>OZ023194.1:11428427-12009596 GCA_963995505.1 Hypericum androsaemum
CGTTGAATGCAGAAACAAAGCACAGGGTACTAGCAACTAGAAGAGGCTGCCGAACAAGTACTAGCAAGAAGCAAACCTGCAACAGATGGTTCAACAAAACAGGTCCAACAAATTGAGAAAGATCAGTGCCAACCTGCACGATGAATGCAATACAAATCAGTTCTAATGTAGGATCAACCGGCTCTGATACCATGTTAGAGTTTAAGGCAATTGGTTGGTGGATTGTCCTTATTACCTTAAAAATGCCACCAATCCAAAATCTTCAAGCATAACGGCAGTATCCATAAACAAGAAAAATGGCAGGTTAGAAGTTCGAGTATCAACTAGCGAGAGAGAAAGAATCTAAAAGCTTTAACATCAGAACTATGCCAAGCAGCTACCTTTCTCCAATGCTATTGTTTAGTGCTCTTAAAATCCATGGCTTTGGCTTCTTAGATTCTTCAGTCCATTTCGCCTGGAACCTGACACAGTTCGCCATTGTCAAACTTTCGGTTGGTATGCATGTGCAGCATCAAATGCTCCAAATATATGCAGAAGGGATACTTACTTCTGAGTAAGTGTCTCAGTTTGATCCCATGTATCCAACTTCCATACATCATTTTCAGTGATTGGTCTTTTGTAGCCTAATTCCATGAGTGGTGTCATCCAGCCGAAATATATTCCTAGGGAGATCAAGCAGCAAGTGTGCATTAATGAGCAGTTCAAAGGTTGGTTTTGTCGAGATTACTACATTGCTAGTTTCAAGTGCAACCTAATTCGATGTTTAAAATTGACAGAACTTAGCAAGGATGAAGAAGAATGTACATACTAGAGAATATGTTGACATGTCTCTCAGGACATTTCTTTTCTTCTCCAGGGAGTGTTTCATATTCGCCATTGTCAAGAGACTCGGATGGCGGCATCAGAACGTAACCCGGATATGGATCCAGATTGGGAATGTGAAAAAGAAGTAGCATCCCAAACAGAACCTGCATTAGTATACCATGTGAGAACAGGCAAAATATTTCATGATTACTATACGAAAGCTCCTGATTAGCTATTGGAACTGTAAATTACAACAAGATACTGAAGCAAACCTGGCAGAAGAAAGTTCCGATGTATGTATACAGTGAAAATCTGCAGAGCAAGTAAAATTCTGAGTGAGCATGGCCCTGTTGCGAGTGTGAACACGCTTGGAACTTCCAATTGTTCCTCGGTTTCATATCCGAGAGCCCTTATGCAAAAGAACCATGAACAATCTAATAGGCCAAACCACATTGCAGCTCTAGTTGAAATAAAGATTCTGTTAAAAGGCTGATATTTCTAGGAACTTCAGAATCGAAGATGAAACGACCTGCTGTAGAAATCACTCAAAGGAGGCACCAGATTGAGAAGTGCTGCTTCGCCTACCAGTACGTAAATGACTCCGAACCGCACGTACCACCGGAATTGCCTTATGTAGATCTTTGTTTCGAGACCAATCATAACAACCATGGAACACCAAGCAATTGCCTCTACGGTCAGCGATAAAACCTGCAAGAGAAAAGAAGAAGAAAATCTGCTTAATGTGATCTGTAAGTTCAACTTGTTCAACAACGCCAAAGCAATCGAAAACAATTTCCTCTTTTTCATCGTGCTGGTTCAGATAATGACATCAAACCTAGGCATCAAAAGGAGTTGTAAGGGCCCAAGTTCACGAGAAATGGAACGAACTTCCGTAGCTATTCTGCAATCAAACGACGCTAAGATGAAGTATGTACCTCGAATGGAGCTAGACCAGGCTGCCCATCCAGGTTAAGAATAGAGATATCCATGACCAGCCTAAAGAGAGGCTCAGCTGTACAACAATCAGCCAAGAGTACCAGGATGTAGTTGTAGTAATGCTTCCTGAGGCAATACTTCTGCGCTTTTACGCCCCTTTTCGTCAACCATATTCGATACAAGCACAAGCACAAGAGCACCAGATGAGAAATGCAAATCACTAGGGAGTCAATGGCACATGGAGTGTATGCTCCAAAGAAGTTGTTTGCTTCTGTCACCCAAACCCCGTTCGCCACCGGTCTACAATACCAAACCAGTGGCTCCAAAGCCATGTTATCCACCTCCACTGCAAAAGCAAGAGCATTATAATGACAATGTGTAGTCTGTCGGTTATGGAAAATACTCGTGAGTCGAGTAGCTTCGATCGACACCGCCTAGTATCCAAACACCCTCTGAACCGACTAATCCAAGTTCCGGATTGTTACAGTCGAACACTAGAACTCCAAGCTTTGACCTGGTTTAGACAACATGCTGTTTAATTAAAAAACAATCATCGACCTTATAAACAACCCACCTCAGTTCTAACATGTATCAAACCGAACTCAATAGAGGAAGGCCCTTTAAACGAAGAGAAGATGAGGAGTAGACACCTCGAGTTGGCTCCTCAGGAAGCTTGAAACTAAAGCAATTCAAGCAAGAGCCTAATCAATGCCTTAAAGAAGAACCAAACCAGTACTTGCTTGTTGGTCAGTCACTGTTCAGCTCCAAGTCTTTGGAAACTCCTACCAGTCATGTAGCTAAAGTCAATTCTGGCTTCCACGAGTTATTTATACTAAAAAACATTGTTTTCGAGACGGCGGTCGGACCGGTCAGACCACAAATCAGAAGGGTTAGCGGTTCAAAAAACATGGTCATGACGCCAACCTTGCAAACCGGAGATTTTCCGGTCGGACCGGACGGTTAGACCGGAAAAGTGACCCAAAAAATCCCAGTTTGTTAGGTTTTGGGAAAAAAAGTGAAAAATCAAGCCTAAACTTACCGAATTTTGCCATTTTCTTTCTGATTTTCAACCCTAAAATTTAAAAAACTTTCCCAAAACATGTATTTGATTCTATTTGTGCATGTATTTCATTAATTTTGGAGGTGTGAGTATAATTACATATACGACTATACATATATAATTTTTTTAAAATATTTTTTTTATTTTAAAAAGGTCCGGTCCGACCGGCGGTTCAATCGGTCGGACCGATTGACCCGGAGTTCGGAAGAAAATCCAAGTTAAACTCCGGGTCCTTTTTGAAAACAATGCTAAAAAACATGTTGGCATTGCCTTCCCTTGTTTGGGTTTGAGCGGGAAATGAATTATTAATTAATACTACGTGGAGGAATAAGACAGGATAATTGCAATGGAATCAAACAACAGAGGAAGGGACAAAGTACACCATGAAACATACCTAGCTAGGACACGGTATTAATAGTATTAAATTATTGTTTACTTATATTGTTAGTCCAATTGAACAGAACTTCCATGAAAAAATTGATTGAACAGAACAGAACAGATCAGATAGAGAGAGGGATTAGATTTATTTTAATTTGTTTGGAAAAAAAATAAAATAGTTAAAACAAAAAGCTCCAAATATTTCTGACCACTGAATCAAAATTTTTTTTGAGCATATCATAAAAAAGCTCATCCTAATGCAATGTGAAAATTTCACTTTAGTACCCGGTGTTATCAAGGTTTTGATAAGCTCATCCCATGTTATTATTGTTTAGCTACAAAATGTTCGAATTCCGACAACAAACACTATTGTAAACCTCACCTTTACCGGCAAGGAGGCCAAGAACGCCATCAACGAGCTAGCCGAGCTCACCATCCGGAAACCCACAGAAACCGCCACCGCCAAAAACCCGAAGCGTCGCCCCCAATCTACTTCTCCAGACCCGTCTAGACCACCGGGTTGTGCTCGATTCCGTGCGGTCTTCTCGGTGGCATTTCATCAAACAGGTGGGACATACAAGTTTGTGAGTGTGGTTGCCGAGGGTTTTAACCTCCATCTCCGTCAAATTATTATCTCTGCTGGGCCCAAATATTATTTGGTGTATACAATAAAATTTTTCTAAAGTGATATTATCGGGACCAGAGAAAAATATCGTTTTTTTTTCGAAAATATTAAAATTGAGTTTTTGAACAATAAATACGTAAATATCAAAAAATACTTAGTCTATATACAAATTACCTAAAATTTAGACTTATAGCGTTATTCAAATGACATACTCGATTGAGATATTTTCTTAAAACAAGACGATGATCGCCAGAACCATTCTAAAATGATTGAGAAGATGAATGATGATGTAAAATTTGATAAATAAGCAAGTTTAGCACAAACTAATATCTTACAATATTTTTCGAATTTGTAAAATATGTAAAAATATATGTATTTATTTAAAAATATTACTTTATGCGAAAATTGGGACCGAGATTTAGCACTAAAATTTTTTGAAAAAGTATTAGTTATTACGATAGAGAGATTATTAAATTTTAACACCGATCCCACCGAAATTTTTTATTAATTTAGAAGGATAAAAAGGCAAAAATAAATAACAAAATTTTACTAATTACTTTACAGAGGTTTTATAACAAGACAAAAATAAATGATGGAATAACAAGACAATTTGAAACCAACGAACAACAGGATCATCTCGAAGCTCGTTCCGGGCTACCGCCATCATTTATTGGAAGATTAGGGTTTTGTTTGGCATCGTGGAGGGAGAGGTTGAGGAGAGCGGTCGTGTCTTGAGTCATCAGCCAGCCTCCCCTCCAAGCCAACCCAGACCTCGCCCTGGGTTTCTTCCACTGGGCCACCCAGCAACCCAATTTCGCCCACAATGCCCTCACCTACGGGTCCATCCTCCGGTCTCTATCGGAGTTTGATTTGCATTTTTGTGATCATTGATCTTATTTCTGGCTTCCATTTTGGGGGTTTTTTTTGTTCTTTTGAAGTGATTGAGGTGGGTGTTGGTGTTTGATTTGCCTCGTCTATCCTGGTGTTCGTTCTGGATGGTGTTTGATTGAGGTGGGTGTTCGCCGGACAGACCACCTTCGCTTGACGCTTGTGGCTTCCTCTCATCATTTGCAGGAATCGGCATATCTACAAGATCCGGGTCACAATTTGTATCAATTAAGGAAATTGTTGAAATTCCCAAAATGATACATTCTCGAAGAGCTATATATTCTTCTTGCTGATCAATGATTATTACAATATCAAGTTTTAATTTTGGTGTTCTTGTTGGTGTTCTTGGTAGTGTTCTTGCCACGACGGACGGTCATCTTCAAAGTTTGGTTGGACCTCTGAGTGAATTCGACCCCTTAGCAGGTAGTATTTAGTGGAATTTGTAGAGACCATGGGCTATGTAGGCAGATATGTTGGCTCATGCTCATGGTTTGAATGCAATTCTTAATAAGACAAGGTGCCTAAAGCCGTTGGAAATCATTTGTTTTTAGAGGGAAGACTAGCACGAGTCCTTTGCATTTTTTAGTTCTTCCTTCCACCCACGTGAGATGTGTTGCTTATAAAATTAGTAAAACTATAGTTTAGGTTATAGAAGTTTTTTTTATTTCTAGTTCATGACTTTTCTTTCAATGTTTATATTTGAATGAAAGGTTTGAAGGTTTAAATTCAATGTCCGATTTTCAAATTTATTGTCCTAGTTGTTAAGGTTAATTTTCAAAGTCTAAGGTTTAATACTTTTGGATTTTAAATTTATTTGGAAGAGTAATTTTTTGATGGTTTTAAGAGAACATAAATAATCTTGTAAGATGCAAGTAAATTAAAAATACATTAAAATCTCTCTAAAATGATATCGTTGGTACCGGAGAAAAATATCACATTAGAGAGGTTTACGTTTTTTTCTCCGAAAAAATTTAAATTGAGTTTTGAGACAATAAATACGTAAATAGCTAAAAATTATTTTGTCTATATTCAAATGGCATAAAATATTGACTTATAGCGTTACTCAAATGCTACACTCAATTGAAATATTTTGTTTACAACAATACGATGATCAAAAAGACCATTTGAAGATAATCCAGAACATGAATGATGATATAAAATTCATCAAACAAGCAAGTCTAACATAAACTAGCATCTTAAAATATTGTTAGCATTCATGAAGTATATAAAAATATGTATATTTATTAAAAAATATCACTTTATACGAAAATTGAGACTGAGATTTAACACTAAAATTTTTTTAAAAAGTATTAGTTATTATGACAGAGAGGTTATTAAATTTTAACACTGGTCCCGACTCGGGACCAGAATTTTTTATTAATTTAGAAATGTTATCACTTTAAAAGAGATCATTTTATAGAAGTTTTACTGTATTTAAGGCACGGTAAGAAATAACGCAAACGAAAAGGTAAAATAAAACGCAAGAGCCACAGTAATTGCTTTTGAGTTTTTTTTTTCCCTTTTTCGCTGTAGAGTTTTTAACCGGAGAGAGACAGATATCCTAAACTAAATGTTGTCAAATTTTTATTTTTCTGGAAAAAAAGTACGAGTGGTTTAATAAATAGCTCGTTACAATCACCAAACATGTAAATTATCTTGTATGATTTTTTTTTGATACGTTAGCTAGTATGAATTGTTGTAGAAAATCTTAAAATTTGTCTAAGAAAAAAATAATAAATTTATACAAATAATTGCACCTTTTTTAACCATCTTATTTTGAGGACTCACTGAGATACTTCGAGTCTCGCAATCTGAGTACTGTTTTATAATTTATTCAATAGGCAAAATAACTTTTTAATTTAGAATTGAGTTTATTTTTAATAATTTTTTACTATCATTTTTCAATCTCTCTATTTTCCTTCCTCCATTTTCTATCTCAATTTTCCACACCTTTGACAAAGGCTAATAGTAATGAGATTTTTTATACCCCTTAGTTTCTATAGAGATGACTAATCTTTGAGCCGGAACAGTGAACAATGTCGACGACAATTTCGAAAAAGGAGATTTCGCTCTACGCAATAACCATCATAATAATGGATTAGAATGACCTGTTAGTTAGGAGGCCGGGTTAAAAATACGATACTCTTTTTCATATTTATATATACGAGGTTTGTCTCTATTTAAAGAAAAACAATGAACAAGGTTAGGTACACCAGATCCCTTCATTTGCCCGTCCACAGATTTTCAGACCAATAACGCCTAATTTTCTTCACCTACCTACCACCTATTGTTGCCCATTTCGCTGTCCATTTTCCCTCCCCGGAGGAGTAAGTAAATAAAACCCACATTGCCTCTGGGACCAAACACAATAACCCTTTTAGCTGATCCACTTCACCGCCTCCTTTGTAATAAAACCAAGGCCCCGTTTGATGGATTTGGGATTCTTGGAAACAGTTGACCCCCAAATCCTTGTGGGCGTTGCTGTTGCTCTCGTGGCTATTGGGTTTGGTGCTCTCTTCCTCTTCTCCTCCAAGAAGCCTAAAGGTCTCACCTTTATCTCCTAATGTGCTTAAAGTTTCAATCTTTTTCGATGGTTTCAGGGTATTCTGTCTTGGAGCTCCCATGTCTCTGCTGAATTATGCAATCTGGTTTTATTTGATTGAAGATTTGTGCTTTCTTTTGGTGGTTTCGGCCTTTGCTCAATTTCGCAGTGTGTATGGCCTTTGTATACTACTGATTCTAGGTGTTTGCTTGGTAGGATGTTTGGATCCTGAGAACTTCAAGCAGTTTAAACTCGTTAAGCGCGCACAGCTGAGTCACAATGTTGCGAAGTTCACCTTTGAGCTTCCTACGCCAACGTCGGTTTTGGGACTTCCAATTGGGCAGCATATAAGTTGCAGGTTTGAAGCTCTTGTTTTCCAATTGGGCAGCATCGGTTTTGTTATGTAATGTCTTCATTTTCGGCGTTCGTTTGTGCTGAAGTATCCACAAGCTCTAAATTAGAGGAGAATAGATTGCTGCTTTTTAATGCTTATGTCTGCCTATGGCGTTCTATAATCGTTTTGTTTCCTGTCTTGAGCAGAGGCAAGGATAACCTAGGTGAAGAGGTTATTAAGCCATATACTCCAACTACATTGGACTCTGATATTGGACGTTTTGAACTTGTCATTAAGGTACCAATACCAGAACTTAAAAGTTCTTGAATCTGTTCTTTTTTAAAGGGTCCATGTCGTTTTGAGTTTAAATTGTGCTATTCATTCTGTTGTTTGCAGATGTATCCACAAGGTAGGATGTCTCACCATTTTCGTGAGATGCGTGTTGGTGATCGTCTTGCTGTGAAGGGGCCCAAGGTACCTGTACTTGGTTTTGCTAACCATTATGCAATGATATCTTGTATGAAAAGAGCACACCGGTGGATACTCTGGCTATCTATATGTTGTTTTTCTCGTCTTGCATCCTAGGAAACTTGTTGTCGTTGTTCAATAAGAAAACAAAAAAAAACAGTGAAGCACAACTTTTATTTGGTGTTAGTCATGGTCTCGTGGAAACTTGCGAGTATGGAATTTGTTTCCTGAACAAGTTCTGAACGTTATAATTCATCAGAGATTAGAAAAATGCTATTTTTTCTTCCTAGATGATACATTGACCTTTAACAACAAAGATTCAAATACTCATCTCCAGAGGACCATTTTTAGTGAAGCACAGTGGAATTTTTTACTGGATTATTATGTGAAGCATACTGGACTTTTTTTTATTTGGTTATTATTTCATTGTGGTTTAATGCAAGATAGTTTCTTATTTGGAGAACTGGTCTTTCAACAGGGACGCTTTAAGTATCAACCAGGCCAAGTTGGAGCTTTCGGAATGATTGCTGGAGGATCTGGAATTACACCAATGTTTCAAGTATGCTGTTGAGGATTTACTTGAATTTGATGGTTTTCAGTTAACTTGATTAGGGCAGAAGTGCCTGCTATTGATTTTTATTGTTGCCTCTACTTCAGGTTGCTAGAGCTATTCTAGAGAACCCGAAAGACCAGACTACGGTGCACCTTATTTATGCCAATGTTACATATGAAGACATTCTCTTGAAGGTGAATATCCCATCTCTATTCTAACAAGCTTCATTTTCCTTTTAATTATTAAGTGTCCGAGCTTGTTGAAGTCCCAGTTCACTGAGCCAGACCTAGCTTTTGCATTTGCAATTATCTTCCACTTTTTGCTAGAGGCCACAAGATTCCCAGTATACAAGAATACAATTATGTAGTTCCAAGCTTTGTTGGTGATTTGGGGTCTCGAGCATGGAATTTTAGCCAACGGATGTTTACTCTTAACATTATCGTCCTCGTTATCATGTGCCATGTTCGATTAACTATTTATTCGATTGTACTTGCATATCCTCAATCGCAAGTTAGTTAATAATGTTCTGCCTCATTTCACAATAATGGAACAGATGGATCATATTGAAGCTTGCCACTTCTGTTTCAACAGTTCTGAAACTTAAATTTCCTAGGAGAAAACCGTTGAAAGTACTTCAGTTGTCAGTACTAACTTTTATGCATGGGAACAAAAAAATTCTTGGATGCATCTATTGATCAATTCGCAACTCGAATAACAATTCAAAGATGATCTTTCCTATGCATGCAAACCAGCTGAGGTGCGGAGTTGATTGGCTCCAAAGTCAAAATTAGCATTCCTTGATGTGTTTCGTGCAATTAATTATCTAAAAGCCAAAACCACTACATTAGTAAAATTTTCAGATTCTTGCTCGATTTCGAGTCTTCTGCTCCACTGAATGCTCATGAAATATTGTTCAACATCTATACAGATTAATTGATTATCATTTATTTGCAGGAAGAATTGGATAATCTTGCTGCCAAATACCCTGGTCGCTTCAATATCTACTACGTCTTAAATCAGGTTTGTATTGGAATTTGTTTTCTCGGTGAAAATTGAATTGTTCATCCATCATCTTATATCACAATTCCGTGCTTAAGGTTCAATTGTGTTCAATGTTGTGACCTGCACGAAGCTTTTGTGATTGATACTACTGCTCTAATATACTATGTTTTGTCCTCAGCCTCCAGAAGTATGGGATGGAGGTGTTGGCTTCGTGTCGAAGGAAATGATTCAATCCCATTGCCCTGCACCAGCCGCCGATATCCGGGTACTTCTCCTTCTAACATGGACACCTCTCTATTATGGCACCCTCTGGTGTGAGGAATGCCACTGACTACGGATCATGAACTTGCAGATTCTCAGATGTGGGCCGCCACCGATGAACAAGGCCATGGCTGCTCACCTCGAAGCTCTCGACTACGCCTCCGAAATGCAGTTCCAATTCTGATTCTCCAACGTTCGAAACTCGCCGGTCCCGGTGCCCGGAAATCGCTTGCCGTTTGTAGTTGACAAGGCCAATAAATGAAGATTCCGGGGAGGAGGGGGTTCGTACTTGGAATAATATTGTTGACATTGTAGCCTAAGTTGACATTCTAGCTTAAGTGGAGGATGTGAGCTTCCTTTTCCTTGAGAGAAAAGTAAGCACTATGGCCTTTTGCATTGCGTGGGATTTACGACTTCTTTTTAATTTTTTGAATTATATATATATTTTTGCACTTTAGATATTAAACTCTAGTTCAAGAGAGATTTTTCATTAAATTCGAATAATCTTTTGTCATGGTCAATCGCTAATCAAGCTCCCTTAAATGTTGAAGAGTCGAGGAGGGAGTCATTCATTAGCATTTAGCTTCGTTTTTTAGATTTTCTTTTTCTATTATTATACTATATTTAAAGATTGATTTTTCAATTGTGGATGGTTTTTTCAAATATTTTCGTTCAACACTTAAATAATCTGCGCTGAATTTATCATTTTTATATGTCTTAATTTTATCGTGTAACATATAATTAAATCCAACCATTAATTGATTAAACAAGTCTACACTGCACCAATGTGGGAGTACTCAAGAAACAAAACAAACAAAGATAAAAGAGTAATTGGATGTTAAATAACTTGAATGACAGAGTTAAACGGATGTCAATAACGTTGTTGGATAGAGTTTATAAGTGAACTAATTTTATCAATTTATTATCTTAATATTTTTGAGTTAACTACGAAAATTCGTATATTTTTAACGAAAATTTACTTTAAAAAAAACTACATAGTGCTAACCCAAGTTTGACCTTCCTCTTTTAACAAAATTAGTTTCAAACAAGCTCCTTATATTTTTACTACTCCACAATAATCCTTCTCACAACATAATTGTCCCCTAAAACCTCAACTAAAACTTATAACAAACAAAGTTATATTCTCTAGATGCCTCTACCCCACTGTCTATAATAATGTATCTAACAAATTTATAAGATATCGATCTTAATACTTTTCAAATGATAAGTAGCCTTTGAGCAGTGGACTAATAATATAGGAGTTATTCTAAAAAAATTAATCTGACTGCCGGCATTAAGCAATAGGTATCTCTAATCCCTATTGGCCGATACTCTTTTTCCTATCGTTATTTTTTTTGTCATTGAATTTTATAAAATTCTCGACTACAAAATCGTACTACTATGCTGGGAAATACTACACTCACAGATTGTAAATAATATATATTGTTAATAAAGAAAGTTTACCTAAAACAATCCCTATCGGCCACCGCATGTGAATCCACTGCTAGAGAAATAAGCAATCTTTAATTCAGAGACACGTGAGTGCTGTAGTAGTTTGCCTCATTGGTAACATAATTAAGAGAATATTTGTTTTCCGCTAATAAAAATTGCATGCGTAAGAGGATAGGTAAAAAAAAAAATTCTTAGTTTACCGAAGAAGTTTCAAAAATCTTTCTAAACACAACACACTGCTAAATATTTTATTCGATTTTAAATTTGAAAGAATTAGTTGACTCGTTTAGTCTTCAGATAACGTGCATAAACCCAAAAATAAAGCATCGATTCGTTCTCGGTCAGATGCAAGAATATATAATTCAATCTGTTGAATTGGCGGGGTGCTAATTATACTCTTAAGTAAACAATTTAAAAACTAAAACTAATGACGTCTATAGTATTTGGTAAAGGGCCCTAATCGGCTCTTGCTTGCTAAATGAGGTCAATAAGCTCCCGATTGTCCATATTACGCTTGAAATTATTTTCTATATATGATAACTTCACACCCTAATTAGCTTATAAAAAATCATTTGTGGTTAAATTATTTTTCTTATAATTCATAAATAATTTACTTTTATTATAATCTTCATTTTAATGTGAATTTTTCTCAAATTAGTGTAGGAATATAAATATGGCCTTTCTATTTTTTTTACTAGTGTAGCATTTATATCTTTACATTATTGTAATTATAATTTTATGCTATATTTATTATTTATTTTACATAATTGTATAATAATGTACCGGCTATAAGAATCAGATAGACTTAACTCAAATTGATGAAAAAGGTACAATGCATTAATATTTTAGCTGACATGCATTTCAGATATATTGAGAAACATTTAATGAGCCAACAAGCAAATTGAAAAACGCAACAAAAATAAGCGTTACGAGTTTTTTTCCATTATTTATTGAGCTCTTTTCATGACTCTCCACGTACATATATATTAGTTGGTAAGAGTTGGGACACATTCGTTATAGACTTTATGTTCGGTTTCTAGCAATACAATAGTGATAAAATTTGATAGTTAATCAAATTGAATTTGAATTTAGATTTTTTTTTGTGAGTGTTGGATATTGTTCGCTAAATCTTGCTTTCATCAGTATCAATCCTTTTTAACACAACTCTATATACAACATTTAACGTAAAAACATGTAACATAACAGTTAATTAAAACTCATTATCTATTGAGTGCAATCTAAAAAGTTATATTTACAAGTTGATATACCAAATTTAGTTATAGTTTTCGAAAATAATTTGCTTATGCCCTGATATGACGATGTCTCATACCTTTTAAAAAAATGACGATGTTTCATTAAGGCGATGTTTGTTCAATTTAAAATGTTTAAACTCGATACAAAATATTCAAACTCGATACATTGCTTTATTGTTTGTTCGGTAGCAAATGAAAGAAAAAATGCAAAAAATTTATATTCTTTGTTATTGTTTGGAGAGACAAAAGTTGATGAATTTGAAACAAAAAACAGTAGTAAACTGATAAAAATTGATTTCTAAAATTAATATTTATGGTTGCAAATTTTAATATAATCATTATCTTCTCTACTTCAATAATAAATATCCAAAATTTGCAATTGAGAGAAAGGCTAAAAGGGTAACTAAAGATACTCTCTCCATTCTAGAGAACAAAGTGTATATATTTTTTCAAATGATGCAAACTAATATTATTTGGTCCCTCCCTTTTCGAAAAATGTAAACGAATCCAAACCACTGAAGATTCAGTCAGATTTATCGATAAGACTTTTAGTAGTCATGTTTCTTTTTAACGAAAGCTTAATGGCGATTCAATTTTTTTACTTCAACACCGAACCGATTATTTCAGATTTAAGTTCATTAGGATATTTGATGTTGGGTTTTGAATGCTAATTAAAGCAAATAGCCCGAGCTAGAGGAGCCTTAAGACTTTTGCCCGAGCTCGGAGAGCTACAGGCGGCTTGCTTGGCTATCGAAGGAGTGCGAGTACTCGCTGGAAGCCATGAGAGGATGCGAGCACTTTCCAGAATACACACGAAGGGACGTGGAGAGGCTGTAGTAATCTGGTGTGCGAAGGGGTGCCTCCGGAGAGCCACAAACGAACTGGCAGCCTACCTGCTGGCCGAAGAGACGCGAAGAACAGTCTGCCTGTTGTCCGAAAGGATGTGTCTCCTCGGATGTGCAGGCTGCCACACTTGCGCCCCTTCGGACTGCCTGCCTCTCCCTCTGCAGCCTATAAATAGGCCTCTCCCCTCACTTCCAAGATCATCCCAATAACTCATTGCATAAGCATTCATTAGTAATAGTTGTTCTTCTCTCCCTCCTTCTCAGAAAGTTTCGAGTATCCAAAGGTTCGCTGAGGCTTCGAGAGTCGTTGTGCTACGATCTCGAAGTGCGAAGTCGTTGTATTTTGGGGACGATTGTCGTAGCCCGTAAGCACTGAATACGGGGCAATCTCGTCTTACGGAAAAAGAGTCAAACTCTTGCCTCGACTAAGATCATAATCAAGTACTCCACCTCCGACAAACAACATTTGAAAGATATTAAAATTCTTCCAACTTATTGTGTTTACAAGAACTTGAACAAATTAAACTAAAATAACTATCCAGCAATCCACATGCTAGTTGGTTTTAAATTTTAATGCCAAAATTGCACCAAGATTCTCGACCCTTTATCAGTAATCTAAATTAGGAAATTAATTAATATTTGGTCAACTAAATAAACCAAAAAGGTTAATATCAAACCTTTATTCTACATACAAGATCAACTATTGAGAACATTATTCTACTTTATCCGAGTCTCAAGTTTAAATTTTTTTAGAACTCAATAGAATTCAGCAATTATTGTAAAATTTTTACTATCTTTCAAAAGTTTTACTCGATTGGGTGAGTCTGGATACTCGAGAGTATAAACCAAAACAAAATAAACCAAAAAGGTCATACAGAAAAGGAAAAAAATGCAACCCAAAATAATAAAAGTGTTGACTGGTACAAGCAGGTAGGGAGGGAGGAGCCCGGTTCAACAGGTGGACCCTATTCCCACGCTTCTCTTCCACGAGAGAGAGAGAGAGAGAGGGAGAGGGAGAGTTCAATGCACCAACAAAACCAAACAGAAACTATAGAGGGTTTCTGTTGTGAGCTTGTTTCTCCTCTACGGTACGAATCCCAGATAAAGACACGACCTTTACGCTTGGTCCCTACCTAAAGCTTGCTCTTTTATCCTCACGTCCTTGTTGGGTTTTTGGTGATGTGCTTGGTTTGGATGTTTATATGAATTGCGTATCTTTGGATTGTATTTGCTTGGTGGGTATTGGTTGTTTTGGAGCAAATGCAATGTAGTGGTGTCCTTTTGTGATTAGAACTTGTGTTTTGCAATTGTGTATGGCTTGGAGCTGTTAGGCTTAGCGTGTTGCCATGGCTGAGAGGCATCATTCATCGCATCACGGGCTAGTATGTAAGAAATCTATGCTCTTTTTGTTCACATTCGTGTCGGCATTGTTCGTGCTGTCTTGGTTCTTCGTGTTGCGATCAGCCGGGCGGCCTGGCATTGTTGATCTTAGCTTGTTGCCTGGCTCGAAGGTCTTTTCCGTGGCTGAAGTTGTCACTTCGCAACCTCGTGCTCGCAATGATGTTGCAGCAGCCTCGGTCGGGAATCGAGAAATCCTTGTAGATGATGATGATGGAGGGGGAGGTAAAGAACAAGAGCAAGAAGTTTCGCTGAAGAATACTGATGCTAAGGATGTGAAGTGCGAAGCCCCTACTCCGAGGAGTAATGGCAAGGAACCCCTTAAGGTGTTTGTGTATGATTTACCGGCTGAGTTTCATTTTGAGCTCTTGAATTGGAAACGGCAGGGGGATAGTGTTTGGCCTGATATCCGGACTCAAATACCCGCCTATCCTGGTGGGTTGAATTTGCAACATAGTATAGAGTATTGGCTGACATTGGATCTTCTAGCTTCACAATACCCTGAAATTCCTAGGGCTAGTAGTGCAGTTAAGGTCAAGAATTCCAGTGAAGCAGATATTCTATTTGTTCCCTTTTTCTCCTCGATTAGCTATAACCGGCATTCGAAAGTGAATCCACATGAAAAGAAGAGCAAAAACAAAGTATTGCAGGAAAAGTTGGTGAGATTTGTGACATCACAGCCGGAATGGAAGAGGTCCGGTGGTCGTGACCATGTTATATTGGCTCACCATCCGAATAGTATGTTACAAGCCAGGATGAAACTCTGGCCTGCAACATTCATACTTTCCGACTTTGGGAGGTATCCTCCAAGCATAGCCAATGTTGACAAGGATGTTATTGCACCTTACAAGCATGTAATCAGAAACTATGTCAACGACTCATCTACATTCGACAGCCGTCCAACTTTGCTTTACTTCCAAGGAGCCATATATAGAAAAGATGTAAGTCTCTTCCTCTTCTGTGATGCCGTTTCGATCTTTATTTGCCATAATATAGCAAAGTCAGGGTAGTTAATAGGAATTATTTGTTTGGCAATGGATTTAATTAGATTACCGATGTGAGCTGGTATCTAGGACAATCAGTTTGGTGCCCCAGATTCATGCAAATAAAGATCGATTTTGTTTCAAGCGAGACAGTAGCTTTGACAGGATGCGTTAAAGCACTGTCAAGAATGCTAGGTAGTTAGGTTCAGAAGGTCGGTTGCTAATCTGCGTTTGTGCCCGGAAACTAACCAACTCCGTGTTATCACACCAGCTTTCAAGTGCATTGATGAGATTGTCTTAGTGGATTTTGCTAAGTATTTTTTCAATAATTTTCACTTTCGTTCCTTGGAGTTTCTTAATGGTCATTTAGTTGGCACTTCATTTCCGTAAGAGTTGCGATTGTTTATGATTGAAGTGGTCCAATTTGGCTTCCTAACTCCATTCTTGGTCTGATATGGTTCAAGTTCTCATTGGATGACTGTAGTTGGCAACCTATAATCCTTTCCATCATCTGTCGAATGCAGGGTGGGTTTGTTCGTCAGGAGTTATTCTATCTTTTGAAGGATGAAAAAGACGTGCATTTTCAGTTTGGTAGTGTTCAAAAGGATGGAGTCAGCAAAGCTAGCAGCGGGATGCACTCTTCCAAATTCTGCCTGAACCTAGCTGGCGACACACCCTCATCTAACCGACTCTTTGATGCAATCGCCAGCCACTGTGTGCCTGTCATCATCAGCGACGAAATTGAGCTCCCTTACGAAGATGTTCTTGACTACTCTCAGTTCTGCATATTTGTCCGAACCTCGGACGCTCTCAAGGAAAAGTTCCTCATCAACTTTATTAGAAGCATCAAGAGGGATGAATGGACGCGAATGTGGCAGAAACTGAAAGAGATAGAGGAACTCTTCGAGTATAGGTACCCGTCAAAGGAAGGCGACGCAGTCCAAATGATATGGCAGGCTCTGGCCAGAAAGGTTCCTGCCATAAGGATGAAGATCCACAAGTCCAGAAGATACTCGAGGTCTCGCACCGACACGAGGCCAAAAGCAATACCAACACCGTCTAACTTTTGGTAACTTTCTACGGCTCCCCTTTTTTGCAGAGTCATTGTAGTAGGTATAACGCGAGTTTCGGCTGCCTAGCGAAGGCGAGAACTTCATCGAGTTCTTGCTGCAGATTTCGGGAAATCATTCTTGTAAAGAGCAGATTAGTAGTAGGATCCGAGAGAGGATAGTTTCCTGACTCTTGTTTGATTCATTGCCAATTGATTCATTTGTCTCTTCCACCCTCTTTCCCTTGCCTCACTGTTTTAACAATATGTCCTGAAATGAAACAATATTTTAGTCTTCCAGATTATAATATGTAATGTAGGAGAGATTTCATATTACTAATAAACTATTAAGTACCTATGATAGCCTCAGCGGGTACTTACCTCGTACACTAATAAACTAATGGGAAAAGTCCACTTTCGTACCCTGTGGTATCGACCAAAATTACTTTAGTACCCTGTGGTAAAAAACCGATCAATCGAGTCATACTTATTCCAATTAACATCAAAAAGGGCCTCGGGCAGCTGCCCGGAGCTGCCCGAACCTACCCGCCCGCTGCCCGGGCCACGTGGCCATTGGTGACGTGGCGCCACGTCACCAAGAGGAGGAGGAGGAGGCGGGGAGGAGGAGGAGGAGGAGGAGGAGGAGGGGGACGCGGGGAGGAGGAGGAGGAGGAGGACGCGGGGAGGAGGAGAGGAGGAGGGGGAGGAGGACGCGGGGAGGAGGAGGAGGAGGAGGAGGAGGACGCGGGGAGGAGGAGGAGAGGAGGAGGGGGAGGAGGACGCGGGGAGGAGGAGGAGAGGAGGAGGGGGACGCGGGGAGGAGGAGGAGAGGAGGAGGGGGACGCGGGGAGGAGGGGGGCGTGGGGAGGAGGAGGACGCGGGGAGGAGGAGGATGCGGAGGAGGAGGGGGGCGTGGGGAGGAGGAGGACGCGGGGAGGAGGAGGAGGGCAACGTGGGGAGGAGGAGGAGAGGAGGAGGAGGGGGACGCGGAGGAGGAGGACGCGGAGGAGGAGGAGGAGGAGGAGGACGCGGAGGAGGAGGGGGACGCGGGGAGGAGGAGGACGCGGAGGAGGAGGGGGATGCGGGGAGGAGGAGGAGGAGGAGGAGGAGGAGGGGAGGAGGAGGAGGAGGAGGAGGAGGCGGAGGAGGAGGAGGAGGAGGAGGAGGGGAGGAGGAGGAGGAAAATCGGAGGAGGAGGAGGAAAATCGGAGGGGAGAGGAATTGGTGACGTGGCGCCACGTGGCCCGGGCAGCGGGCGGGTAGGTTCGGGCAGCTCCGGGCAGCTGCCCGAGGCCCTTTTTGATGTTAATTGGAATAAGTATGACTCGATTGATCGATTTTTTACCACAGGGTACTAAAGTGATTTTGGTCGATACCACAGGGTACGAAAGTGGACTTTTCCCTAAACTAATTATAATATCTGCATGGTAACTTACCTACACTTCCATGCTTCCAAAATTCCCACCTCGTACAACAATAAATAGTCTTGGATTCTGGATTTTTTCTATGCATGGTGTTACTGTGCGGATTTAATTATAAATTTGGCGTCAAAATTTTTTATTATTACGGATTCGGTAGCCATGTAGAACTACCGATAAAAAACCCATATGTTGGACCAAAATATAATTTTTTTACCAGTATTCAGCCAACATACAGATTTTTAACCGGTATACATTATACAAATTTTTTACCAGTATTTTGCCAAGATACCGGTTAAAAATTCGTATCTTGATCAAATATGACAAAAAGTGCAACCAGCCTAGTTGGTCAAAACCACTTTCTCGGGTTCGAATTTACCCTTTGAAAATATTAATTGTGTTATTTTGTTTTACTACTTATAAGTATTATATAAATAAATTAAATTATAATAATTTAACGAAGAAGTCTAGATAGTCAATTTGGTCTTAAGTACTACTTCAATATGAAAGGTCATGGTTCAATTCCTGAACTTGATTTTTTTAAAATTTTGTTTTACTTTATGGGTCAAGAACAGTGTGAACTATTTTATAAATATCGAGAATCCACATACTCATCATATTAATCTAAAACTTTAGATTATTTATTAATATTATACTCTACTAATTCTCAAAACCACAATGCCAAAAAAATTTATGTTCCTGATAGAAAAATCTCTCTCGAAAACGCTATTAAACATAGTCAATAATTGGTCAAATACGTTGTTTGATTTTGTTTCCACTCTCGCATTCTTATAATAAAGGTGATTGATATTTTTTAATCTATTTCAATTAAGGTGATTGACATTTTTAATCCATTTTTAATTAAGGTGATTATTTAATCACAAAAAATTTCAAAAAAATCATTTGAAAGATTATAGGTTCAAATGTTGTTCTTGATAATACTTTTTATCTATTATAATTATGATGAATTAGTAATTACTATTTATTAAAATAAAATTAAAAAAATTAAGTTTAAGAATTGAACCATGCCCATTCATATTGAAGTAGTACCCGGAACCAAATTGACTATCTAAATTTCTTTGTTAAATAATTATAATTATAATTTAATTTATTTATATAATACTTATACATTCGAACCCATGTTCTTTGGGATACGAAGAAGTGGTTTTGACCAACTAGGCTAGTCGCACCTTTTGTCATATTTGACCAAGATACGAGTTTTTAACCAGTATCTTGGCAAAATATTGGTAAAAAATTCGTATAATGTATACCGGTTAAAAATCCGTATGTTGGCTGAATACCGATAAAAAAACTCGTATCTTGGTCTAACATACGGGTTTTTATCGGTAGTCCTATGTGGACACCGAATCCGTAACAAAAAAATTCGACGCCAAATTCGTAATTAAACCTGCACAGTAACACCATGCAGAGAAAAAATTCTTGACTCCAGGGGTTCCGACCATAATAAGATGAGCAACGTTGGAAATTAGTCAAAAGAATGATTAACGAAGTGGCGAGGTAGATAATGAAACCATTGGACGAATGATACAAAATGTGATATTTTTTAGGGTAAATTACTGTCAGATCCTTCGTTTCTATGGATCTTTCAGTTTCAAAAATAATTTTATGGTGGTCTTATTATATTTTTATTATGCAAGATGATTTTTATACCCTTACAATAAAAAATTAAAAATTATCTCTCTCCTCTGTTTCGTCTTCCCAACCTCATCTTCGATCGACTCCGACCACCCCGACCTCCGGCCGCGCTCAAAGGTCCAAACTCAAAGGTTTCTTGTTGGTAGGGAGTGCCCAACAGGTGGAGCCTGGAGCCAGTTGATTCCAGCTTCCACCACCACTGCATGGACAATCGATCACCTCCTCCTCGAAAGGCCTTTCGGTCGATTGGACGTCGGCTTCCCATCATCGCTTTAGCTACCGGGGATCTCGAGGCCGAAGGTCACCAGGGAGGACGGCACCGAGTGGCCCTCAAGAGTATAATAATGATATAAACGTCATTTCAAATAAAATTAATAATAAAATGGCTGACCATGTCGTCGAAACTCAAGAGTATAATAAAACCAAACACTCGGAACGAAAAAATCATTTATGGAAAACAACAGACGCGAGAGACAACATGACCAAATCCCAAAAAGTCCGATAGTAGTTTGCCTAAAAAATATGGGATGGGAGTTGGTCCTGGATTTACTTGTCCAGGACTGTCTTGGAAAAGCAAAACCATTTGATCATAATTGTTCGAACTATTTCATCATAACTCTTCGAACCATTTCATCATAACTAGGCGAACCGTTGTATTATAACTGACCAACCCAATGCGTGTCGAACTATTTTATCATAACTGAGCAACCCATTACATCATAATTGACTAACCCAGCGCGTGTCAAACCATTGTATTATAACTGACCAAATGGCTTGTCAAACTATTACTGACCAAATAGCTTGTCGAACTATTATATCATAACTGATCAACCCATTACGTGTGCCAGAACAGTCCTGAACAAAAATATATGACGAGGACCGAATTCGATCCCAATATAGCACACAAAAGAGTAAAAAACCATAAATGTGGGGAATCATGCTTGAAGCACAAAACCCCAACAAGTGATTGATAAACCCTTAACCAGGCCAAAAGGATTACTTGCCCAGAAAAATGGTGCTATACACTAGTCGCCCTCCTTTCCCCTTCCTTCCCTCTAAACCCCTCAAACCCTTCCCCTTATCCCCACCCAATGCCTCAACACGGCGGCCTTTTCGGGTCGTTGCGGCCAAGTCCAAGTCCAAGTCCAAGTCCAAATCCAAGTCCAAGTCCAAGTCCGAAGCCAAGCCCCCTCCCAGCCTCCCCCTCCCTCCCAACCCTACAGAAGCTCAACAACTGGAAAATGGTGAATACCCAGTTAACATAGCCGAGGATGTCACCCAGGTATGTCATTTTCCTCTCCCCCCCATTTGGAGAATTTACTCAACCTTCCGGTTTTTGGGTATGAATTTAAAAGGGAATTTGGTGGTGTAGTTGATTGGGAGGACGCCGATGGTGTACCTCAACAAGGTGGTCGAAGGCTGCGTCGCGAATGTCGCTGCCAAGCTCGAGTCCATGGAGCCTTGCCACACTATCAAGGACAGGCAAGTTCCTTACTGTTTCAGGGTTGTTAATGATGTTCCGAAGGGATGCTAAAAATCGAACCTTTTTGCCTTATCTTGGTTGGTTGGGATGACATCGCTTGTATCCACATTTTGGTGGTTTAATATCGATGGCATAATGTGCTTGGTTCTAGTATAGTAGCATGAATCTCATTGTTGGAGGAAGCAACATTTCCGGGTTGGTTGTGTTTTGGTTAACT
The DNA here is from genome assembly GCA_963995505.1 of Hypericum androsaemum. Classification (NCBI taxonomy): domain Eukaryota; kingdom Viridiplantae; phylum Streptophyta; class Magnoliopsida; order Malpighiales; family Hypericaceae; genus Hypericum; species Hypericum androsaemum. The sequence goes on from OZ023194.1 coordinate 11,450,032, forward strand.
GCTGTGTTGCCACTCCAGGGTCGGTTACAGTAGGATATCTGCAGCGGAAGAACACAAGTTGATCTTTGCCGGGAAGGTTAGTAGGCCTGCCTAATTTTCACGAGTAGAAAAAGTTGTTGTTTGTTTGTTTGTTTGTAACATATAGCAAGCATTGTCTTTCTGCAGACTACGCTGGTGGAATCATCATGTGGAAATATTGGACTTTCTCTAGCTTTTGTGGCAGCGGCTAAGGGATACAGGCTCATATCAGTCATGCCTGCATCAGTGGACCTTGATAAAAGGATCCTTTTACGAGCATTCGGAGCTGAAGTAGTGTTGACAGACCCGAAGAGAGGTTTGAAAGGGGCTTTTAAGAAAGCTCAAGACATAGCTAGTTGCGATCCAGATGCCTTTTTGTTTGATCTGTTCAATAACACCGCTGACACAATGGTAATAATGTTCGATCAACATCTGTCAGAGCTCTCCGTTGAGTCACAACTATGAGATATGATCTCAACATCTTTTATGAACCCGGAGTGTATTTCAGGTCCATTTTGAAACTACCGGACCTGAAATATGGGATGATACTTTGGGCAATGTTTCCATTCTCGTTGCTGGAATTGGAACTGGAAGCACTATAACTGGCGCTGGTTTCTTTTTGAAGACGATGAACGGCGAGATTAAGGTTCATTTTCTTTTGAGTAAAATCAACAAAGTCTTTCTGCTGGTTAATGAATGAAATGATTTCTTATTGCAAATGCAATATTTGAATGAGACATGGAGAGGAAGTTTGCTACTATTACGAGATGAAAGTTCATCTCACTGCTGTATTTTCTCCAAAGTGGAAATGAGCATTTGTTAATTCTCAATTTCTTTTTTCAGGTAGTTGGTGTAGAGCCTGCAGAGAAAAGCATAATCTCAGTACCAGGAGAAAAAACAGGTGACAGGATAATTTTCTTGTTGTATGCTTGACGGATTGAAGGTGGTATTTCTCTTTATAAAAAGCTTGTGGTTTTTGGTATAGGTTTTTCACCGGATATCATGGATTTCAATGTTCTTGATGAAGTTGTCAAGGTAACAAGATGGCGGTGGCCTAACACCTGATTTTTCAAGTGTCTTGCAGCAATAAGTAGTTTCTTGTATATAATGATGGTATATGGTTGATAGATCATAAAGTCTCTTTCTGAAAGAGCAAAGAAAAAGCTTAGCGGGGAACTTTTTCCTACGCACTTTTGGATAGAGAAATGTGAATGTTGTCTTAGATCTTGTTGTATTATGTTGCAATCTTGCGTAAGTTTGGTATTTGTTTATCTTTCACTATCTAAGAGTACAATCGGCGAAATGAGGGTTTGTATTAACTATCAGGTTTTTGTTGTTGGTCCCCTTTATGTTTGTCTTCCTCTATCACGCAACAGCTGAGTTAATTGGAATGCTGAGTTGAGATGGAAAGTTTACACAATTGTAGGTTACAAATTTTGAAGCAGTTGAAATGGCAAGGAGATTGGCCTTGGAGGAAGGTTTGCTGGTAAGAAACAAGCTTCATTTTAGCGTATAGCTCTGTTTATCAACTTCATTAATATTCATTGTTAAGCTAATATTGCTTTAAGTTGTTAAGAGTTGTCATTAGGAAGATTGAATTTTCTTTGATCATCAACGAAGCTTTATTTTACTAAACCTTACGTAGAAGGGAAAAAGCAAAAACCCGATGGCCTTATCGACAGAAAATAATCCTTGCAAGCCTCTTGTTATAATATTGACCATGATTCAGAAGTAGTGGTAGAAATCCAAGACCTGAAGGTCTGTCTCATCATCTGTTGCTTCGATTTTGATCCAGGTTGGTATCTCATCCGGAGCTGCGGCTGCAGCAGCTATTAACTTAGCAAGAAGACCCGAGAATGCTGGAAAGTTAATCACTGTGAGTGAACTTCTCTTGAGCGAGTCCGTGGTTTCGGGAGCATTCTGTTTGGATTGTGACTCAATTATCCCCTTTTTTCAGCTATTACTGACAAGTCTCTGGGGCTTTCGCCAGTTTTTCGTGCTTTTATTACAGCGGTATTAGCTTCGGTATGATACTACATATGTAGACTGTTTGTTATTTCTTTTGGTGCTGTAGGTTATATTTCCAAGCTTTGGAGAAAGATACCTATCAACTGTTTTGTTCGACTCTATCTACAAAGAAGCTCTTACTATGAAACCAAGCTAACCAAAATGGCTGGAAATTCGCTGGATTTTCTGGTATGTCGACTACGTACTCAGAAAGGAAGCTCTTCACTGTACTTCCAGGTAAAAAGTACCAACAGCCAGCTGAATAACTTCGACAGCCCGAAATGCGCCAATGTTTTAACGTTGACCCCGATCCCGTTCTTGTTGATCAGATGCCGGTTCTTTTTCCTGCTCGGAACTGGGTTAGAACACATCGTGAACCGTTGCATAGCCAGTAGGATCTTCCCAAACCGGAAGTTCGATGACTGCAAAGTGAATTGGTCCGTTTCAGGTCCTCCGTGTCCACTCGTCCCATCCGCTGATGATGGCTGCAGCACGTACGTCGTCACCAAGCCGTCGTGGACTCGCGCGGAGGCTCGTCTCTCATCAGGCCGTATTCCGGAGTCCATGTCTTTTATCTTCAGTGCATTTGGGGCACAAGTTAACGAGAGAGAGATGTAAATTTTAGTCTTCGCCTAACAAGCAAACTTCATGTGGACAGGTTTTTTTTGACAAGTTCTTATTACTAGTAGACTGCAAAGAGGTTCTCTACTCTCTTTTCTGAAAGTAAATTTTTTTATACTACGATTACATTTGCTGAACCCTGAACTTTCTCGTCTCGAATTTGTTAACGTCTCGTGTCGTTCGGCCAAATATCCTTTGAAAAAAATTTCTCGTAGTTGATACCGTAGTCGGGATATCTAATCTCACCACCCAATCTATTTTTATGCTCTCTCTCTAGCTTTCTATTTTCAGTGTTTGCGTGTAGCTTTAATCCTTAATAGGCTATAAAAAGGAAGACTGCAGAGAGAAGCGTGGTTTTTGAACCCATATCAGCTTGGGGTTGGATTAGGTCCGGAATCGATTTCTCCGACCCGCCTAGACTAAAGGGGAAGGGGTCGTCTAGTGACATTTTTTATAATTAAGTCGAAAACTAGGAACAAAATGGACAATGCGCGCGTGGCATGGAAGGAAGCAAGCGCGCAATTGACAGTTGTAAGGTTGAAATCTTTTTCTTCTAATAATTAGTAAATTATTTACATTTACGGACCACCAAGTACTGATTTTTTTTCTGATTTACCGTATTCAAAGACGAATATTGTCATATCTTATTTAGTGATTCTCAAAATGATATATCTTACAGACGTAAGAATTAACTGTAGGAGCTCATTAAATAAATTTAAATTTCTCATTCATCATCAAGTTTTTGGTTTAACAGCTCGAGAATTGTATAACTTAGTCAAAAATTTTGAGTTAGAACTTTAAAATTATCATTAACTATTTGACCATCAGATATATAAAATTTGGATTTATCAATCTATTAGGGTATTATTGAGGTGGAAAATAACAAATAAATAGGGATGGATAGCTGTCATCACCGCAAATAAATGAGTCCAGCATCTTCTATCACAAGCCAAAGATCAACAACTCCCTCCAACAATTGGGTTGTCTTCCTCCTTTTTACTTTGAGAGTTCACGTGCCATCCTTCCAATCATCACAGTTACTGCGAATTTTTGAAATCTTTTAGTTAAAATAAAATAATTCTCGAGAAATTGTTAGTACAAATAATTTAACTAGTGAAATATCAATTTACCAAACTGAAAATTTATTACTCAGTTTTTGTCCGCTCTATCCTTGAATGAGACTTAAGTATTTGATTTTGGAAAATTTGGCTTAGAGCTCTATATCTTCTGGGAAAAAGGACGTCCTCGTAAGAGTAGTTTACTATCATTTCCGTACGTGTTCATATTCTTTCACTTATATAAAAGTTATTTAATTAATAATTTCCGTCAAATATTTATATATATATTTCTACCAAAATATTATATATATATATATATATAAACTCTATCCTAATTCCCCTAAAAAACTTTCTTAAGTTTGTTTGAAGATGGTAAATATTTATAATATTGACCTTATTTATGTTGAGTGCACAGACCAATTTTCATTTCTTAAACTTCCACCTCGAGTCGTGTTTGGTGCGTTTATTTTCACGTTACGCCCAATAATCTTTATCAGAAGAGCCGCTTTAACCGAGAACTTGACATCGTCAGTGTCTCTTGATCATATTTCACCGCTGACCTACTTTGATGAACATTCAAAACCAACAATCACTTAATTGTTCAAGAGATCTCATGTTCAATTTTTTAGAATGTGTTAAATACGCGTTGAGAAAATTTTATCAATTTTTAGAGATTTTATGCAACTCAAAACTAGATTGCTAGGTGAAATATAAGCTAAAAACCAAGAACGTTGAAAAGGAAAAAATCAAATGAACTCCTACCAATACACAAATATGTAAAAAATGAATATGGGAAAGAAATAAAATAAAAATTAAAAGACACGCCACCGATATAAAAACACTTGCAAGAGCTATAAATTCGATTGTTAGGTGCCTAAATTAAACACGAAGTAATTATTCCTCCTGTAGTGGGGACCGAATTATAATTTAAGGATGGATGTAGATAGGAGGAGGCAGCAGAAAGGTTTTAACCCTTGTAATGACGGATCCTGTGAAAGATTTTTTTTTTCCAATGGGTGGACATGAGATCAGCATTTCCACCTCTTTTCGTTATATAGACACCAACTTAGTCGAATAATCTATGTTCAAAATCAGGTAGAATATATAAAAGGTGGTAAAATTTTTTCCACGTTTCCAAAAGCTCGAGATCTTTTAATTAAAATAAAATAACTGCGATTGATCTCGAGCCTTGTTCATAGCATCAGCATTTCCACCTTCTGATCACACCGAAAGGTCTCCCAAGGTCACATGTTTCCCCTCTCCCACAGTTTACTTAGAAAAGAAAAAGGGGCATTACTACGCTACCGATATTTGCCTCATTTAGATGCAAGACTTTCGTGACACCAACTCATTTTTCACTTATTTAGTTATTCTCCAATCCCTTGGAAATTCCTCGTTTTCATTTTATTTGGGTAAGTAATTATGATGCCCCTTTGCTTGCTTCAAGAAATTAGCAAAAGCTTCTTGCCAAACCCTAAGCTTAGTGATGATGCTGGTCACCCAGCATCAAAGGTAATTTGATTAGGTAGGTAGTTAGGTAAGTGATTTATATTATAATATCAAGCCTTAAAAAACAAGCTAGAGTTGGGCAATGTCAATTAGATATTGGACTTCTTACCAACCCGTAAATCAGTCGGTAAAATATTATTCTAATTTAATCAGAATCAACTTATTTGAACTATAGAAATATAGGTGTTTGAAGGATTCTTTCGCTTCTTATGGCCAAATCTTATTTCAAATACCAGATAGATTGTTTGAAAATCTGGGTTGAAGGATGAAAGAACAAGTTGGTGTTACTCCTACTTCAAGGATCTTGTAAAGATTCTTGAAAATAAATAGTTCGACCCTCTGGATAAATCGACTAGTACAACGGGTTTATGAACTTTTATCGTCAGGATACAATGAAGCCTCCACACTGTCGTCGAGTTCAAGAATTGCACTACCTTGATCCAACCAAGAACGCACTATAAAAAATCTAATGATGCTTAGAGAGAAAAGTGAGTAGGATTGCTTAGAATTTGGATTAATCCGAATGGAAGAGAAGATCCGCTATTTATAGAGGTTTGAGACTATCTCTAATGCCTCTTCATCACCAAAAACGTCCATGGAACAAGTGTCAATGGTGGCTTGTGGATTGTGTTACTTTTCTTGAGTTTAAACTCAAGAGGCACGAAATTTGAATCTGTCCGGGCTGACTTGCGGTTGTCCGGCCACAAGTCACAAGGTCCAGGAGCTCTCAGAAACTAATTGGCGGTCCGAACTCAGAGCCGCAAGTTCCTAGTCCAATGCTCTTAGATTAAAAATATTAACGGTCGTCAGTTCTTCCTAACTCAAATAATAGGTCGATCCCAGTTTTGGACAGGGGCTACGCCCTTTGGGACACTCCCTTGTCATAGCGGCTTTGAAAATATCCAACAGTTAAAAAAAAATAGATATTGGGCTAGCGGTTAACACCAATTGTCTTATATAGTATTATCTTGAATTTTTTTAGTACATACTATGCATAAAACGTAAATCATCAGACATAAAAGAAAAACTTTATGTTTCAGAAAAAAACTTCATAACCAATATAAATTTAAAGAAAATAATTAACAATTGACGTAGACCCATCCAAGCTAGGGTCCCTATTAAATGGGCGTACTCATCTTTTTCCTAATTTAATTTCTGATGTGCATGGGTTAGACAAACATTTATAACATTGTCTTCCAACTTGATCCACATATGTCACAACAAAATTGACAATTTGAAATTATCATTTAATTGCTTGCCAGCAGATCTTTTATTATGTGGTTTAAATATCTGATGCATGCCATGTGATAATTAAATCTTTGAAAAATCAACACAGACTTAAATCAGAGAAACTTATTTTAGGTCTGGAGTGCAATAGTGTTGAATATTTGTTGGGAGAGTTTTATCACATTTGAAAAATCTTATCCGATTCGAACCTGGATTAATCGATTCAACGGGTATCCGAATACTAGACGGTATAAAAAAATATTGAATCTTTCAAAAAGAAATAGAGGTGCATGATTTTATTAAGTCCAGTTCACCGAAGTCACTATTGAAGTTATTAATTACAAATTGCAAAGAGATCCCAAACTTTTTTAGAATCCCTCTAAAGGCTACCTAAAACACTAGAAATTAATATCAGATACTCTCTTCTCCTATTCTCACTCTTCTCTTCTCTTGTTTTTTTTCTTCTCATTTTCCCTTTTTTTTTGTTAACTGACTTGATTAGCTAAACTAAAAGGATAACAAATTAGACTAAGAGATGATCATAAAAAACCAGAACTAGTACAATTTCATCTATCAGAATATAGAAGACAGCTCCAAGGCTTCTTCTTCAACTTGGGCAGTAGTAGTACTATTCTCATCCAACAGCCACTTCTCTAGATAGGACAATGGAGGAGGAGGAGGAGGAATAGGATCAGTGTTCTGGTCAGACTTGTGCTTCTTCTGATCTGACACTTTAAGATTATTCTTGTCCTTGTCCCATGTCACATTCTCAAATGACAAGATGGACTCAAACTCCTCATTGGACATCAGCTCACCACCTCCACACTGGTCTAGCTGCTCGGCTTTCGGCCTATAGCACCCAAGTGAGGCCTCCATAGGGTGATCAGCAGTGGTAGGCTTAGGAGAGGACCTCATCCAACCTTCGAGGAGCCGCGAGATGTTCTCCGTGCTCGACGCATAGGTCGAGGAGGAGGAGGGGAAGTCATCTAGCCCTCTCCTCTCATGAAAAGAGCTAGTACTAGTAGTACTTTTTGGCAACAACTGAGTAGAACTTGTGGTGGTTGATGAGTCTGATTGGAGCCTCTTCAGCTTCTTCTTCAAGTGGGTGTTCCAGTAGTTCTTTATGTCGTTGTCTGTTCTCTGTGGAAGGTATGAAGCTATGGCTGCCCATCTTCACCCCACCCCCCAAAAAAAAGGGAAATTATTTGAAGTTGGAAAAGGGTTTTACAATATTTAATAATTAAAATCAAGATCAGTAAGGAGGAGGATTACTTGTTACCCAATAAAGCTTGCAAGTGAATAATCATCCCTTCTTCTTGAGAAGTGAAGTTCCCTCTCTTGATCCCTGGTCTCAGGTAATTAGTCCATCTCAGCCTACAACTTTTGCTGCACCTTAACAACCCTTTTCACCACCAAATAATATAAACCGAGTTAAGTGCGCACCAGATGGCATAAAGCATATAAGAATTGACGGAAAGTCGAAAAATATTGTATGTACCAGTATTGGTGGGAACTGATCTCCAATTTCCAGGGCCATGTTCTTGGATGTAGGAGACAAGGATGATGTCCTCCTCAGGAGTCCATGGACCTTTCTTGACTCCAACTTTATCACAGCAAGGTGGCCTTCCCATGGCTTCAGCCAGTTGTTTGGGAGAAAAGCTTCACCTTAATTATTGGTTCTCCACCTTTATTTAATATTGTGTGTGTGTGTGCTCTCTCTATATCTCTCTCTGTTCTAAATAGTAGCACCACAAGAGCATGTGAAGGTGTATATATATATATATAGTAGGTGACTTTCAAGAAGAGAAGAGAGGGAAGGGATGTCGTTTTTTTATTCAGCCAGTACCAGTTTGAGTCGAGCACCGTCGTATTCTATTATTAGAGCATCTCTTTCAATAATATCTTTAAAATACGTAAATTTTGAATCTAATACCTCCTTAAACGAATGCAAATTTCTAACAAGCTGACTCGTCCATGTACTTTAGAGAGTGAGAACATATAGCGAGAGAAAGCGAAAGAGATGTAAAAAGTCAAATGTAGGAAAATTACAATCGAATTCCGGTAAGAACAAAAAGAATGTAGTTTTGTTCAAATTGAACTCGAAAGTGCACCCATTTTAAAAATATTTGTACCCATTTTAAATATAAAATTAATTTAAATAATGTTGCACTCTTCCCTAATAAAAGAGATGAGATTTCAATCTACAGGATTAAATTTCCTACCAATTATTCTGCAACCACTCATCAATTTGAGTTACTCCATTTTTGTTTGTGTTCCTTTTTGTGAATGGGAATTAAGGCACTGCCAAAATAAAGATTTATTAATTTGGCAAGGGAATAATGTCATTCTGCCTTCCAAAATTGCCTTCTCATTCATTTATGGTAAGAATTATATTGTTTTTCCTATAAATCTCTGTTTGTTTTAAGTATAGTGATTTGTTGTAGAACTTAATTTATGTTGTTTGGTTAATTACAATTTCGGTACATAACACTTTGATTATCTGCATAAATATTGGAGAGAAGTGTCTGCCAATGTAAACTTCGCTTTCAAATTATTTAACTTGCTATAAACAGTGATCACATCATAGGGTACAAAAAATATCGGCCTAAGAAATAATTTTATTCTATAATAGTTTGTTTTACACATTATCAAAAGCATAAATGTGATTCTATATATTCAAATTCTTCTACTTGGAAATTGCAATTTCTAAATATGACTCGATTTCGCTGATATCTGGAAAAATAGTAAGTACTCTTTCGTTCATAAGATTTGAACTGAAAATTTTGTTAATGAATTTATTGGCTATCCCAATATCGTTTAGTTTAAAATTAACTATTAACCAACAAATATTTAGATCAATTTGTGAAAGATTTGTTCTCAACTAAAAAATATCTAGTTCGAATTCTAAAAAAATAAAAAAACATTTGCGGCATAATGGTATCCGGATACGAAGTAGACGTTGTCTTTTTTTATAAGTAAGTGGACGTAGTCCTTAGCTACATATGCATGCCGGAAATTCTCGAAAGCAGTAAAATTCCAGACCTCTCAAAGTAGACTTAGCGGAAAAAAACTTGGGCTATTAACCTAACGGACTTCGGGTATAATGTACCATCGATCTCATAGGAGGAGATTCATAGGATTGGTATAAAGTCACGCTTCTATGTTAGATTTCTTTAGGCAGTTCTATGATGTTTGGCTGCACTTTTGTTGACGAAATAAAAGCTTTGCTTCTAGAAGACAAACTTCTTTTGTTGGTCAATTGCAAGTTTAGAGAGAAAAAGACGTGGCAATTCAATATTTTATAGAGAAATATATTATTTAATCCGTATAATTTATCAAATTTATAGATCTATACCAGCATAAGTTGTTAGAATTTTTTGGATCGTTCACACTTATAAATAAGTTTATTATACTCGTTCGTAATTTATGACGTTATAATCTCAACACGCTCTATTTTAATATATGCTCTCTTAAGAGATATTCCTTCGAGAACATCTCAACGCACTCCCACTTATAAATAAATTTACTACGCTCTCTAGTGATACTATAATCCCACCACGGTTTATCAAATGAAGCATATTCGAGCAGGGCATTTGCTTCTCCTAGCCGAGCGACAACAAAGGAATCCCAAATTTGCCGGCTAGAGCTGCTCATCGAACGAAGATTTCTAAAGCAGTTATGACGTACCCTAAAAAATATCTCGTCAATTCGTGTCTGTTTTCTGTTTGAATTATCGCCGCGTCTAGTTTTGCCCTAGAAATTGTGCTCTCGTGGATTTTAAGACCGACTTACCAGTAGATAGGGGAAATGCTTTTCAGAAAAATATTAAAGATATTCGAATCGAGCATGTTAAGTTTTATTTAGAAACTCTTACAATAACATTTTTTCGATTCATAAAACTTAAATTTAAAACTTTTTAAAAAGAATTTAAGATTTTTATTACTTAGATTAATTACGACGAATAAAAATTATTTCACTATGTTATAAAGTCAATGGAGTACAGATCAAAAAGTAAGGGAAAAAACTAAGACGTGCCTAAGATTTAATATATTATACTCATAGATCAAATTTTTAATTAATTAGTACTTGAGTTTTGAAAACTCTAATCCGTAAGTCTCTCATATCATTTTTTTATCTCAAATGATATCTAGAAGTACCAAAATATCCCTCCATCACTTTAAAGATTAAAAATCAACATAAACATACTAACCCAAACTCTCAGTAAAAAAATCACCAAACACACTAAAAAACTCAAAAATCTAAGTTTACATCCTTCCACCTCATCCAACTCAATCGATTAACTCTAAACCCCAATAATAAAATCCCTTCTCCCATCTTGATTACTCATTTTGTAAACGTCCTCTAACAAGAAAATAAAATCGACTATCTATCAACTATCATGAAACAATTTTCATACAAACACCATGGGAAAGAATAATAAATCACAAGGAATGCAACTATATTATATCCAATTCATGTAATTTGCACACATTTTATTCCAAATTAACCGGTCCTTTAGCATAAAATTCATGTAATTAACATCATTTGAATGTATGTGTGAATTTTTTTTAATGTTGCGTGAAGATTAATATGTTTAATGCTGATTTTAGATTTTTAAAGTGAATGAGGGTTAATTTGGCAATTTCATGTGTCCTTTGAGATGAAATTTGATCCTAGGGACTAACAAGTTCAATTTTTCAAAACTAGGAGACTAACTATCTAAATGCTTGACTTTATCTAACACATTATATCAAAACTTAGAAACTTCTTAGTTTTTACCCAAAAGTATATGTTAATATTCAGGGGCCGAGCCACCTTCGAGATTGTGGGGGCAATTGCCCCCACTTAAATTTTTTTTTGATAATTATGTATATTTTTTAATGTATGTCTCCACTAAAATTAAAAATTGGCCCCACTAAAAAATTAATCAACCTAAAAATTGAAACCAAATTTAAAAAAAAATTAGGCATTCTTTAATCCTTTAATATATATTATAAGATCTTAATTAGTCTAACTATATTACCATAAATAATAAAATAATTAACTAAAAAAATTAAAAAGATAGTACCTACCTACCATAAATAATTAGTCAATTCAACGAGTTTAATCTAATTCTCTATTGAAGTCACTTCAATTATTTGACTTTATATTCAGTTTCATCTTATGAAGAGCATATTAAGAATCACCAATGAATTATCACAAACTTTACAATGAAAGAATCAAAATATTCCTGGAGCCATGACACTAGTACATGTATCAAAACAAAGGTTGCAAGAATAAAGAGATACATGATGGACTTCTTTGCTATTAGAAGCTTCAACATTTTGCACAGAATGTGAGATCATTGTTCCACAAATGGAGCATATGTTTCAGCCAAGTGGAAGATCTCGGCGCAAAAAATTTTAGGTTACTAATCTGCACCATTATCAAGTTGATATTTTCTATGCAAATTATAGATGCGCAGCTTCGGAAATTAAATAGTCGGTTTACTGAGATCAACACTGAATTACTTCTTGGTGTGGCATGTTTGAGTCCGGATAAATCATTTGCTGCTTTTTATAAGAAAAAATTGCTTGGTCTGACTAAATTTTATCCACGTGATTTTTTGCCATTGGATATCTTGACACTGGATAGTCAGTTGGATAATTATATTACTCACATGCGATCTAATGATGAATTTTATGATATAAAGAGGTTCGATATTTTGGCTCATAAGTTGGTGCAAACACAAAGAGATCTCATTTATCCTACGGTATTTCGGCTCCTGAAATTAGCTTTGATATTGCCGGTTCCGATTGCAAGTGTTGAGAGAGCCTTTTCTGCCATGAATATTTTGAAGAATCGTCTTCGCAACATGACGGGAGATCAAAAGTTAGCTGATTGTTTAATTACATATATCGAGAAAGACGTATTTGATTGTATTGACAATATAGCTATTATGGAGCGATTTTAACACATGAGTAATCGTAGAGGACAATTATAAATATTGTAATTACATACGTTGAACTTTTTTAAAAAATATATATTGCGCCTCCACTCTCTAAATTTTCTGGTTCCGCCCCTGTTAATATTTATAGGGACTAATGCATTACATTTGGGTGATTTTTATCAAGTAATATAATTGTGAAGGCTATCAACAATTTAAAAGGGTCTTGAATCTACTTATGTTTGTATTCATTAATGAGAGATGCAAGTGACTAAAATTTACACATTCTTTTTCATGCTCTAATTCTAAACATGTCGTGTTCCCTGACTCAAATAGTATTTATAAGGGTTAGGTGTCCCTATTTTTGAACAAAATTATTAATTAAAGATAAAGTACTATTGTCCTTGATATTTCTCAAAACTAATTTATTAGTCTTGGATCCGCTACTTTTTGACGAGATATTACTAAAAATACTAAAATATTCCTAATTTTTCAAAAAAATATTATGGACTTATAGCTATTTTAGTGAAATACTATTTAATAGAGTGGGTTAGTGGCATATTTTCTCATAAATTCTTTTCAGAATATTGAAAAGCATTTATTGGACTATGAATAATTTATGAATATTAATAGTAAATTAGACTAATTTAGACCTTTTATGGTGGCGATTTAGTGATGCGTTCTACAAAATTTACTTTATTTTCTTCTTTATTATTAACACTTATTATAGAAAAACCACGATAAAATTAGTCAATGAGCATCATTCTGAACTGGCCCGTTTAAATACGTGCCGTGTCCACTAAAACGCCACGAAGAAGGACCAAAAACCATAAGCACGAAATTACCAACTATCGAAACTCATAAATAGGCCAACGTACATAAATACGAGACACAGACTTTTTTCACTCGGATCTCAAGTCTGAACCATGGCTTGGTAGGGTAAGAATAATGCACGTGACCATATTATACATGGTAGTATATTTTAAATGATGTTTTAATATATTCTGTACAAACTTTCTAAAGTGATACCATCATAATCATATACAATATTACTTTAGAAAGATTATCACATAAGAAAATTTTGCATGTTTAACTTTGAAATGATTAAAATTGAGTTTTTTTCACTAAATACATGTACACAAAAATTACTTTTTTATATTCAAATTATCAAAAAATATTGATAAATTGTAATTGTTTGTTTATTTATATTCAAGCCACACAAAAAATGAAAAATTTTACATTTTAATTTTAAAATCTTTCGATTCAAGTCACAATTTTGTTTTCACATATAGCTTTAATTAAATGCTTGATTCGATTGAGATATTTTTGTTTCAACAAGATGACAATTACAATGACCAAAGATGTAAGATGCTGTAAAAATTATGAATCAAGCACAAAATATTAAGGTTAACTTTAATTAGATGATCGGACTTTGCCGAAAAAGATCTCCGGGACTAATTTTTCTTGTTTCCGTGAAGATTTTCGGCGAAAAAGTGGCCGGAGTGACCATACCTGAGTAATTTAGTATAGATTAGTGATCATAAAAAGTAAAAAATAGTTTAGTGACTAAGGATAAAAAATTGTTAAAGTTCAGTGAATATAGGTATTTTTTACCCACGAAAACACGGTTCGTTAAGACGTCCGTCCATTTATTTTCCCGAATAATGAACACTGCATTTTCTGCAAGACATTAAGGTCACTTAATAATTTGGTACCATATTGTATCCATATTAAATGCCTTGTTCCTTAGATAATTGCAATTGACTTCTTCCTTTTTGTTGGCAAATAATTATATGGTATTCGAGTTATTCTATCAATATGTCTTTTACGGATACTCAAGTCAAAATTAATAGAGAGAATTTTGTCGTCATTTTGTCTTAAACGAACATGGATAAATATTTCCAGAAATATCTGATAGTTTCAATTAATAAACAAGTAATAAATATATAAGGGTTGTTGCTCCTACTTTCACAAAAACATAATAATATTTACACGAAATAAACATATTAATCAAATCCCGTTATTCTAATCTGGATATACTATGTTAAAACACTCTTTGACTGTACAGGGGGATCAGAGTCAACTCAGTCTTTTTTCCAGTCCAGAGTTCAATCCCGGGCAACATACGATTCCGGGTAGATTCAACTATGTTAAAACACAAACATAAACTCATGGTAGACCAATCTGTCCATAGCTGTGTCAGGCAGACATGTCTCCATCCCGGGCTAGGCTTTAGATCCCACACGAGAGAGAGAATGACCATGTGGAGAAGAAGAAATGAGAGGACCACCACCATTGCAATATTTACGCCTCTGATCCATTATCCATGGATTACCCCATCAGACAGCAGAAGGAATTCATTTCCCGGTCGTCCCAACAACCCGGGTTCGTGTCTCTGTCCATCTGATCACCAATGGCAGGCAAGTACAAACCTGGAGCACCAGTGAGATTGAAGTTTGAGCATTAATATCTACCTATATGCTTCCACTTGTGTGTCAAATGAGTTGGTCTATAGACAAAAGAGATTTAAGGGTTTTGATTTTGAAACTGAAAATGTGTATGAACACAAATTGCAAGCTTGGTTCAGGAAATAAGAAACTTCTGCATACTACAAACATAATATACCATTCTTAAAAAAAATGGCATATACACTGAACGATCCTCACAATGTAGAGCGACTTGTTATGCTTTGGTCGGACCGTGAGACGAGGATTCACGCATTTTGCAGCCACGTTCTTCTCTAGACAGGTATACGGAGCAGTGCTCAGGGTGTTTGCAGTATGAATTTTTCAACTAGCTTTCCTGGATTTCAGATGAGGAACATTTTCGTCGTTTGTCATCCGGCACTGCATAGACATTGTTAGCAAGATAAATATACAACCTTGAACAATGTTGAGTTGGAAAATTAAGCTAGTTTCATAGAGAAATCAGCAAAAGGATGGCAAGTTTCACGTTGATTGTTGGTCAAACATAAATTGGATACTGCTAGAATTTTCTTGTCTATGTGACCATAAGCATTGTTCTATCAAAGTAACATCTTTCTTTTGAAGAGTGATAGCATCTAATCTGAAGCCGACAAGTAAAGGTTGGTATAAGCATGCAACTTCACTGATGAACCAACAATCATGGAAATAGCAAGTTCTTCAAGATTTGTCGGTCACTTTAAGTTTTATCTCAATACACTGCCAATTGTCAGAATTTGGGCATTCATGGAGATGAGATCTATATAATGGAGAAGAACCATATGCCCCACTGAAGATAACTTCTGCAATCTATGTTAAGCAGTAGAGAACCATATCTAGCCGGAAGATAAAGAAGAAGAAGAAGATGTTCTTTGAAAAGAGAAGGATTTTAAGCACAATGAAATTCATTAGTCTTGATAGCAGCAGACAAAAATTATTGAGCAGGAAAGAATAGCTGAACTAAGTTAACAATTTTGAGACCCAAAAAAATAGTTATCCATATTGAGCGATACAAGAAGGAACTCCATAACAGATGCTCTATTGTCAAGGCCAAAAAGAAAAGGATATCGGAAACACAAAAAAAGTGCTTTATCATTTTGTTCAGCGCACTATAAACAATAACCATAGATATGGAAAAAGAAGCAGAACTCTCAACCGAAAGAGTATAGAATTTTTGGTCACTCAAGACTGGACAATAAAGACAGGCAAGGTGGGAAATAGGCGCAACATTGTTTAAATAGCAAAATTGCTTTCATTCAAGTTGAAGGTTGGATGAAATAAGAGCCTTACAAGTCCTGCATTTCTTCGAGTTCTTCCCCTTTTTATCATAATTACTGTCCCCGCCTTGCGTAGGATTATAATCTCTCAACGGATGGTATTTCAAAGATGCCAACTCCTGCTTGGCTACCTCAAGCCGCCTCTTCTCATCCATCTTTCAATCCAAAATCACAGCATTATAAAGCCTGAAAGTGAACACAAAAAAGGAACCTTGGAACAACCCAACAGGTCAATCACAAAATTCTTACATGGCGTTTCTTGGAGGTTGATATTTGGTGCCTGCAAACTTTAACTTCCATCTCGAGCGAGCGTACTCGAGACTCAACCGGAACAGCACATTGCTCCACGATCTGCTTCTGCTTATCTCTGACAATCTCCGGCTGCCACACATTCAACGCCACAGAAGCTTGCCTGCGTAAACCAAAATAGTCATCAACACTACCATAAGCAAAAAACGAAAAAAGGCCGAATCCACGGAGTAAAAAATCAATCAATCAATCACCTGGCTTTGAGCAAATGACCCAATTGGGAAGAAGAAGACCTCAACTTGTCATTTTCCTGAACCAAACAAGCCTCCAAATCCCCAACCCTCCTCTGATGCTCCCAAACCTGGCTCTCCTTCCTGAGCACCGCCCTCCGATGAGCCGCCGCCTTCATCCTCCTCTCCCTCTCGTACCTCAAACCGCGCAAAGAAACAAACTTTCCTTGAGAAAACCACAACCCACATAAGAAAGATGCAATCTTTAAGAACCCAGAGGAGTAAAGTACCTGTCTTTGAAGGCATAGAAGGCCGTTTGGGTGGTGGGGCCGCCGGGGAAGTGGGAGGCGAGGAGGTGGGCCCAGAGGGAGTCCTCATGGGACAAGCGGTGGAGGCGCCTGCAGGAGATAGAGAGGCAGCTGAGGTCCTTGTGGGTGAGGTTCCCCGTTTGGACTCCGCTTTCCAGGATCCTTATCCATACTTCGTCGGGTATTGATTCGGCTGACATTTCCTTTCCTTTCCTTTCCTTTCCTTTGTTGAAGCTCCTCTGTTTCTGTTGCTCTGTTCTTCTTCCCCACTTTCCAGAATGTTTTTTCGTAGTGAAATGGGATTTCTCAATTTGGGGGGTTTTATAGCTTTTCTTTTTCTGTGGAGTTTCTATTTTTTTTTTCATTTACCAAGAAACAATTGGTTAATTATAATTGTTATTCTTTATATCTATTAGTATTTGCAAATTTTATGTTAATACACAACCAGTTCTAAACAAGTGTAGCACCATCGTTATATGTTTTCGGTGAACTTTGATTATTAACTGCAGATGCAAATATATCCATGTTCTAAATATATTGTATATTTTTATTACAATATATTTTATCCTCTTTTCTTTCTTTCTTTCTTTCTGCAGGTGTTATTGACATTAACATGCAAATAATAACTCAATTCTAATTTCAAATTTACATATTCATGACAACATTTAATTCCAATTTCCATGTGTATAACAAACTTTTCAAATGCACAAACAAACAAACAAAATAAAATAATTTCCAACCGTGTAAGTAAGTATTTACTTGATAAAAACATAAAACCAGCCTAATGGAGAGAGAGAGCTCTACAAGCAAATGAATGAGATCTGCAGACAACCATACACATCTGCAGAATTAGCACCTATTTCAAAGGAAGCAAATCCAATTAACAATTCCAGCAAGTACAACAGTTCCGCTGGGAGATCGTAGAAGCCGTTACGCTAGTACGAGTAAAGTGGTAGCTAGACATGGGAATTAGACTATATATTCACAAGGCTGATGGAATCAATGTATGTATGTCGGTCTTTACACAAACTGTTGGTCGTTACAACGTATGCAGCGTGCGGAAGCAGGAGCTCTGGTCTCTGCATATGACACTATGCAGGAAGTTGATTTGCAAGTTGTCACTGCAGAAGTCGATTATGGATGATGAAAACTGCGTATGAGCTCCATGAACAAACATCCAGATACTACTCTGTTACAAGTCGTGGTTGACTGTTTGTTGATTTGTGGGTACTGCAAAACATCTTCTTTTGACCCGGTCAGAAGAAAACCAGATTCGTTGAAGTGCCGACGATAAAAGGCTCCAACAAAAACCGAGTTGAGAAGTAAAAGATAACGCCTAAGCCAATGGAAATAGGGAGAGCTGGTAGAGCCCTGGAGTAAACTGACAACAGAATAAGAGTGCAGCCAAGTCCAGAAATAATTCCGAGGTAGCAAGCATATACCGTCATCGAATCATACATTGCAGCCCTACCCACAAGAACACTGTACAAGACAAAGTCTCCAAGACCAAGCTTAATACTCTCATTACCCAAATTCTGCACGTCAGTAAGAGGAGGCATGTCCTCGTCTTCAACAATCTCGGATTCAACCACCGTGGAATACTCCAACTGATATCTTCTGGAGGGTGGAATCTCTGCAGAAGATGCTACCAACGGGAATTCCGCAAACAAATCGTTAAACCGTGCAGCATCAAAATTTTCCAAGATCCTTGCAGTATCGAAACTCTCATAGATTTTTGAAATATCATACACGTCTGAAACCCCACCACTCCACCACTGGGGGCCTGTACTCTCAGAAACAGTCGGCCGAGCCTCATAAACCAAGCCCGGGATCTCCTCATTCCGGCTCTGTGCCAACTCCACGAGCAGCTTAATCGGGCCATGAGGGGACAAGACGGCCACCAAGTCGTAAGCAGCCAATGCCACCAGCAAAACCCACGTAGTCCACTCCGGCAACTTGGTAAGCCAAACGGCCACAATTACCCCCAGCACTACCATATATCCTTGCCTCAGAATAATCGGGATTCCACGCGAGCACAACGACAGAACCCCGACGATCGTAAAATTGAACCACAGCACGAAAAACGTGAGCACATCGATCGGTATAGAGAAGTACTGGACAAATGCCAGAAAGATCGCCCCTCCCGTTCCTCCTACACAAAACAAGCACCCCAATTAAAGGAATAAAAAGTATAAACCCGAAAACCGCCTTCGAGGAGTTAAACCAGAAAGGAAGGAAAGAAAAGAATACCCAAGATAGCGAAGGCGGAGAAGCGTTGTTGGCGGTTGAAGAAGGAGGCGGACACGCAGTTGTAGTAGTAGAGGAGGGCCATGAAGAATGTGGAGGCCGCGAGGACGACGACGAAGACGAGCGCCTCGAGGAAGGCGGCGCGGAGCTTGACGGAGGCGGGGTCCGAGGGGTTCTCAACGAAGACCAATTTGATGACGTCGGTGCTCGGCGGCGGAAGGGCGTAGACGATCAGCACCACCGCGAGCATGCAGATCGACACCGGCGCCATCAGCCCTACGATCTCCGCTCCGATCGTATCGAGTACGCTCGACTCCGCCGTGAGATTCCGCTCTCTCGTCGGTCTGTTCGGTGGGGAATTTCGTCGAGCAGGTGGCGGGTCAGTGGCATTTTGGCGCGAACCTTGTACTCTTCTTTTGGTCAACCTCGCTTCCCGTAAAGGTGTGGTCATTGTTAGGAAATTTTTAAAAATCTTGATTTATTAGATTGTTATTTTTGTTTTTATAGTGAGGGTTAATAGTTATGGTCAGATTTATGGATTTCCCATTTTTCTATAGAAATACTTTCTTCACAGTTAATATCAAGAATTTTAAAGAAATTATTTTTCTGATACTAAAGATTAATTAAGATTTATATTACTTGAGTTATAAGAAAAGGGTTATGTATCTATTAAGATTTATATAATAAGCTTTTTTTTTCCTTGTTCATCAGTCAATTTAACATAATGTTCATTGTTTAAAACTGTTACTTTTAATTTAAAAAAAATTAAACATTGTTGTAGAGTTTCCCAATATTGTTTTTGGCTCAAAATCTTTACGCTGTTAGACTTAGATCATATTTAACGACGAATATCTCAATTATATATTTTTCAAAAATTTATCAAGTGAGTTCCAAATAATTTAAGATGTTGGCAATAAGTAAAATTGAATAGGCAGTGTGTGTTCTCCCATGGGATGGAGGGTGGATCTTTTCTTGCACAGAGAATCTAGAATCTTGAACATTTTTGGAGGCTAATTAGGAGACGTTATTTCCCATGTAATTCAGTGATTATAATATTAAATCTTGGTTATCAAGAAGCTAATTCCAAAAATTATATACGAAAGTCTCAAGAATTTATTGGTTTATTTCAAGAATTGAACCGATCACCAACGAAGGACATGTACAAAAATAATTGACATTTGGATTAACACAACAGAGAAAAAGGCAGCTACTAGAAAAAATGTCACTAAAAACACTTCGGTCCCTTTTTTTAACAAATTTTAACAGCACGATATCTAAGTTTAAAAAAAAGTCAAAGCACAGGTAGGAATAAAATTAGTTCATCTCATCAATCAAATATAGACTTGTACATCTCAGCTTACAGCACAAGAACAATGGCTTTTCGCGTCTCTGCCTGGAGTTTCCCCGGAAGGTTTTACAACACAAAGAACACTGACCAAGAGCCAGAAAAGCAAACGAGAGGAAACACGGGGGGGGTGCGCGAGTAACGCCATCTCGTTGCACGGTTGAAGGTTGTTTCGAAAGTTTAACGAGCTCTTCGTGCAACGGCTGAAAAAGCTGCATGAGCCGTGTCCTTCCATCCGATTTCCTCCTCTGGATCCAGCATACCACGATGGGATGGTGGTCCGATAGAGGCAGAGCGTTAGACGAGATTTTCTTCGGAACAGAAGTCCAACAGCAGCACTCAGATGCAGGGCAGCAGAGAATACCATTCCATTCATTCCGTGCAGGAAAACTTCTAGATCAACTTCATTAATTGAACCATCTGAATTTTAATCAAACGGATTCCCTGCTATGGAGGCGATAGGCCCTTCTGGTTGTATATTCCTGCAACAAAGATGAATATCAGAGAATCAGCCGCAGAAAAAGCTGAAGTAACGATAATGACGAGACAGGAGAATGTCTCGAACAGCACCAGTGAAATCATATTGGTAGCAAACTCACCCTAATTTAGTGGTTGGTGCTTGGCCTGCCATATATGCTAAGCCACCTACATGACATGAACATCGTAAAATTTTTAAGTATAGGAAAAAACATTGATCATTCGACTATAGTGCAAAGCTGGTAGGGTGACCATGTTTATGCGGTTGGTTACTCTGTCAATTCAATAGGTAGCTTCGTGATGACGAGGACTGAATAAACATGATGGCGGACCGAACTCAATAGGTAGCTTTGAACCCTCCAAATGACATATAATTATGTTGTTTTCAGATTCCCAATCACATGAAATTGCTGGCAGAACGAACTCCCTCAAAAATCATTTATCAAGACGATTGTTCTCAAAAGAATCCTATAGTAAGTGATGAACAGATGGAATCCCACTGGGAAGAGAATTTGAATTCTAAACCTTGTGCTACAGTTTGCATATAACTTGGCACTGGATCCGAAGGAAACCATTGTTGATTCACGTCATCAAGGAATGTCGCTGGTAGTTGGGAGTTAGGCAATGCCGCATGCAACGAGCTCATGTCCAAAAACTGCATACAATGAAAATAATACGTAAGCACAAGCGTAGAACATTGCCAAAGATTTTCTACAGCAAATATCGTTTTAAACTTTCTCAGCAAGACGAGTTTGATACAACTGGCACAAAGAGGAAGAAAACTATGTTCCACCAATCTAAGTTCTTTAGAATAAGCAAGATTCAGCAGATGACGAGCGAAAATAGTATCAATATCTAAAAATCTAGTTTAATTCTCAAGGTAATACCACACAACATGGAGCATGCCAATCAAGCCCATGGTCTCTGAAACACCTGCCTCCAAACTAGAAGTTCTCGCGCGCGCGCGCGGATAAACAGATACACAATGCGGAAAGAAAGTTAGAGAATTTTAAAAGAAAACACAAAAGAACCAAAACAGCAGTAAAAACGGTGTTTATGCCTTAATTCATTACAAAAGAACCCAGAAATGACCATGCCAGCTCCTTCTCGAGCATGTTGTAACCAGAAGATCAAATTTATCATGCTAGGTCTCACGTGACAAGTACCTACAGCGATATAGATGGGAATCAAATGAACGATTACGACAACAATCCATGTAACCATTTTACAGCACAGGACATCTAAAAGGCTCCCTATCCAATGGGGGAAAGCCTAACTGCAATAGAAGCTAAAATGCCACTGTAGCTATGGATTTCAAACATATATTCTGCTCACACATTAGATTAGGAGCATTAAGTTAGCATATCAAACAAGTGGATCAAATATCATTGTGAAATACCATATGTTCTGCTTCCACATCAGAATCAAATGGAAGATCAAACGGGTTGGCTGACTTGTGCCTGGTTGCATCTGATTGTGAATTTTCCTGTAGCATAAAAAATGATTACCATCAAATATCATTATTTAGCTAAAAACTTTAAGGCAAGACTGCAAGCTTGTAATGCAGACCATGAGATGAGTCATATATGCTGGTCCCAGCGGAAATTCAACATTGACGGCATGAATAGGAAACTCTTCATATGTGGTGTCTTCTGGAACACTGTTGTCTGTGTTTTCCTGCAAAACCATGTTTGCCGACTGCTGGTTGGCAACTGGCATAAACTCATCTGCAGCTGATTCCAGTTCACCAATAGGCGGAATGCTCAGAGGTTGCATGGTGGAATGGTCATTGAAAGCATTCCATGCCTGTAGAGTTAGCACCAAAGGAGATAAATAGATGGCACCAATAATTCAAGATATTCAACCATTCAGAAAATTCAAACATGGAACCAGTATAGAGTACCTGAGCATTTATTGGCTCGATGGGAGGCAGAAAATTATGTAATGGTTCCTTCCAGGAATCAGATACCAACGAAGATTCCATAGAAGAAAAAATCTGCAGTTGTGGCCATTGCATTTCTGTAGTCTGAGGTGACATTATGTTAAATGCCGTAGAAGAACCTAAATCAGAAGGCAGTACTGCAGTTGTCACACTCGGAGGTCCCTGCGTGGATGTTGCAGGTGGAGGAGAATCAAAATTAGCCCATCCTTCATTCACTGGACCCAATGACTCCCCTACCGCTTCTTGATCAAATGGAGAAACCAGTGGCTGCCAAAGACCTCCCGTGAAAGGACCTGAAGATGATGGCACCGAAGTTTGGGAAGGTGAGCATACATCAATTGATGACACTTGATTTTGTGGTGCTGCCTGAAACAAGTTTGTGGACGGAGGGGGAGGAGCCCCTGGCAGCTGAAACAAATCGATCACCGTAGTTGCATGAACATCTGATGGTGGAACAGCAGGAGTCTCAAAAAGATCCACTGTGCCATTAGTCCATGAAGCAGGCGAAAAGTTAGCCATATTATCCAACTGACACCCCGCATCAATTTCAGGTTCATGATTTGAACTACCTGACTTGTTTGACAAGGTTCCAATGCTTCCAGAAGACATGGTTCTCTGAACAGGGAGATATTATCATGAGAACAATTATGACACGCTAGTAATGCAAGTAAAAAGAAATTACTCATTTTCCAGACCAAAGATAATTAAGATCTCGAAGGATCATATTCAAGTAACAAGATTAGCTTCTGAGATGAATAAAACCTGTGGACGATGAATAATTTCAGCATCTCTCTTGGTCTTTGCCTCTAAAAATAGGTTCAGCGCTCGACCTTCTGTTAGAGTATCCTTTGAACGTTGAACAGGACTGGCACACCCAATATCTTTCTGAAAACTTGGAGAGACTGCACCTGATCTGAATGGATCACCTGTGCTAGAAGCCGAGTAGTCCTCACTCGCAAACCCATCCTCATTGAAGCGAGTTGGACTACATATGAAACTAGCCATCTTTCCCACATAGATGCCTCGATCTGAACCAGGTTTTCTTGTGAGCGTGGCACCATGGTTTCCATAAAGTCGATCTTCATATTGAAAGTCATAAGGAGGACTCTGGGAATAAGAATGATAAGAGCTTGCTCGTCTCGTCTCGTTGTCAAGGCTTCTCATGCTCTGAAATAATTCAAAATGCCCCCACAGATCAGACATCTATGATTGCCAATAAAATCAAATTCGGAGGAAAACAAAGAAATCATGGAGATCATTTTACAAATTAAAACTCACAGTACTCAGTATTTAACTGTTGAAACAGTTCCACTTCCTTTATTATCCAATAAACCGAGGACCATTAGCATTGCAAAACAACAAATACAGCCAGATCAATGGGGTGCAAGGACAAAAACACCATTTTGCAGTTACCTGCAAATCTCTTGGAGGTTTACTGGGGATGTTTCCGCCAGCAAATTTTTTCTCAACATACACGCTCTTAATGAACTCTCGCACCTTCTCAACATTGCTGCCAGAAGAAAACAGTATCAGATATGTTCTATGTACGTCAATAACTAGTCCAAAAAATAATCATGTTCTATGTACGTCAATAACTAGTCCAAAAAATAATCATATTCAACCTATTATCTGGCAATCTCTGCCTTTGGAGGTCCCAACTCTTTAAATAAATCTCCCTTGCACGCTGCATAGAAAAATAGGATCTCATTCAGCACGAGGCTTTACTAAGTAATTATTCTATGCTTTCGAAAACAATTAAAGGTTCAACAAAATTACCTGATTACCACCAGCTTGTAATGCCTCGACTTCTTGGGATGTAAACTTGGACATGGAGACAGACTTTACTCGGTGTGTGAATTCCCGACTGTGAGGACATGGAGCGACAAAATCCATTAAACATAAAGATGATAAACACAAAGGGGAACTATTATGCTTCAACTCAGAGAAAAAAAGATAACGACCGAAAGGCCAAGCAAAATATGGTTACCCATCGTTTTCAGACAAAGAAAGAGTGAAAACCAAATGTGTAAAGATGATTGGCAGTTAGATATTACTCACTGGATCCCACTGCAGGTTATACAAACAAAAGTCCAGAAGTTTGTGCAAACATACTGCGGACCCTGCATAGAAAAAAAGGAAACACCTCAAAACTCTGCATCAGAGGATCACCACCGACTGACCATGATAGGTCAATACCAACTCATAACATCAGTAAACGAACAGCACCATTGGACCACAAGATAACGAAAAATCGAATGTGGCTCGATCACTTAGATCAGCGTCCAGATTAAACACGATCCCAATCGAAAAGTCGAAGTTCAGCTTTCAACTCGTAAACCAGTGAAGATTTGAAAAAAGAAACTAGGTTTCTTTTAGCATTGAACTCTGCAAGTTCCAATCTTTAGAAGCCAACTAAAGAGATCATCCATTACAATCAAGTGGACCAAGCTTAAACCCACCAATCTACCAAAAATGGAAGGGAAAAAGACATTAAATTAAACCCAAAGACCATAAAGGACCAAGCTTCAAAACCCACAAACCTTTTCTAGATAAACCCAACCGGGAAACACCCAGATACCCAAAAAGGGAGAAATTAAGAACTCGAAACATCAAATTATTTAATAAAAAAAATTTAAAAAAGAAAAGAAGGGAAATTTATACCAAGCTGTTACAGTTAATACAGCGACGATTAGGAGGGAGCTTCATGAGCCCCCTTATAATCTTCTCGTTCCTCTCTTCTTCCCTTCTGCTCCCCATTTCCCTCCTCCCCACCAAAAACCCTAATTCCAAATTCAAAAAAAAAAACCTTCCTTTCCTCAACCAAGTACGAGACTTTCCTGGAGCCGTCGATGGAAACTGAGGAGACCAATTAAGAGAAGCGAAGTTGGTTTGGGGAAGAAATGGTTAACGAGGGGAGGGAGGAGGTTTTTGTTTTATTTTTATTTTTCTTTAGGAAGACGAGCCTTTTCCTTTTCTTTTCTTTCCTTTGATGTATTATATATTTGGATTTTAATAATAATTCATATAGGATATTCATATTAGTTAGTCTCCAACGGTATCTTTCTTTTTTGGTTATTTTTTAATTTTATTTCCTCTTTGGATATTTCTTTCTTGCCGATCTGTGTCCGATTAGGTTTATGAAGTGTTCTTTATGTTATGTTTTATTTTTTTCAGTTTTGCTTACCATTTTATTCTCTGTATTTGTGTTTCAAAAAGTCTTTGTTATTGGTTTAATGGAGGTGAGAATTGAGGAAATTTTAATCCTCCATATTCCTAAATAGATTCTAGGCAACAATTAATTTGTTGTAAGTTAGAGATTTAAAGTAGTATGTTTTAATCAATAAATACTTAGATTAGCTTTAAGAAGTCTCGAAAATACAGTAATATAAAAAGTTTTGACTATCTAGATCGAATCTAAATTTGTAAGTCTAGTGGGTGTTGAGATACAAATTCATATCGATCATAATAATCTAAGTATGTTCTACATTGCTTTTAAAATTTCTATAATTAAATCAATCATATAAAAAAATATTGCTGTCATCCTATATATTTTATTAATAAATTGTTAATTTATGAAAAAAAAAACAAAGCGTAGTTCAAATGAAAAATCTATACATAGTTTATGTTTGTTGTCAACTAGATGCAGAATAATTGACATGTCGAAATATGATGCAGTCCAGTATATTATAGCAAAATGTCCGGCATGTAGCAAAATAGAAAAATATTATATGATACTAATTGCTAAAATTTGTTGAATAAAATATATTAGCAGATTGATCATCAATTAATAAAAATGATCTAATTTATTCAGAAATCTGAAATTTAAACATAGGGCAAAGTCTATCCATCTGTCTTTTCTTGTCGGCTAGGGCTGCCAACTGTACAAGTTATAGGGTAATTTTTCAAAAGGAGATTTATTTTCCCGACAATTCCCTGAATGGGGTTGTCAGTGGATGTTTTCCTTGTCTAGTGTCGAGCCAGAAATTGCTCAGCTGGGAGCATTTTTTCTTCGTACGAAACCGCTGCTCGGGCAGCATTTTTGAATGAAATCGCTCTAGCTGGAGAGCTTTTTTGTTTTGCCAAAAACCGCTCCACCGGGAGCGTTTTTGTGTTGATTAGCTGCAGTGAGCAAGGGGGAGAAAATCTAAATAAAAACACACAATGGCTCTTGTTCGAAATCGAACCGAAGACCTCCACAATTTTAAATAAGCACTCTAACCAACCAATCTACAAGAGCCTATTGACTTATAACTTTGTAATAAATAATATATTACATATATACGATTTCTATGAAATATGTAATATATTACATAAATACATATTTATATAAAATAATATTTATTACATAAATACGTATTTATGTAATATTTTTTATTACATAAATATGTATTTATGAAATACATATTTATGTAATATATTATCTATATTTATGAAATATATTATTATTTATGTATATTATATATATTTGTATTTATGTAATATATTATTTATTAAATAAATATGTATTTATGAAATACATATTTATGAAATATATTATTTATTAAATAAATATGTATTTTATAAATATATTTATGAAATATATTATTTATTAAATAAATATGTACTTATGAAATATATATTTATGAAATAAATCTTTATTTTTTTTGTATTTAGCTAGATGCATTATATTACGAAATTAGTTGTTCATATTAACTTCAAGATAAATTTTTTTATTTGGAGTTACTTTTTCATTGCAACCTTATTAAAGGGAATTTTAAAATATTATTATTTTTAATAAACATTACTTCCTCTTTATTTTTAATAAACAAGTTGTATAATGGTTAACACCGGGTTCTGGTTTAAATGGGACAATTAAATTGGTAAAAAAAGAAAACGCTCCCGACGGAGCGATTTTTTGGCAAAACAGAAAATGCTCCCGGCGGAGCGATTTTTGGCAAAACAAAAAACGCTCCCGGCAGAGCGGTTTTTGGCAAAACAAAGTTTTTTCGGTAATTTTCCTTCGCTTTGGGTAATTTTGTTTGGAACCCTTATTTATGTAATATATTACATATTTAGAGTACTTATTTAAAATTGTGGAGGTCTTCGGTTCGATTCCGCACAAGAGTCATTGTGTGTTTTTATTTGGATTTTCTCCCCCTTGCTCACTGCAGCTAATTTTTTTCCGGTGACAACACAAAAATGCTCCCGGTGGAGCAATTTTTGGCAAAACAAAAAATGCTCTCCATCTGGAGTGATTTCATTCGAAAATGCTGCCCGAGCAGCGGTTTCGTGCGAAAGAAAAATGCTCCCAGCTGAGCAGTTTCTGGCTCGACCCCAGACAAGGAAAACATCCCCTGACAACTCCATTCAGAGAATTGTCGGGGAAATAAACCCCCTTTTGGAAAATTACCCTAAGTTATAACGAAGCCCCTTATATTATAAGTTAATTATATGTATTAACCAAAATTTATCATAAAATAAAGGAAAAAGTCTACTTAAGTATCCTGTAGTATCGCAAAAAATCAAGTCAGTACCCTATAGTTTAAAACATATCAATTGAGACATACTTATTCTAATTAAAATCAATTAGAGGCCCGGGCAGCTGTCCGAACCATGCCCGTCTTGTCATTAAAAGAGAGAGGGGAAGGGGGAGAAAAGGGAAAGTCCACGTGGCGCCTCGTCATTAAAAAATACTGATGTGGCTGGTCCACGTGGCAGGGCAGGGTCCGGACAAGACGGACATGGTTCGGGCAGCTGCCCGGGCCTCTAATTAATTTTAATTAGAATAAGTATGACTCAATTGATATATTTTAAATCACAAGGTACTGACTTGATTTTTTGCGATACCACAAAGTACTTAAGTGGACTTTTTCCTAAAATAAATGTCAATCTCAAATCACGATGCCTCAACACCAAGGTTTCCAAATACGACCTGGAGGTCGACCCGGAGTTTGGGCTGAATCCTGGGTCGACCGATCTGACCGGTTGAACTGTCAGTCGGACCATATTTTTTTAAACACCATTTTAAAATAATATATATGTATAATTGTACATGTAATCACATATACACCTCAAAAAATTATCAAATACATGATGAAACTACGGAGATTGATAAAATTTTCTCTATTTTAATTTTTTTGGTCTCTTTCTTTTTTTATTTGTGCAAAATTTCTGACCAAACCAAGTGACCAACTCATTTTTTAGGTTTTTTTTGAAAAATATCATGATTTTTGGTCCAACCTTACCAACCAGAAAATACAGATCCAAAATTTCGGACGAACTACCTGGTCTGACCGGATTTTGGGCAGTTCGTAAGATTGACATTTTTTGGGCCAATTCAAGTGCACTCCTTGTACCGAATCACAGTCTGACCGGTCGGATTGCGTATTTAAAAATCCTGCTCAACACTCAATAGTTTTGATTGGCTACTCTTCAATAAAAAAAAACAGTACAGATTGGCTGCTCATTTGCTCACCGTTGTTTTGTCTTTTTGTAAACTATCATTTTGTGGGGTGTTCGGTCATTTGTGAGAAAACTGAAATCAGTCTCCGAAAAAATTAACAAATAGTTTTATTCTAACTATACACACTAGAAAAAACTCGTGCTGGTGTGTGTAGACATTTAGTTAGATTTCGAGACATTAGAATTTGTTAGAAGACTTTTTTCAAAGTTTAAAGTTCTCATTGAATCGAATCTTGATTAACCGACATGAACATCTGAATACTATTTGATATTAAAAAAACATTTTTAGAACAAGGAGTTGGTTTACCGGCCCTTGATTTTTTGGATAATATATTGTAAATTAAAGTTCGTAAACGGAGCACATGAGTAGTAATTAGAAAAGCCATCTCAAATTAAATACTCTAAAATATTATAATGAGAAAAGTAAACTATCAAATCATTGTATTTTACACAATGTGCTTCCACTCATATTTGTTTTATTTTTCAAAGTTTGTAAAATCGACTCCAGGGTCTGGTTGTACTCGGACAACATAACTCATAAATGTCGACTAATCTAACTTGGAGTCGACAAAACGTAATATGATAATATCCAACAAGTACTTAGATATTTTAACAAAGACGTCTCGAGTTCGAATCTTTGTTGAAATCTCACTTGACTCGAATCTGTATTCATCGACACATTAATATTCATATACCAAGTGGTCTAAATAAAAAAAACTTAATCTGATAATAAAACTCTTGATATCAAATTTTAACACGGTTAAATTTTCAAGATTTAAATACGACATATCTGATTAAACTAGAATAACCGTCCCGAATTAGCAAATTGGGCCTGGGTTAAACAGAAAGCCCACATGCAAGTAGTCCAGAAAATAGTCTCTTTATTAAAACATGTAGTCCTCCTTCCTCCGCCCTCTCTTATCCCTCTCCTCTCCCGTGCCCTCCACACCTACCCTCCTCCATGGCCACTGTCATCAAAACGCCGCCGTTCGCCGCCACCAACCCCGTTTCCTTGAAGGCGCACCGCCCACCTTTGTCGCTGTCGTTTAGGCACAGACGACAAGCAGCGGGAAGAATCAGCACCCTTGTCCTCTCCACGACCAGGAGGAGGTGCAGAGGGCCGTCCCGCTTCGTGGGGTTCGCCGCACAAGGCGAGACCGACACCGAGCAATCCGTAACGGACCCCGAGATCGAGGTACGAATAGGGTTTGACTTGGTTCTTCCCAATTGGGTCACTGTAGATGTTGTTGCTTTGAGGTTATTTGGGTGTGAGTAGGTGTGAATTTGGGCCAACATTGTTTGAGATAGCGGAATTGGGTCATCCGGACAATGGCGTGTTCGCCCGAATGTAGAAGAAAACCGCTATGCCAAATTCGCGCTGTGTTTGATAGCATGCGAGCTAGTCTGTGGTGTGTTATATGCTAAGCAATTCGCTATTCCAAACACGCGCTAGGTATCTGACTAAGATGTCGAAGTGGTGATGAATTTGGATACCTTGGTTGTTAAGGATACGAGCTTCGAACTATCGACGTGAGACCATTAGGTAGTGCTGTGAAGTTCAACTCTTGTCTATTTGGTGACCAGGTTTCGAAGTATATTGGTAGCTTGTGAGACATGTAATGATAATCATACCTGTAATTTTGAGTTTAAATATATGGTCGGGTTTTGCTGGAGTTGGCTCTGTACTGTGCTGTTGTGCATTGTGTATACTATAATGTAGATGCAACGGGTTCTCTAGCTGACGGGATTATGGTGCAGGACTCGTCGGACGGGGCTATTGGTGCTGAAGACAGTGCCGCTGTGGAGGAAGAGCAGGATGGAGCTGCTGGTGCTGAAAACGATGGTGGTGCTCAGGAAGCAGCTTCGTCAGCTGTAGTGACGGCTTTGCAGTCTTACAGAGAGGCCTTGGCTAGTGAGGATGAGTCCAAGATTGCTGAAATTGAGGTTTATCTCAAATCCATTGAAGATGAGAAAAGTAATCTTGAAGGCAAAGTGGCTGCCCTGACTGCTGATTTGTCTGGGGAGAGGGAGCGGGTCCTTCGGATTAGTGCCGACTTTGATAATTTCAGGAAGAGGACCGAGCGAGAACGGGTTTCGTTGGTGACGAATGCCCAAGGGGAAGTTGTGGAGAATTTGTTGGGCGTTTTAGATAATTTTGAGAGAGCCAAGGCCCAGCTTAAGATTGAGACAGAAGGGGAAGAGAAGATTAACAATAGCTACCAGAGCATATACAAGCAGTTTGTGGAAATTCTCGGTTCACTTGGTGTGGTTCCTGTGGAAACAATTGGCCAGCCCTTTGATCCGATGGTGAGTTGTTTTCCTTTCTTTGTTTTTTAATGTCGTAGATTGTTCGAACAAGTTATGCATGTGTATCCTGATCCTTTCGGTTTGTGAGGACCTGCGCAGTAGACCCATCTTCATGTAAGTGGTGTCGAAATAGACCAGTCCATTGATAGGAACATAAGAAATCATGCTTTATAGGCAAATGACTGGAGCTATTGGTCACTGGCTTCATGCAGGCAAAGCGCCGAGTTGGCTCAAAATTTAGACGAGTACTTGATGAAACGTTTGGAATAGTTGACCAAGTTTATTCTGGTATTAAGAAGACTTGGACACGCTTTTAACTTCGTACCAGCTTTTGTGATCTGAGCCAACTCGGTGAGTTCATAAGCGTACTGTGTACATGCAACCAACTTCTGTACTTTTCTTGCAGTGTGAAGAGTATGAAGAATTTGATTGTGGGTTGACACTTGAAAAGATGTTCTTGTTAATTATGCAAACCATTCGAGAGTCATTGCTTGCGCTTGCTGCTGAAGTTTGAGTGGAAACAATTTTGACAATTAGTTCTCTAGCTAATGCCTATTTTTCTGGCTTCTAGTTTCATGAAGCAATTATGCGGGACGAGTCAACTGAATTTGAAGATGGAATCATACTCGAAGAGTACCGGAAAGGTTTCAAAATCGGAGACAGGCTATTGCGTCCGTCGATGGTGAAAGTCTCGGCTGGCCCGGGGCCAGCTAAGCCTCAACAAGATGAACCATCGGATGAAGCAGAGACATCCGGCGACACGGCGCCTGATTCCGGTGAGGAGGGTAGCACAGAAGGTGAGTCTGCCTGAGAAGGGTTGTAACATACAGAGAGCTCAGTTTTGTAAAAGCATGAAGATGTTATTGTCTCTCCTCTAAAATGAGCAATTGAATTCACAGGTAGGGTGAAGAGATTTAATTATTAGGTTTGCATGGGCCTTTCTCTACCCCCGATCTACTTTTTATGGTTTATAGTAACAGTCGTCCGGGTCCGGTCATTGCAACTTCCTTTGTGAGGGGACACCCCCTTTTTCTGAAGTTAGGGGTTATTTTCACACTTTCCTTAGAGAAAGTTGTCTCGTGCCCCTAAATATTCTCTACCTACCTATACGGTATTAGGATACCCACCGGACCGAATAGGATAATTACGTAAAATGCATATCATATTGTTAGATATACTAGCCATTTTTTGTCAATTGTTTTTTCATTAGTTGGCCTCGGTTCGAAAAAAAATGTTGTTTTATTAGATTTTGCTCATAATTATCGGAGGTTGACATACAGTGACCAAGCACGTATTGAATTTTACTTTCTTTTCGAAATTTAAAGTTGAATTTTGTAAGATTTCATTGAAAATAATATTATGGAGTTGAATTTAAATCTTAAATTCGTTTTTTTTTCTAACTTGTTAAAGTTAGAAAAAGAACATGGTTTTTATCTTCTTTTTTTTGTTTTCAATTGCCCCGCACTCAATTTTACAGTTCTGGTGCAAAACAATTTCTCATGTATGCCCCATCGATTTAATTTTTTTTTTCTCCTACTAAATTTACTGTTACACAATTCTTCCTACTTCCAATTCAATTATTAAAATTAACTTATGTTTTCTTACTGTACAATATATTTTGCATTCATATTATGTATTTTTCTATTATATAGCTATATGCCGAGATTTTTTTCCGATATGAACATGAAAGCTTTAATTATTGGCGTAATGATTTTGAACCAAAATCAGTAATTAATGGCTTCGTCGTTAATCGTAAAGTAATAAAGGACTAGCATTTACTGAAGGAGATTTTGAATCAAACTTTACAAATGTAAAAAGATACAGTTGGGAAAATCGCTTCCTGAAATAGTAACTATAAATACAAATCACTAATTACTCAACTACAGCTTCCACGGTTCAAAATTTGACGGTCGTTAGGACTAATGCAAGTCATCTTTTCCACCAAACATGCATGGGATAGTAAAAGTTTTGGTTAGGTAGCTGAAGGAAAAAAAAGAGAGTTTAGACATGTGTTTAGTTATAAACAGAACAGTTAGGTGGGATCAAATCTTAGGGTCACCTACTCGAGAATAAGTGTTTGAAAGAAATGGGGCTGGAAAAAACAGTCAACTGTCTATTACCATGTTATTGTTTAAGCAAACAAAGTAAAGGGTGTCATAGTATGTATCACATATCCTCCAAGTATCTCCAAGAGCCAAGAGCTAGTCAACTTCTAGTATTTAAAGTCAAATATCATCGAACAGTAGTTCGAGTCCGTTTATCTCTAACTCATAAATTTAGCTGGTACAAAGTTATATAATAGTCTCACACAACTATCTACCAAAATTACAGGTCTCCATAAAGTCATAGATCATGTAAGGGATTGACGGCTGCTAGTGCATACTATATTGCCCTTCCCCGGACGTATGATAAAATATTGTTGGGCAGGTGGCGTACGTATAGTAATTTTTTTAGATAAGTGCGTATGTATAATATTGTTTGGGACATATAAAAAGAATTGGGAAATTTTTCAGAAAACTGAAGAAAAGAGACGACAATGGGAACCGTGCACTACCCTAAAACCAATGACCTACTTATAATCGAGCATTATTAATCCCTCCACTGCAACTTCCCTATCCTTTGTGTATCTTCCTCCTCCTCGGCCCCCTCCATTAAAGCTGAAAGGACGGCGTAGCGAAAATAACAATGCGTCATTAGTCAGTTCGCATTAGTAGTTCCCAGCTACCATTCTATCAATCGAAGTTCCACCAGAGATTAGTTGCTCTTAAAATAGTAATTTACTAATTTTGAGATTAGTTGCGTTGACTTGTCGTTATTACCAGAAATTCACCGACCAGTAGCTACATTTTTTAATGTCCAAATCTGACTTTATTGCTTATAGTAGTAATTTTATAGTGATTCTTATCTAACATGTGATATTAAGCAAATTCTAGGGCCGAGAATAGCTTGCCCATATTTAAATTATTGATCTTTCGATAAAATTTAGATATTTGTTATTTTGAAAAAAATAAATACTTAAAGTTGAAAATAAATACCACGAGACTCAATAAAAATTGAAAAAAAGATAAAATTTTAATGTTGGCTATTTCAAATTATACTTAAAGCAGTCGCCATTAATCGCCATGTTTCTGATTTCACTTAATTACATCATTGATGTCAACTTTTAATTATTAAAATACAAATGTAGTCGGTACTACAAAGTACAACAACGAAGAAAATATTTGAAAATGAACATTCATGAAAGATATGTTGTTTCGGAGGGTTGGTGTACTTGATTAGGATCTTCGGCAGTCGAGGCAAGTGTTGGACACTTTATCCGTAAGACGAGATTGCCCCGTATATTTCAGTGCGGTACGGGCTACGGCAATCGTCCCCAAGATACAACGACTGTTAGGACGTTTCCAAGACTGTTGCACACGTATCTAGAAACTTTCGGGCGAACCCTTATATACCCAGAATTTTCAGACCTTTGTTTTCTAAGTAAAAAACGGGGGAGAGAAGAAGACAACAATGCTCGGAGATGCACTTGCTGCTGGGATGATGAATTATGGCAAGGGGCAGGCCTATTTATAGGCTGGAGGAGGCAGGGAGGCAGCCACCCCGAAGGGACGCGTCCGCTCGGCCAGCAGGCTGGCTAGCTGCGCTCGTGGCCCTTCGGTGGCTTCTGGATCCTTCCAGGCGCGTCCAGGCTGCGCTGGCGCCCTTTCGCGATGGATCTCGCAGCCCTTCGGCCTTCTGGAAGTTCTAGCCCGTCGTGCCTCTTCGGTGGCCAACCTGAAGGCACTCGCAGCTCCTCGTCACTCCGGTAGCTGCGCAGCTCTCTTCGGACCTGGGCAAAATACTTAAGGCTCCTCCAGCTCCTCGCGACGTTGCGCACTGCGAAGTGCCAAGTGCCAAGTGCGCCACAAAGTGCCCAATGCGACCTGCGTCCAATACGCCATGCGCACACACGCGCGTGCGCGTGCTCGAGCTCGAGCTCGGACGGTGCTTCGCACCATCCTCGCAGCTAGCAGTGGGTCAGCCTTTTGGGTTGTCAATCAAGTTGAGAGGTAAGGAGAGGAATTCCTTATAAACAAGGAAATCCTCCTTGCTCTATTCAATGTGGGATTGCAACCTTCCATCTTCTCTTTGGGCCTTTGGGCTTTTTGGGCCTTCATTCACAAACCCAACAATCCCCCACATGAATGATGACCAATGCATGCAGACTCTAATCAAAAGTTCTGACATGTTATTATTGCATCGAGATAGGTAGCTTACGGCTTTGAACCTTCTCTAGTAATATGTTATAGGATTTACTCGCTGCTCGGTGAACGCGATGTTTTGAACCGTCAGCTTTTGGCGTAAACCAAGACAATAACATTTACACAATAATAACTCTAGTATATTTGGGTTCTCACGTTGTGTCCGTTTCGGCCATGGACCATATCTTGGATTCATAAGTGTTTTTCCCATTTGAAGCGGCCTCACTTCACACTTACATAGGTGATCTCCTATCAGGAGTATCCTGCCATACTCCACCTTTATCAAGGTATAGGAATCATTAAAAGCGTAATGCTTAACCTTACCACACCTCTGCAGGTTAATACCTGGGCAGCTTCTGAGAATGAGATAGGTTCCAGGTGATTAACTGAACCCTCCATAACTTAGTTGTCTCATTGAACCAAGTTTGTGAGATCTCCACTCATCATGGTTGAGTTACCGCTATGGACGTTCTTTAGTGTGTGGATTTTAATCTCATTCCCCTTACTGCGTTGTACATTTGATCTCTATTGATTCCTTTCGTAAAAGGATCCGCTAAGTTGTCCTTGGACTTTACGTAATTAATGGTGATCACCCCACTAGAGATCAACTGTCTAACGGTATTGTGTCTCCGATGGATATGTCGAGACTTTCTGTTGTACAATGTACTTTGTGCTCTCCTGATTGCAGATATGCTATCACAATGTATCAATACGGGAGGCACCGGTTTGCTCCAGCACGGAATATCCTCTAGGAAGTTTCTGAGCCATTCAGCTTCTTCCCCAGCTTTGTCTAGTGCTATAAACTCCGACTCTATGGTGGATCGAGCTATGCACGTTTGTTTAGAGGACTTCCAAGACACAGCTCCTCCTCCTATGGTGAATACATATCCACTTGTGGATTTGGAGTCCTTAGTGTCCGATATCTAGTTTGCGTCACTATATCCTTCTAATACAACTAGATATTTAGCATAATGTATGCCATGGTTTATGGTATATTTTAAATACCGTAAAACCCTTTCCAGAGCTAGCCAGTGATCCTTCCCTGGATTACTTGTGAATCTACTAAGCTTACTAACTGAGTACGCAATATTAGGACGTGTGCAGTTTGTTAAATACATCAAGCTCCCGATAATCTGCGCATACCTCAGTTGAGATACTGGGTTCCCTCGATTCTTGGCTAAGTATTGATTTAAATCTACTGGAGTCTTAACCGGAGGTTTGTCAAAAGCTTCAAATTTCTTGAGCACGCTCTCCACGTAGTGGGATTGCGTCAAGATAATTTCGTCAGCTTTTCTAGAAATTTTTATTCCTAGTATGACATCTGCCAGACCCATATCTTTCATGTCAAAGTGATTCTTTAACATGTTCTTAGTTTTCACAATAACCTCTTTATTGCTTCCCGTAATTAGTAAGTCATCTACGTAGAGACATACAATTACGTAAGCTTCAGGTGTGCCCTTAATGTAAATACATTTATCGCACTCATTGATCTTAAATCTATTTGACAGCATTATTCTGTCAAATTTCTCATGCCACTGTTTCGGGACTTGTTTTAGCCCGTATAGTGACTTGAATAGTCGACACACTTTATGCTCTTGACCGGGAGCCACAAACCCTTCAGGTTGCTCCATGTATATCTCCTCTTCCAGTTCTCCATTTAGGAAAGCTATTTTTACATCTATTTAGTAGATCTCGAGGTTATAGAGTGCTGCAATAGCTATGAGTACTCTAATTGATGTGATTCTTGTGACCGGTGAATACGTGTCAAAAAAATCATATCCCTCCTTCTGTTTGAACCCCTTGGCTACCAATCGAGCTTTGTACTTGTCGATTGATCCATCAGCTTTGTATTTCCTTTTTAGGATCCACCTGCATCCCAAAGGTTTGCAGCCTGGTGGGAGATCTACGATTTCTCACGTGTGGTTTTGCATAATGGATTCTATCTCACTATTGATAGCTTCCTTCCAGAGAGGAGTATCTAGACTGGACAATGCCTCTTGGATTATCCTGGGTTCATTTTCTAACGCATAGGTTAGATAATCCAGACCGAAAGATTTGGTTACCTTCGTCCGTTTACTACGTCTAGATTCATCATCTTTCTGATTTGACCCTTGCGTAGTCTCGTGAGCCCTTTTCTTCAGACTTGCTTCCTTTCTTTCCTTATTAGGAAAGCTATCTTCAAAAAATATTGCGTTCCTTGATTCTATGACCATTCCCGTGTTTATCTCAGGGTTTTCAAATTTATGCACCAAGAATCGATAAGCACTACTATTTTGCGCATATCCGATAAAGATGCAATCAATGGTCTTGGGTCCTATTCTCACCTGCTTAGGCTTAGGTACTTCGACCTTTGCTAGGCACCCCCACACTTTAAGGTAACCGTAGGTAGGCTTCCTTCCTTTTCATAGTTCATATGAGGTTTTATCCCTTTTCTTGTGTGGCAATTTGTTTAGAATGTGGTTAGCTGAGAGCACAGCTTCCCCCCACATGTTCTGGGGTAAGCCCGAGCTAATGAACATAGCGTTCATCATCTCCTTAAGAGTTCGATTTTTGCGTTCAGCTACGCCATTCGATTGAGGTGAGTATGGAGCAGTCGTCTGATGAATAATGCCGTGTTCTTGACAGAGTTCCTCAAACGGAGCTACATATTCTCCTCCTCGATCACTTCAGATCATTTTGATTTTCACGCTGAGTTGATTTTCAACCTCATTCTTATATCTCTTAAAGGCATCAAGAGCTTCGTCTTTGTCCTTTAGGAGATATACGTAACAGTATCTCGTACAATCATCGATAAACGTGATGAAGTATTTCTTCCCGCCTTTAGTTTGCATGTGTTTCATATCGCAAGTGTCTGTATGAATTAACTCTAAAGGCGTAGTACTTCTTTCCACCGAATAGAAAGGTGCTTTGGTCATTTTAGCCTCCACACATACTTAACATTTATCGGATGGGTTGAACTCTAGATTCGGTAATAAATTTAAACTTACTAACTTTCTTAGCGAGTTTAAATTTACGTGTCCTAATCTACCATGCCATAAATTAGAACACTCGGCCAAGTAAGAAGAAGCGTTAACTTTATTTTCACCGTTAAAGGTGCGATGTACAGTTATTACATTCATCTTAAACAGCCCCCTCTCTAGATAACCCTTTCCTATGAATTGACCCGCTTTGGTCAGTACAAACTTATCAGCCTCAAATACAAGCTTAAGACCGGCTTTGCTCAACAGTAAGCCAGAAACTAAGTTCTTGCGGATGTCCGGGATATGCAGCACATCCTTGAGGGCCAGCTCCTTTTCTGAGGTCACCTTCAGGACCACCTTACCGAGACCGATGATTTTGGACGTTACGGAGTTTTCCATGAACAACTTTCGACCGGTGATCGGAATATAGTTCGAGAACATCTCCTTGTCTGAGCAGACATGGCGGGTAGCTCTAGTGTCTACGAACTACTCTCTCGGATTATCCACCAGGTTGGCTTCAAACACCACGGCTGACAGATCCATCTGGGACAAGTCTTCAGCCAGGTTAGCCTTTCCTTGGTCGTCCTTCTTTGGCTGGCGACAGTCCTTAGCCATGTGTCCGGGTTTCCCGCAGTTGTAGCAGTCGCCCTTGATCTTCTTTTTCTTCTTGGGCTCTTGCTTCTCCTGCTTATCCCCGGACTTCTTTCTCTTCTTGCTACCTTTTTCCTCGGTGAGGTGCACGGTAGTCTCAGGGTTGGCCTTGCCTTGCTTGACTTCGGACTTTCGGTTGTCTTCCTCGATCCTAAGTCTCACAATCAGGTCTTCTAGGCCCATGTCCTTCCTCTTGTGCTTGAGGTAGCTCTTAAAGTCCTTCCAGAGCCGGGGGAGCTTCTCGATCATTGCAGCTACTTGGAAGGACTCGCTAAGTTGCATCCCTTCGGCTTGGATCTCGTGAAGGATCAGCTACAACTCCTGCACTTGGTCGATGACCTTCTTGGAGTCCACCATCTTGAAGTCGAGGAATCGTCCGACGATGAATTTTTTCGTCCCGGCATCCTCCATTTTGTACTTCTTCTCGAGTGAACCCCACAGCTCTTTAGCAGTTTGTCTTTCATGTAGATGCTGTAGAGTATGTCGTCTAGTCCATTCAGGACGTAGTTCCGGCATAGGAAGTCGCTATGACTCCATGCATCGAGGGCGTTGATCTTCTGTTGATCTGCCTCATTTTCTGCCACCTTCGGAGCCTCTTCCTTCAAGAATCGGACCAGGTTGAGCGTCGTCAGGTAGAACAACATCTTCTGTTGCCACCTCTTGAACTCGGTACCGTTGAACTTGGCCGGCCTTTCGGCGTGGACAGTTCCCGGGACCGCTGGTGCTGAGCTTGTTGATGCCATCTTCAAGTACACAATCTCGTCTTACGATTGTTATTTCGGAGGGTTGGTGTACTTGATTAGGATCTTTGGCAGTCGAGGCAAGTGTTGGACACTTTCTCCGTAAGACGAGATTGTCCCGTATATTTCAATGCGGTACGGGCTACGGCAAACGTCCCCAAGATACAACGACTGTTAGGACTTTTCCAAGACCGTTGCACACGTATCTCGAAACTTTCGGGCGAACCCTTATATACCCAGAACTTTTGGACCTTTATTTTCTAAGTGAAGAACGGGGGAGAGAAGAAGACAACAATGCTCGGAGATGCACTTGCTGCTGGGATGATGAATTATGGCAAGGGGCAGGCCTATTT
This sequence comes from Hypericum androsaemum, assembly GCA_963995505.1. Classification (NCBI taxonomy): domain Eukaryota; kingdom Viridiplantae; phylum Streptophyta; class Magnoliopsida; order Malpighiales; family Hypericaceae; genus Hypericum; species Hypericum androsaemum. The sequence goes on from OZ023194.1 coordinate 11,490,628, forward strand.
ATAGGCTGGAGGAGATCGTGGCCCTTCGGTGGCTTCTAGATCCTTCCAGGCGCGCCCAGGCTGCGCTGGCGCCCTTTCGCGATGGATCTCGCAGCTCTTCGGCCTTCTGGAAGTTCTAGCCCGTCGTGCCTCTTCGGTGGCCAACCTGAAGGCGCTCGCAGCTCCTCGTCACTCCGGTAGCTGCGCAGCTCTCTTCGGACCCCGGCAAAATACTTAAGGCTCCTCCAGCTCCTCGCGACAATGCGCACGTGCGAAGTGCGCCACAAAGCGCCCTGCGTCCAATGCGCCATGCGCACACGCACGTGCTCGGACGGTGCGAAACCGTCCTCGCAGCTAGCGGTGGGTCAGCCTTTTGGGTTGTCAATCAAGTTGAGAGGTAAGGAGAGGAATTCCTTATAAACAAGGAAATCTTCTTTGCTCTATTCAATGTGGGATTGCAACCTTCCATCTTCCCTTTGAGCCTTTGGACTTTTTGGGCCTTTATTCACAAATCCAACAAGATATTTAATCAAAAAATTAACTTTATTTATACAAAATTAGCTATGAAATCTTTGTTTTTGGTTGGAAGCTACGAGACACTGAAAGTTGCACAGCTTGTTATCTTATGTATAGTTTAAAGTGATGAGAAAAAGAGGATATTCTAGTATGCTTGACGAAATACATTTTCCTAATTTTATAGAATATACAGTACGCTTATAATTAAAACGATTGAATATTTTTCTGGTAGTACTGATTCGATGTGACAAATAAATGAACTATAGTATGCTCCGTTAATTTCTAGAAAAAATATAGAAAACTAATCGATTTCTAATTACCATAACTTTGACATTATTCCTGGTATTGTCCGTAAGAATGCAACAACATCAAAACTATTCGAAGAATATAAAAAATGCTATAATTTCATTTTGTTGTTTTTCGCGACGTTTATATAAGTGTCGATTCTTGTTCTTCAATTGCGACGTTTTCTCCTCATATGGTTTTTTTCAGAGTGAACATGGCGAATTCAGCTACCGAAAGGCTTCTTCCATCATCAGAAGTCAACGGGTACAATACCAACGTTGACCTGAAGAGCAGAGTTTGGACAGAGTCCAAGAGGATATGGGGCATTGCCTTGCCTGGGGTCATAGCAAGGGTGACATCCTTTGGCGTGTTGGTGATGACTCAGTTGTTCCTCGGCCACGTCAGCGAGCTCGTACTGGCTGCGTTCGCGCTCGAGCGGACGTGCATCCTCCGCTTTGTCAATGTCATCATGATTGGCATGTCGAGCGCGACGGAGACCTTGTGTGGACAAGCATTCGGAGCCGGACAGCACCGATCGTGGCTTGTGAACTTTATTACAGTGACAGTATGTCTGCCATTTTTCATCTTCACCAAACAAATTCTTGCTGGACTCGGACAAGAGGCGAAAATCGCAGCAGTAGCCGGGGAGGTCTCGCTTTGGTTCATCCCGTACATCTACAGTTTGGTCTTCGCATTTTCGATTCAGATGTACCTGCAAGCCCAAATGAAGAACAAGATCATCGGATGGCTGACAGCCCCCGCGTTCGTCCTCCACGTCGGATTGTCTGCATTGTTCGTTCTGAAGCTTGGTTGGGGGCTTGCTGGTGCAATGGCCGTGCTCGTTGTATCGGCTTGGCTAATCGTTATATCCGAGTTTGTGTATGTCTTGGGTGGTTGGTGTAGTAATACATGGAGAGGCTTTGAGAAAGCCGCGCTTACCGATCTTTGGCCAGTGGTGAAGCTCTCTATTGCTTCTGGATTGATGATCTGGTAACTCTTGATTTTCATTTCATTCCTACACTCATTTTGAGTTGTTGAAATTTTTGGCAGCTTGGAGTTGTGGTACAACTCTGTTCTAGTGTTCTTGGCAGGATACTTGCCGGATGCTGCTGTCGAAATCTCGGCCTTCTCCGTGTGGTAAGCACCGAAATCGTTGAACATGTTCGAACAAACTACGATCCGGGTTTATGAACATCGAAATTGCTGATGATTTCTTTGTCGTTGCAGCCTCAATGGCAACTCATGATCTGCATCGGATTTTTAGCAGCCGCAAGGTACGACAGTTTCTAGCATCGCGAAGCAACTCGACAGGGTCTTTGGATTGGACTTCTGACGGGAGTTGTGTTGCAGACGCTCTTTGTTGCCTGCATATTAATAAGAAGCGATTGGAATGTTCAGGTTTATTATCATTTCTCTCTTCGAGAACGCTTTTTATAGGATCCGACATTATAGGATCCGACATTCCTTAACTATTTTATTTGACAACGGATATCTCAGGTGGAGAATGCTTCTAGTCGCCTCAACCGTTGGTACGTAAAACCAGAGGAAGGTAATGGCAGCCAAGAAAACGGCTCTCCTGCCTGATCCAGCTAGAATTAGAGTTTGGGATTAGCGTTTTTGTAATTTGAATTAAGCTCTTCATCTCAGGGTATTAACCATTTGATCTTCCATAAACTCCATTTGGAATGGAATCAAACTACTTTGATTTTTGGTACAACAATTTAGACTTTTTAATTGATCCCTCATCTTTTGTTGATGTTGCTTGGTTTGTTGGTGCTGATTGGTGTTGTTTTGTTAGTTATTTCAAAGAAAATCATTTCTCCGTAGGCCAAGCAACATGAATGATTAATAATTTAAATGAAACAATCATGCAAAAGTGGGAAGAATTTGATGAATTGGTGACTTTTCAGTTGCAATTATTCATATCATTTTGTGAATTATTTATTTTGGTATAAAGGTTTTGCTCTTCTTATTACTCTATAAATATAAAAGAGTTTTTTCCATAATTTATACCAATTTAGTCATCCAGTTTTAGTATAACGGTCTGACCCTACCAAGTTGCCTCTTCTTGTGGCACGCGCTACTTTCAAACTACAATAAAACCTCTAAAGTGATATTGTTAGGACTAGAGAAATATATCACTTTAACAAAATTATTAAATAAGAGACGTTTATGTTTTTTTTCTCCAAAAATATTAAAATTGAGTTTCTGGATGATAAATACGTAAATACCAAAAAATTAATTAGTCTATATACAAATTACCTAAAATTTAGACTTATAGTGTTATTCAATTGATACACTCGATTGAGATATTTTCTTACAACAAGACGATGATTACAATGACTATTCTAAAATAATTGAGAAGATGAATGATGATGTAAATTTATATATTTATTAAAAAATATCACTTTATGCTAAAATTAGGACCGAGATTTAGCAATAAAATTTTCTGAAAAAGTATTAGATATTACAATAGAGGAGTTATTAGATTTTAACAACGGTCCCGACTCAGGACCGTGATTTTTTATCAATTTAGAGGGGTTATCACTTTAGAGGAATCACTTTATAGAGATTTTACTGTATTGTTAACGATTTTTTTGGATGTATTTGTTGGCAAAAAAGAATGAAGTTGCTATTATCTTTCCTAATTACTATTTGATGATTCTGACTCAATATAAAGAATCAAGATATTCTGCAGTGATAATGGTATATTACACCAGATAAGTGTTAACACTGCGCAATATAATGGACGTATCGAACGGAAGCGTCGTCACATCTTGAATGTTGATCGTGCTCTTGGATTTCAGGCCAACTTGCCCTTGAGACTCGCGAGTCGCCCTGATCCTACCCAATTTTTTGGGAACCAGATCCTGTCCGAATCTTTATTTTTAAAGAGGATAAGGGTAAGGATCTGGGTCCACCATTTAAAAAGAGGATAAAGATCTGGGTTTTATGAATCCTATCCAGATCCTGCTCATTGTCATCCCTACCTTGAGTTTTGGGGCGAAAGCATTCTTACCACATGGTACTTGATAATCATACTCCTACACCTCTTTTGGGGGCACAAGTCTGTATGAAGTTCTTTTTTACAAGGGTTTGGTTGTCTTTGCTGGTTCCACGCATGCTAGATCGAATGATGATAATGTTGTACTTGGACGAGGACATCGGCATCAGACAGTTCCGAGCAAGTACCGTGATTTTGTCTTGAACAAAGTCACAATATACATTGCACGCTGCTTTCATGACACCCCCCGCTCTTGTCTTGCCTCGTCCTTGGGTACAGTATACCTCATTGCCAACTATGTTACCAAAGCTAAACTTGCTTTGGGTCACAAGCAATTTGTAGTTGCTATCACTCTTGGACATGAACCTGTGCATTTTTCTGAAGTCATGAAAGACTCACGCTGGCGCGATGCCATGGAGATTGATGTCCTTGAATGTGATGGAACTTGGACTTTGGCTAAATTGCTGCCTGATAAGACTACCATCGATTGTAGATGGGTTTACCGAATCCAATATCATTTCAATAGATATGTTGAACATTATAAGGCATGTCTTGTTGTGTATGGTGATCATCAAACTGACAGGTTGGATTATAATGAGACGTTCACTCATGTTGCAATGATGGTAAGTGTGCGCACGTTCTTAGCTGTTGTCAAAGATCGCTCTTGGTTTCTTCATTAGATGGATGTGCACAATGCATTTCTTCTCGTAGACCTAGGAGTTCCTTGGCTTTTTGACTTTGACTTTGCTTAATGACATGGTAGTATATAGGGGTGAATATATTATCCGGTATTCAATATCTCGAAAAAATTTCATATTCGGATGTGGATAATATGTAGTTCGGACTCGGATTATCCGAAATTTTTATTTTGGATTCGGATTCAGATAATAAAATAATAAATCCGGATTATCCGAATTTCTAAAATATAAAAAACAAATAAAATTAGACCAAAATATATATGGGCCGTTGGGTTTTCACTGATAAATTAAAACTAACTCTACTCCCTAAACAAATCGATAACCCTAATTACAACCCTAAAATCTTTTTGCCTATTGCCTCGTGGATCATTCAACCCAGCGCTCCTACTCGTCTCTGCCGCTACCGCCCAACTCCGATTGGGATGGTTTCGCCGGCTCCTTGACTAAGGAATTGGCTAGGAATTGCCTTTGCTCTTCTACACTAAGGTCACGCTAAATAATTTTATGAATTAGTTTCCTTTGCTCTTTGCGAAATAATTTTGGATTTTGGATTTCTTCAATATTCAGATTTGGACTCGGATAGTGATATAGTAATTTCGGATATTTCGGATAATGAGAAATTTGGATAATTCAGATTCGGATTATCTGAATGTTCATCCCTAGTAGTATAAGTAGAAATTTAGGCTCGAGACGTAGCACTCGCATACGCCCTATGTATTCATGTATCTCTATATATTATTGTGATGATGATCTTGACATTATGGATGTAGATCACTTGATCGAATTATGTATATCGTGTATTCTCTATTATTCTTATCTTTTGCCACTATTTATTATGGGTACTCTAAATATTCGTGTTTACATTTTTGTTGCCCTAACAATTCAAAAGGAACCACATTTCGGATTTTGGGACCGCAATTAAGTTAAACTTGATAATTTAATAATGTTAGATGGATTGCACGTTGGAATAATGAAACCACGAAATCAACGAACATTTGTTCAGCTCGATTTTATATTGACGATAAGTTGATATTCCCATCTAGTCAAAACAGGGTTGTTGAGCATATCTGCATATGCACACATTCTATTCGCCTACCAATCAGAAATCATTCAAAAGGGCTTATGAAACTTTGGCAACTTGAGAGAAATTTTCTTTTCAAGTGTCGGCCAAACACATGGCCTAATGGCACAAAGCATAAAGATGAATTGTTGGAAATTTACGGTTCAATCTTTAGCAGATATAATTTAATTATTTTTTTTAAAAAGCAGATGTAACTTGGTGTAAAAATTTACTTAAACAAAAAAAATGTCTCGAGTTTGGCAGATGCAATAGTGTTAAATACTTATTTGTAAATTTTTTTCACATTTCAAAAATTTTACTGCAGATTAGTCGGGTGTGCGGATATACCATATGGTATGAAAAGAATCTCCATCATCACTCGATAAAGGAGGAAGGATTCATGGTTGCAGAAAGCGCAATCATCCTCTTGCTTTTTCTTGCAATTATTTGCTTCAATCGCTCATTTCTTCATCCATATTGAAAGTGGTAGTCCCTGTCAGGATGCTTGTTGACAACCAGGTAGAACAAAAGCCCCACGAAATCTGTAGTTTCGTGTTCTTGCTCAGTTTAGTGCGATCGCAGAGCACTGCTATTGCAATCATCCTCTTGCTTTTTTCCGTTCGTAAAATTTAAAAATATATGTTTTTTGCCATTTAAATTAACTCAGTTCTTTACCATTTGGATTACTTCAAGGACCTTTGTTTTAATTTCCTACCTATTAGAAATCAATCAAATTGGCAGATGAATCTGTGAAATTTTTATCATGTATCTGCTGCATGAATATGGCATTATTCATATACAAAAGAATCTCCATCCTACAAGATAGAGGATTTGATGATTACAGAAAGCGCTTGTAACCCAACAGCACAAGGTGTTGTATTTAATCAGGAGGTCCAGGGTTCAATCCCTGGCGTAGGCGAATTTACCTCTCAAATTTTTTTTTTTCCTCCACCGTAAATTTACTTATACACTATAAAATTGGGAGCTCGTTTTCGGTCTATAAGAATTTTTCTTTTTAACCATCCGAATTATTGTATTTTAACTGCAAAAATTGATACAGATTCGATGCCTTTCGATTTTAAGAAAAAATGCGCCTATTTTAAAACTAAACAAAATTTAAATAGAATTGTTCTCATGATTTATCACATGAAAAAAATTCGTAGCTAAATTTATTTTTCAAAGGTGTTCCAATCAGATGGAGAATTTTACAATGCTCCCTAGTTAGGATTTTATTTATTTTATTTTATAATAAGTCCTACGTAAATTATTTTGATACGGAATAATCATGATAAAATTACTCCGAAATAGATAGGTCTGAAACTCCCCAAAAAAAATTTCTGCCATTTTATTAATGCGAGTTACAGAGCACCTTTACATGTGCAACCAGAGATCTCGTGAATTGGTGTCAGATTTTAATGAGATACAAATTTTTTCTGCTGCTTCTTCATGATTTAATGGTAGTAAAATCTGTAGGGTTGGAGTCTCTTACTAATTATTTGGCCCTCGGCACCAAGATCCGGACAATATAAATTAGGCTGTGCGAGTGGTGGAAAATTGTAAATATTGGAGATTACAAAAGGCAATTTTGGAAATATTCAATAATAGTACTGTGACTAACAATGATATATATGAGACAAAATTGTACAACATGTGGCTAAAAATGATACACATTACTAATTAACCAATTTTTGTTAAAGCGTGAGTTTCCTATCCTAGTAAAACCATTACAAAAATTCAAGCAATTAACCATGAGTTTTTTAATATTGTTGATCATGGTCCGATTTATGTTATCATTGAGAAAAAAAAAGATATTTAAGTTTCTCCGATCTAGTACACCATGTGACTAATAATGTTACAATATCTGGATAACAATGGTATAATATTCGACTAATAATAGTACACGATGCGATAATAATAGTGCGCATGCAGCAATGAAGGAGAAGAAAGGAGGAGGAGGAAGAAGGAGGGAGGAGATGGACAAGGGATGGAGGGAGGAGGAGGAGAGAAAGGCCACAGGAGGAGAAAAGAGTTGGGCGGCAGAGGAGGAAGAAAGGAGGACGGGTGAAAACTCAAAAATATCTCTCATTCAAATCCCCAAATAATGGTCTTATGAATCCAACTCATACCGTGTTCATCGTCATAGAAATGTAATTGTAGTTTAATCTTACAATTGGGTAGTTTCTTTTTTTTTTATTATCCACTTAACTACACTGGATAAGACTGAAGTGCCGAATTGAGTATTGAATTTAAAATAATTTTCAAAAATTCTTCTCGTACAAAAAAAATGACGCAGGACAAGACACTGAAGGAAATTAAGTTAAATTTGTTCTATCGACATAACACTGCATTTGCACAGAAAATTAGCATTAGGTGATACCATTTGACCAAGTGCAGAAAATTGCTCGTTCCGACGCTACAGTAGGTAATTAAAATTGACTGGTCGGCCCAAACAGAAGGAAAAGCACGGAACGAAGGAGTTTTTTTTATAGCACTCGTTATCTCAACACCTAGTGAGTCGATTAATAAAAATTTGAACCAAGTATGATCACAACTTTGGTGCATTGAATTTGATACATCTTAATTAAGCTCAAATAATTTTGTCATCAATTGATCACAATAGTCCCAACAAATATTTAACAATTATGTGGTGCCATTATAAGTACAGAAGCATTGGGATGTACATGATTGAATACACTTCTTCCCTTTCCCTCCCTATTCTTAGCTCTAACGTTCACCATCCTCCCATCTTCCATTCTCAATCAATCAGTAGCTTTTCTCAACAAAAAAATCAATTGGTAGCTAAAGAAGATGGAGAGAGATTGAAGCCTGGATCAGACATTACAAGGCTGGCGACCAAATATTCCCCAAGTAAGAATTAAATACTTCCTTTAATAAGAACAGATGACATTTAATAATTCTTCATCTCCCTTTATATTTTCAGGGTCTTTTTTCCTCCTCAAATTTATTTATATTTTTGCTAGCAGTTAACCTAACAGCACAAGTAGTCGTATTTAATGGAAGTTCAGATTTAATTCCTGACAAAATTTAATATGGGATAAAATTTAACTTCTAAAAAAATTATTTTGTATTTTAACAGAACGATTTCTCATTTCATTTTGCATAATTAGGCATAGTAGTTTCATGAACGATGAGAGGACGACAGCATTTGGCTTACTTTTCTTCTCTTTCAATTAATTAATATTACCGAAAAATTAAATATTTTTAATTTTCGTAAAAATGGATTCTGACGCTTGTAGCTTTGTTGAAATTAGATAATGTTAGTAATGAGTTTGGTGGTCTTATTTATAAGTATAAAAGATACACCTACTTATTGTACAAAAATTATAATATAGTATTAGAGCAGGTTGATATTGTGGTCTATCGTTGTTTGCACGACTATCTATCTTGATATTTTGGCAAGGTCAAAACTTGTACAAATTTTGGTTTGGTGGACTTTATTTGAAGAGGTATGTTGGGATAGCCACGTTACAAACTGCAAATATTTGTAAGTGTGAAAAATCTACGTACCTATTATCTTAATATTTTAAATTGTTAGATATGAATATTATAATGCTCTCACAATCTACAAGAAGGACCAGAGTCAGTATTTTAATAAATACTGTTTTTTATTCAAATAAGTGCTCATTTATTGAAATAATATTGATTTTCCTTCCTGAATAAGCTGACAGGTAGTTCAATAGACTGGATGTGCCCACATGTGTTGTCGATATAATATCAAAGAAAATTATGAACGTATATCAACTAACAGTCAAAGATTGAGCTTATATGATGTGTAAACCATTGACTTATACCTTTTTTTCCCTATAAAAAACATGAATTTTCTGCTACTATACTTTTTATTTTTACATATAGATATATACTATTGGAACATCTATATGTCAAAGTCATATTAGGTAGCTAAATGTTTGTATTCTAAACCCTCTTCCATTGAAGCAAAGAATGAAGTCTACTCTTTAGACCCTCCAAACTTATAAAATTATCAATATTATACTTTTTGATATCCTTTGAGTGTCCTATGTTGTTGTATTGAATTCGTCACTTTTGAAGACCAAAAATTCAATATTCATCAATTAAACTATAATTTTGGCTCTTATCAATTAAATGTCAATCGTATAAGATTGTTCAAGAACTAATGATTATAGTTTATGCTCTTGGTTTAAAATTTTAATTTATAGTTCTCTAAAAAAAATCTGTATAGTTTATTAAATAATTTTAGCGAGTTAAATAACATTCAATCCGTTTGGTATATAAATTGGAAATAAAAGGAATTACTTATTTCAGAAATATTTATTTTATCAATTTTAGATTGTCTTAGAAATTATTAGTGGAAAAATGGACAAGCCATTTAATAAGTTATGTCTACAATGAAATCAACTAGGAAAAAAGTTACTTGAAACTTTTTCATCTTTGAAAGAATTGACTAATCAGAACAACATAGTATTGCTTAGTTCTCATATATAAAAATTTGAACTCTTTGGTCCGTGGATCAGTTTTCTGTTTGTGTTATTGTCAAGTGACAGAAGTATTGTTGGTCAAACAATATTCTGGTCAATTCACCTTAATATTGCAGAGAAATATTAATTAGTAACTAAAAAATTTAATTTCTCGAACATCATAGACTAATCAATATTAGATTGTCCCAATCAGTTAAATTCCTCGGAATATCTGCGGTTGAGTGTGATTTCTTTACAGAATGGAAGATGATCAGAGGATCGAGGCAAGTCTTCTCGGAGCAGAGACTAGAAATGATGGAGACCTGAAAATTAGGGTTTGGTTGGAAACGAAGAAAATATGGAGAGTTGGTTTTCCTGCAATGTTGGCCAGAGTCTCCCAATATGGGATGTTCGTGGTAACGCAAGCATTCATTGGGCGATTTGGGGAAGAACAACTTGCTGGCTACGCCCTCGTCCAGATCATTGCTGTCCGATTTGTCAATGGAATCTTGGTACGTATTCATTTCTAAATTTTTGTGGTAATTTACCTGAAAAACGACCGTTAAAATAAAACCCTTTTAAATTGATTAAAATTATTGGTCCCAATCTGAATTAGTATTAAAATTAAATAATCTTTTAATAGTTTGTGTTGAGCCTGATTATTTGATAATTTTGTAACCACTTTCATCTTCTAAATTGGCTTCAAATAATTATTGTAATTATTTGATTTTGTTGTAACAAAAATGTCTTATGGATTAAAGAACACATTTTACCAACTTTTAAATCTAATTTCCTCCCATCGGATTGCCTTGTATGAACTTAATGATAACGTTTGACAAATTATGTTGCGTTATTTCCGACTTAATAAAAACCCTAATATTTAGATATCGATATATGTGTAGCTAGGCATGTCAAGCGCAACCGAAACACTATGCGGACAAGCATTCGGAGCTAAGCAGTACCACATGATGGGCATCTACTTACAAAGGTCATTCACGATCAATTTCGCCACGGCGACCATACTGCTCCCTGTTTTCATCTTCGCCAAGCAGATATTCCGTCTGCTTGGCGAAGAAGAGACGGTAGCTACTATGGCCGGATACATCTCCCTATGGTTCATCCCGATCCTCTACTTCTTCGCCTTCGCATTCTGCATCCAAAAATACTTGCAGTGTCAGCTCAAGAACAGGATAGTCGGGTGGATCTCCGCTATCTCCTTCGTCCTCCATGTGTTCTTGTCATGGATTTTTGTGTCCGAATTGAATTGGGGAATCCCCGGCGCGATGGCCTCCATGATTATAGCAAGTTGGCTTGTGGCAATTGTGGAGGTTGTTTACGTTGTTGGTGGTTGGTGCCCTAATACATGGAAAGGCTTCACTTGGGCTGCATTTTCTGATTTGATTCCGGTCGTGAAGTTGTCAATTTCCTCGGGTATTATGCTCTGGCAAGTTCCACTAACTTCCTGAGATATTTTTACATAATTACTATCTATTTGTGTTAAGATAACAGAATCGAAAACACAGGATATTTAAAGAACTAACTTGGGCTGTTTATGTGGGTCAATAGCTTGGAGTTCTGGTACAACGCCATTTTAGTGCTGATTGCCGGATATATGAAAGATGCCACAATCCAAATATCTGCCTTGTCCATCTGGTAAGAACTAAAGTTCAAATTTGAGATTTTACATTGTAAATTAATCTCTCAAATGACTCTTTTTCTTCTCTATCTTCCTCTCATTGTAGCCTTAATATCACAGCTTGGGAATTCATGGTGTGCATAGGCTTCCTAGCTGCTGCCAGGTTAAAAGTTACCAATTTTCCCAAATTTCACGCATTCATATTTTCGCTTCTGCTGCACTGACGTAAAATTATTTAGTGTACGAGTCTCCAACGAATTGGGAAGAGGAGACGCAAAAGCAGCAAAATTCTCGGTGAAAGTGATATTTGGCCTCTCAATGTGCGTGGGAGTGGTTTTCTTCGTCTTGTGCTTATTATTTGGACACCAAATTGCACAAGTTTTCACCAGCGAAGAAGATGTTATAGAAGCTGTTTCTGACCTCTCTCTGCTATTAGCTTTCTCTGTCCTTCTTAACAGCCTCCAAACAGTTCTCACAGGTTAGCAAATATATTTATACTCCCCAATCTATACATTATTAACGGTTCCCTCGTACTGACTACGAGATTGCAGTCACGGGCATCGTTAAAAATCTGCGCGGTAAAATACTTTGAAAAAAATTACAACGGGAAAAAGAATATCCGAAAATACTACTAGTACCTTCGCTCGTGTCCATGAAAATTCCTATTGCTATTAATCCGAGAGATAATTGCATTACAAATCTATCCTGATAATAATAATCTAGAAAAGATGGAGACAACTAAACATTAAACATCTCGTTCCTTACCATTTGAATTAGACTTAAGAGCATTGACAACACTAATTTATTAACTTAATTTTTGTGTCTTATAATTTTAAAGTTTCAAAAATATTTCTATACTAATGGATTATATACTTCAAAACTTTGATTTATTGAAATATATGTGGAATTATATACTTGCAGGGGTAGCTGTTGGGGCAGGTAGACAAGCTTTGGTTGCATATATCAACATAGGTTGCTACTACGTGGTCGGAATTCCAGTGGGAGTTGTTCTTGGATATGTTGCTGATTTACAAGTCAAGGCAAGAAAATTTTCATTTTCATTTGCAATATTTTTTCTCTGTTTCAATTTGCTCCCTTTAATTTGAAGTTCTATTTTTTATGGCATAATAAAACTTGTTTTCATAAGATTTTCAATTTTATAATGCAGGGTGTATGGGTCGGAATGATACTTGGTGTCGTACTGCAGGTTGCTGTGCTTGGCTTTGTTACATTTAGAACTGACTGGGATCAACAGGTAAAATATTTTTTGATACGTGATTGGCGATTTATTGATCAGACTTCGAGAAAGTAAAAAGGAGTATGCTTATGGTTTTAAAAAATGATCCGGAATTTCTCCCATCTTCTGAGTCAACAGGTCCGAAGAACCATTAGTCGGATTGGAAATTTTTTAAAATTTTTAAATTTAAAATATTTATTTTTATTATATTTAGCATTAAAATAGTAAATTATTGTTGATATTATCTAACTTTTATTGCAATATAATGTACAATCATCAAAATCATAATTTAATGGTTATTAAAATCAAAAAATATTTTTTGGCTGGGTCAGTCCAACCAAATAAACCAACCGATTCGACCAGTAAAATAGTTGTCAACGCTATTGACCACTAGTTGAATAGGAAGCTGGGTGTAGGTTGAAAACTGGTCTCGAGTTGGCCGCGGTTTGCAATTCCACCAATCAGGTCGCTGGCCGGATCACATTTATATAGACCATGAGTTTGCTTAATTAGATAACTCCCATCACAAGCTATATTGAGATGATGTTAAAAAAGAGACGAGGTATTCTAGTTTAATTGAGAATTTTTCGTGTTAGAATCATTGAATACGTATAATTGATAAATATTTGTTGGAAAAATTTTATCATCTTTTAAAATATCTCATCCAAATCAAAAATTTGTACTTTGATTACAGGTGAAAAATGCATCGGAACGTGTTGATCATTGGTTGTCAAAACCCACATCAGAGGAATCTATAAATGCCGCCAGCGAAGAGAGATTATTTAATGGCTAAAATGGTTTTTTTCCCCTTCCAGTTTCTTTTATTTTTCTTGTGGTGGCCATAGGTAATTAATTGTTTTTCAAGAGTAGATTTTGGAAAATCTGCTACCCTAATCTCGAATCCAAGTGAAAAAAAAAATTCAGATAGGGTTCGGACAACTCAATTTATCTTTAAATTTTAAAATAGATGGGCCAAAATGCAAAGCACGTAAAATTGGGGTACCAAAAGTAGGACTCTACCCTGTTTCAAAAAAAAATACTCCTTCAAAAAAAAAGTAGGACTATACCCATCTCGAGCCTCACCCTGAATTGTACTGTTTTATTTAATTTTTATAAGTAAATATTTATTAATATAAACTACTGTCTTAATATAGTATCTAGCAAAGTAAAGGCAGGAAAGAAAAACTAAGCTTGCTTAAAAGTGGCCCCCTAATAATAAGCTCAAGTGTCGGTTGCCAGACTCCGTCTATGTCGATATCTCGCACCAGAATAACCATTCTCGGACTCGACAGAGAATGAAATCAATTAAAAGTTTTCGGTTATACTTTACCTCATCGAAAATATGATTACGAATTCCAAAAAAAAGTCCACGAGTTTTATATTGCCCCAAATAGTGCATACCAAACTTTTTCATTCATACCTCTCGTGGTTTGACTAAAAGTTACATCTTCCAAGTTATTTAGTTTAAATTGTTTAACCTTTAACCTGTTGCTATGAGAGTTACCAGATGGGAGATGGAATTAACTTCTCTCGTAATTCACCTGTATAATTCAATTATTAAAATTAACATATCCAACTCAAAATTATGTACACAGATTTTTCATATTTATAAATAAGTTCATCACTCTTCAACTAGCAATATGGCCATCTCAACAAACTCTTCCATGAAGCTCATCATATTTTATCCAACTCAAAATCTTGTAATTAATAGTTATATTTTTCACACTTATAAACAATCTCATCATTATTGCATGTAGCAATGTTGTAATCTCAACATGTATAGATTATGATTTTTGAGCTCATTAAACTCTTTTTAGGCATATTTTTATTTTGTATATATAAGTGATTTGTTTCTTAATATCACCGTGAAATTCCTACTATACCTCCCATTGTCGATTCAACTTCCTATTTAAACCAATATGAAGGATTTGGCCCATAATTAATACATAATTATGAGTTAATTATCTCCTAATTAATAAAATAAATTCATTAATAAATAACAAGACTTACTTCTTGTAGCATGCTTCACACAGGATCGGATAATGAGATATTGTCACCGGCGGTTTACGATCACAAACGGATCGGATACGTAAATAATTTTTACAAGTTTTCTTACTTTGCAAAATCTGAGAACTACAGGAACTAATCCGTAATAAGTCCTCTGATGTGTGTATTTCAGAATGGGAAAAGTACAAATTGATCACAAGTTGTTTCTCCCTTTTATAGAGAGGTCCGGCTTACACATGTGCGCCACGTGGCGAAGCTACCAACTAGCTTTGCCACGTGGCGGAGCTACACACTAGGTTTGCCACGTGGCGCCACGTGTCGAAGCTACCCACTAGCTTTGCCACGCATTTGCCACGTGTCGGCCACGCGGCAAAGCTATCCATTAGCTCTGCCACGGGCGCCGCGTGTCGGCCACGTGGCGGCCCAAAAACCCAATGGCTTTTGGGCCTAATGGGCATGGGTCCATTTTTGCCCAATAATAGGTAACTAATGGTCCAAGGTCCAACATCTCTCATTCACACATTATTGATCATAATCAACAATGTGTCAGATTATGTTTAGCAAAAATTTCGTGCGACCAGCATACATCGAGTGCACGTAGCTAAATTCAAGAGCACACACACAGGCTACTTGAATGATAGCATCTCGACATTCTCATTACGTAAGGTATGCCTTATCCTAGGTCTCATCTCATATTCTATTTTTTGCATATGTGATTTCAAACAATTTAATCGTGTTCAATATTGTATTGCTCTCAACACAATAGGTGCGCACCATTGAACAACGAAACTTAGGAATGTGATCGATAAAAAACCTTCTCCTTTATAAGTATTTCTTCCATCATGATAAAGCCTGCTTTTCTAGTCAGTCTTGTCAGGTCGTATAATGAATCATGATCTTTTCATAGACTTTCCAAGCTAGCATCACAGAATTATATTTTCAAAATACGTTAAGGATCATGAGGATAGTGAATTGAAAAAAAATATATTTTTCAGAATTTGTCTCACACCAGGGAAACAGAAATCACTTTATGATTTCTCATCCATTGGTCGACAAAGCAAACATGGTACAGTCCACGTTCTATGATGTTCATTCTTTCTTCTTTTTTTTTAAAAAAGAGCACATGTAATTCATAATTAAACATCATACTAGAGCATCAGTCTCGATATTTTACTGAACAACGACTTTAATTTACTAAAAACTGCTGTAGGCTATATGGACAGATTAATAATAAGTTCCACTTATTTCTTATCATTTGGATTTACAAAAAATCTAATACAGCAACAGATGCATGCATTATCAAAAATCTCGCACTTTAACAAGAACTTCTCTTGTAGTTAAGCAAGACGACATTAACATTTTAGAACATGCACTCGATGTAATGATGTTCATAAAACTGCCTCATCTCAACAAGGAATCAACTCGTTGACCCCACTGAGGTAAACACCTGTGTGAGTGGGTTACTTTTCTGTCTCACATGCTCTGATAAATGTTTCCCAAAACAACATTCACACATTCGTATTACCAGAACAACCATGTTATATTGAACAACTAATTTATTATAACATGTGCAAAAAATATTAGCATCTACGCAAACCTAGGGATCTGACGTATTTTTCAAACACATCTCTAGATACAACCTTGGTCATAGGATCCGCTATCATATCTTGCATAGGTATATATTTTATGCTGACCTCCTTATGTACAATCACATCCCTAACAAAGTGATACTTAATGTCAATATGCTTTGCTTTGCTCTGCTATGATATCTAGGATCCTTAGCAAAAGCTATTGACGCTTGATTATCACAAAATAAGCTCACTGGTCTTTTTGAGTTGGTTAGGGATAAATGGTTTAGAAATCTCTTCAACCATACTGCTTCTTGTACAGCTGCCGCAGAAGCAACATACTCAGCTTCCATAGTTGACAGAGAAACACACTTTTGTTTCTTGCTACTCCACGAAATAGCACCTCCGTCAAGCATGAAGACATATTCAGATGTAGATTTATTCTCATCCACATCACCACCCTAATCAGCATCGGTGTAACCTCTCAATATCAGGTCTTGAACTTGATAAACCAGTGAGTATTTTACAGTCGTATTCAAGTATTTCATAATTCCCTTAACTACTTTCCAATGTGCTTGACCTGGATTAGACTGATATCTACTAGTTATACCGACAGCATAGCAAATGTCTGGTCTTGTACACAATATTGCATACATCAGACAACCAACTGCATTAGCATAAGGGATTTTTATCATATCCCTTTTCTGTTGAGCTGGTATAGGACACATGTTTTTATTGAGATGATGGCCTTTGGCAATCGGGACAAACTTGGGATTAATATTATTACAATTAAACCGCTCTACTACTTTATGGATATATGTCTCTTGTGAAAGAGATAATAGCCTTTTCGAGCGATTTCTCGTAATCTTAACTCCGAGAATATAATTAGCTTCACCCATATTTTCATTTCAAAGTTGGATGAAAACCAGACTTTGAGATCATTAAGATATCCCATGTCATTTCCAGCTATCAGTATGTCATCTACATACAGTGTAATAATGACAAATTTATTATCTGAATATTTCAAATAAACACAATGGTCTTCGTCTATCATTTTAAAATCATGCGACATGATCGTATTATGAAAACGAATGTACCATTGTCTAGAAGACTGTTTAAGGCCATAGATTGATCTCATCAATTTGCAAACTTTACGTTCGCAGCCTTTTTGGATGTAGCCCTCTGGCTGAATTATATAGATTTCTTCATCCAATTCTCCATTGAGAAAAGCAGTCTTAACATCCATTTGATGTAGCTCAAGGTCTAAATTTGCCACCATAGCCAGAATTATCCTAATGGATGTAAATCTCACAATAGGTGTGAAAGTCTCCTCATAGTCTATTCCTTCCTGTTGTTTGAATCCTTGGGCAACTAAGCGAGATTTGTACCTTTCGATACAGCCATCTGCTTTATGCTTAATCTTGAGAACCCACTTGTTCCCAATTGCCCTACGTCCACTAGGCAGACCAACCAATTCCCAAACATGGTTTTTCTTCATCGAAGCCATCTCTTCCTCCATTGCATTAATCCATTCATTTTTATCAGGAGATGATAGAGCAGCAGAAACATTCTTAGTTCATTCTCATCTTGTAGGATTGCCAAAAGAATTTTACTCAGACCATTGTTATTTTTCAACGATGCCAAGAAAGCATTAGCAGCGCATTCAACCTCAAATTATTTGCATAGAATGCTAGTTCTTTTGGTTCTACGAAGTTCACGGTTTTGATAAACATCTCTAATATATTCATCATAACCAAGAATAGTACTCCCACTAAAGGGATAATCCATACTCCTACTAGAATTTGGAAATGTACTGACACTTGGATCGTGAACAACCGGATCATTTTGAGATGGAAAAACTTGATTTTCCTCCACAATTCTCCCACTCGGTTGGAGCGATCCAGATGATTCTGCCTCATCAATTTTGTATAACGTAAGATCACTACTTACGTCTCCTAATTTCGGAAAAATATTTTCCAAAAATGTGACATCTCGTGATTCAAATTCTGTCACTTGTCCATTTTCGAGTTCACCTACGAAAACGTATCATTTTGATACTTCAGAGTATCTTATAAAGACACTCTTTCTACCTCTCGGTCCTAATTTACCGAAAGAACTAGAGGTAGAATGGACATAAGACGCACACCCCCACGGTCTTAAGTAGCTTAGATTGGGTTTTCGACCTGTCCACATTTCCTAAGGGGTGGTGGCGACAGATTTAGAGGGGACTCGGTTTAAAACATATGCGGTGGTAAGGAGCGCATCTCCATAAAATGATATAGGCAAATTTACCTCAGCCATCATAGATCTAACCATGTCAAGAAGGGTTCTGTTCCCTCTTTCCGCTACCCCATTTTGTTGAGGTGTATAAGGAATGGACAACTGATGTTCAATTCCTTTTTGTTGCACAGAGTATTAAATTCATCAGAAAGATACTCACGGCCACGATCTGTTCGTAAGGTCTTAATCTTTCGATCATGTTGATTCTCCGCAAAATTCATAAAAATCTTGAAACAACTAAATGCTTCAGATTTGTGAGAAATCAAATAGACTTGACCATACTTACTATAGTTGTCTATAAATGTGATGAAGTAATACGCTCTATGTCTAGCCCTCACATTTATTGGACCACAAACATCAGAATGAATTAACTGCAGTGGAAAGGTGGCTCTAGTTCCTTTACCAAATAGTTTTCTTATCAATTTTCCTTCTAGACATCGTTTGCATGTAGGTAAAACAGCTTTATCTAAATTACCTAATAGTCCTGCCTTAGCTAGACGATTCATGCGATCTTGACCAATATGGCCCAATCTAGAATGCCACAAATTAACGTCATCTCGAGACGTTTGCACATTAGTGACTAAGGAAAAACAAGATTTTGATAACTAATCAACATCCATAATTAAGAAATCACCTGATTTAAAACCAGATCCATAAAAAACATGTTCTAAAAATAACTGTACAGAACTATTCTCAAACAGCAATCGAAAGCCAAGAGCCATCAAGGCTGAAACAGAAATTAAGTTCCAGAAAATTTCTGGAGCAAACAGCACATCATGTAGAAATAGGGTACGTCCTTGACGTAGGTTCAATTTACATGTACCTATACCCTTAACATCCACTCGTGTGTTGTTACCAACAAAAATGTATTTTGCTCCTACCGGCAACCGTCAGAAATCAACAAAAGCTTCACGATCTTTCGTTACATGGTCGGTCGCTCCTGAATCAATCACCCACATGGGATGAGTTTCACTTAGAAGAACAGTACTAGATACATATAATTTACTGACATATGAGTGAATTTTTTGTACCTTCTTTTCTTCCATGCAATCTTTAGCGAAATGACCTTTCCTTTAACAGTTGTAACATCTGACTTTCTTGATGTTAAACTTCCTTTTTTTCTTTCTTCCGGAACTTTTCTCACTAGTTCCAGAATTTTCAGTTTTGCTATTGTTTCCATTTTTCTTACTCTTGCCCTTTTTACCTCTTATTCTTTTACTCTCTGTGCCACTAGACTGAGTCATGTGGGCTTCAGGGTGTACTCTAATAGCTAGGAGGCGATCCTCTTCTAGCTCAAGGTGTTGGGCCATGTCATCAAATGTCGTAACATTATCGGCATGGGTAAGTGTCATTTTCATGTGTTCCCAGCTCACAGGTAGGGAACGAATGACAGCCTGGATTTACTGCTCATTACTAAGCATATGGCCAGCCTCAACCAGCTCACCAATCATGTTTGACATTACCCTGAGATGCTTTTGCATAGAATGATCAGGGCGTTTCTTATAAGTATCAAATCTTATAGTCAAAGCACGTAGCTTCGAGATTGAAAGCCTCCCGAATCTTTCTTTTAGAGCATCCTAAAGGTCCTTTGCATTGTCATAGACACGAAATTTCCTGGTAATATCATCCATCATCGCACTTAGCAAGATGAGACGAGCAGTAGAACTCTTCTTTTTCCAAGCTATAAAAGCGTCATGATCACGCTTATGCTGTGTAGTGGTACCTAACTCAGGTTCAACTAATATTGTAGATATCATCTCAAGAACGTCTTGTTCTTCTAGCACATATAGTATTTTCATACTCCAATTACCGTAGTTGTCACCATTAAGCTTCAACTCCTTGTTGAGCTCAGCGACAATTGATTTGGAAGCAATCGACATAACTAACGGGAATTACAAAAAATACATAAAGGAGTCATTATTAGCAATACGATACAAATTTACTATACGTTATAACTCCGAATGATATAAAGTTCTTGACTAATCTCGAATTTAAAGTAGGTCACGGGTGTGTTTCCCCTTACCCTTCAAGAATTAATCTCAAACTTTAATCATCCTAAGTTCTTTGATAGTAAATACAAGTGGTTATAACACAAGCAATCAAATAAACACATTATATAATTACAAAAATAAAAAGCTCACAAGCCTTTTATTTATATATACAAGGATATACATGGAGTTTTGAATACACACATATGTATATAAAGCTTCTATGAATACCTAGTATATAACAAAGTTTCCCAAAAACAACATATGTATATGAAAACTTTCAACAAGATATACTAAAATATATTAAGGATCTATTTATAGACCTAAGAGGATTCAAACAGTCACAACTGGGATAGGTGCGGAATCTAAAATCCACACCGCACATAGAATGGAAAAACTATAAAAGTATCCTTGACTACAATAGCGACGTATCATACGTCCACTACGTAGTTCCATAGGAGGATTGGGGATCATTTCCTCCAGAAGTCCTTTATTCTGTAAATAAAGGACTAACCCTTCTAGTGCATCTCTGTGTGAACAATCCTCAGGTTGTAGGAAAAATTCTATTTTTTCCTTAATCCTGAGTGTGATCAAAAGATCACTGAACATGGAAGGCCAATCCTCTCCATGGTCATATCCTCCTGCCCAGATGCAATCCTGCATCATTTGATGAACATTCTCTATATGTTCCATTAGAACATACATATCATCCTTTGGTTGTCGACTCGAAATGCGACACATGAGTATGCCTTCACGTATTTCACGTGCACAAAAGTTTGGGTACACAACCGTCTTATATTTCATCATCGTTAATCTGCAACATATGAAGGTCAATTTTTGGGTAAATACGCATATTTACCCATTGATCAAAAATACATAATTTTTAATCAAACGATGAACACATACTTAAAAGATCTGTTCAATTCTAGATTCTTAAATGTAATTATATATTTTGTTCAATATATTTCAGAACTTATTCCAAAATATATTCAAGTTATTAAAATTATTCTAATAATCTTAAAAACTTAACTAAAAAATTAACTTATAATTTTTTTATCAATATTAATTGAATTTTAATCGAATAAAATTAATTTATCCAATTAAATTCAAAAAATATTCAAGTTCTTGAAATTATCTTAATAATTTCAAAAACTTAGTTCAAAAATTAACTTATAATTTTTTATTTTAAATATTATTTTTAATAAATTTTTATTGAATAAAAAATAATTTATCCAATTAAATCCAATAAAAATTAAATTCTGCCCGTTAAAATTGACCAAAATCAAATTCGGTCGAACCAAGAATCAGACCAATTCGTTCGGTTTCAATTGAATCGAACCGGGGTATAAAAATTTTCTGAAAAATCATGAAATTACGATTTTGCCCCTAGCAGATTTTCCCTTTCACTTTCTCTCTCCCCGACGACGAAGACGAAATCACCTCCGATCGCCCTCCTACGACGGCTCTCTCATGGCGGCGAATCAGCGTCTGCCATCGGTCGCGGTGGATTCGCCGTGGCCTCCCGGTCACGACCGTACCGGTCGCACGGCCCGTCGTGCCGCCGTTTTCCTTCGCCGTCGTTTTCTCTCTTCCGCGCGTCTCTGTCGTCGTCGGCTTCGATCTTTGGTTTCCGGCGACGTCGATCCACAAAAGTGGTATCGGAACGTCGAGGACACGCCGGAGAATCGGCCCCAAATCGCCCGATTAGGGATTTCGGGGTTAAACTGAAATAGCAAATTTTAGTTTAATCCCGAAACCTTTCCAAAATTTTTACCGAAGGACATGACACGCAGGTGCCACGTAGATGGATAAATTTCACTTTAGTACCTTAAGGTTTCGCGCGTGCGCGAATTTTGCCAGCGTGGTAGGACAAATTTCAATTTATTCCCTCTGGTTTTAAATTGATTACAATAAAGTACACCAGATTGTAATTTTCATTAAAAATCACAATTAAACTCGATTTTTGAACCAAATATACACAATTAAACTTGATTTCAAAAATCATATAACAACCAGAACAATATCTAAGCATGCTCTGATACCAATTGAAGGATTTGGCCCATAATTAATGCATAATTATGAGTTAATTACCTCATAATTAATGAAATTAATTCATCAATAAATAACAAGACTTACTTATTGTAGCGTGCTTCACACAGGATCGGATAACGAGATATTGTCACCGGCGGTTTACGATCACAAACGGATCGGATACGTAAACAATTTCCACGAGTTTTCTTACTTTGTAAAATCTGAGAACTACATGAACTAATCTGTAATAAGTCCTCTGATGTGTGTATTTCAGAATGGGAAAAGTACAAATTGATCACCAGTTATTTCTCCCTTTTATAGGGAGGTCCGGCTCACACATGTGCGCCACGTGTTATCCATGTGGCGCCACGTGGCGAAGCTACCAACTAGCTTTGCCACGTGGCATGCCACGTGGCAAAACTATCCATTAGCTCTGCCTTGTGTCGGCCACGTGTCGGCCCAAAAATTCAATGGCTTTTGGGCCTAATGGGCCTGGGTCCATTTTTGCCCAATAATGGATGACTAATGGCCCAAATTCCAACACAATATTATTCTATAAATAAGTGTGTTCTAATCCAAAGTGGATGGATACTTAATATAGACATGTAGTTGCCATTTTAAACATCTCATCTAAGAAAAATAAAGTTTATATATAGAGGTACTTAGCTTTAAGTTCATGGATGCAATTACCACATATCTTGAAATATGATCAAAAAGCAACTTGTGGAAAGATTGACAATTATGATCAGAGTTTTTTTATATTTGATATTTAGAGTCGAGCACTGTCGGATTTTAAATATAGAATGATTCTTCTTTTCATTCCAGAGATTTAAACCTAAAACCTATTTGCACAAATTCAAATCTCTTATTAATCACACCGAACTTAATTTGGTACTTGTGGATGAGAGTTTAGAACACAGCATTGTGATGTTCATCATTTTATTGTTTCTGATACGTGATCTATGAAAAAATCTGAAACATAAATATATCATAAAACACATAAATTCTATCGAAGTACTAAGCTTCAAGTTCTTGATCAAAAAGTACAAGTCACAATGAAATTTAATCTTTTATTTTTTCCTCCAACTTCAATGATAAAGTTAATCGTTATGTTCAAAGAAAATACCTACATTGGCGGAAAAATGATGAGGCCTTGACTTTTTTTTTCTTTATAACGAAGCCATTTATTAACTTCGTGAAGCAGTGTTAAAACGTGGAAATGGAAAAATCTCGAGTTTGAGGAGTGAATGAGATAATTGTCGTCTTGTTAAACAATCCAATTAGAGTCAAATCATACAATTCAATTGGACAATGGAATTTCCACATTATGGAAAAATGGACGCATAAAATTCACTACATATATGGTCAATTTTAAAACATGCTAATAAGAAAACGAAAAATATAACAAATTATGTATATATTAATTCTTTTCTAGAGTCGAACAAATATAATTAGAGCTGACTCTCTCATTGATATATTTTTTATTCGTAAAATTCGAACTTATTATAAAAAAAACAAATATTTTATCACTTATACCAAACTATCATACTATATTTTTGTATACGTCCAAACTATCATATTATACATATCATGCATAAGAAGAAATTCAGTAACTCAGGTAAACATTGGTCATTTAGTTTGGAATGCTCTTTACTTTTTACCATATCCGAGACTCCACCTCCACGGATAATGTTGACCATTTTATTAAAGATACCACCAAATCCATTCTCTTCTAAAAAAACTTTGACTAAAAAATTATTTACTAAAAGTTAAACCAAAAACGTTTTAGCTAAAGAAGTAAGTCCCTATTCCAATAGTTTATTTCAGATAACTATTTCCTATAAAAGAAACTAAGACTTAAATGTATGTACCATCTTATTTTTTTAATATCTGTTATTCATAATCGTATATTATCAGACAATAATTCTTTCAATTATTTTTTTCAGATATATTTTTGCAATTCCTAAAATTTGAATCTAAAAGATAACTCCCGGTTATATGTACCATTATTGGTAAAGCGTGTAAAGACAAAAGAGAGAGAATTAATTTCTGCTGCACCATTTCGTACGACTTTGAATTTATTTTATCTCTGAAGTTTCCTGGCCAATGTATTGGCTATTTTTGTTTTTGGTCCATATTTTTTTTTAGAACAAAAGTAATTGGCGCCAAAAGGCTGCCACCACTATCCAAAAATAGCATGCATCTCTTACAAAGTCTTTTCTGTGCATTTATTTCACTAAATTGAACCGAGTAAACCCAGAATCTTCTTAGCCTTTCGGTGTAAAAGTCAAACCTGAAGTGAGCTTTATCCCCAGTTAAATATGTTTTACAAGAATTTTTTTTATCTATCAAAATTTTATTTGAGTTGAATTTTGATTTAATAAAGATAGTGTATATCAAATACCAAATTTGTTACATTTCAAAATTTTATCAACTTAAATTTAGATTAATCGGTATAATAATATCTTTTTACGGATATTAAATAGTATGGGAAAAAAAATTAGAACTCAGGAACTCATGGCCTGCTTGTCTACTGCAGCTCTGCCCTTCAGGCTTCTCTTCGCACTTTGGATGCGCCAGCTATTAATACGACAAGAAGCGTCACAAGTCCGGAACATGACGATGATATTGATTGTTCTATTTGTTTGAAGTTACTCTTTGAGCCAGTGACTACACCTTGTGGTTAGTGTACATTTCTGTCCATCATGTCTTTTGTTCTTGCTATTGGTTTTATATATCTTGTAATGACTGATTCTATTTTAAAATGTAGGAAATAAGTGCCCCTTGTGTTCGAAGCTGATTTTTATCAGCCCAAAACATGTGCCACCAGGTAAGTTTAGTGTCAGTGAATGGCAGCAGCATATTTCTTCTGTGTCAGATATATCAGCATATTTTTTTTCTTACCGCTTCTCTCTTCATTTTTGATCAGCATGACGTTGAGCAATTTCATCGAGAAGTACTTTCCTACTGAATTTGCGGAAAGGAAGGCAGAGCACGACGGTTTATCTGATTTCGATGTTGACATGATTCCACTCATCGTGATGGATGTTGTGATCCCTCCAGATTTTTGAACCTCATTATCAGCTCATGGTGAGTTATTTTTCTTTTATATTTACATTGTTTTTTGAATCCGGATTCAAGTTTGGTTTTTTAATATGGAGATTATATTATGATACTTTTGGGAAATTGATCTTATACTAATATACAAAGCCGATAGAAAACTGGTATACGTATTCCTTATCTCGGGGAGTCTTAAGTGTTTGTATTCATTAACAGGTGAGGAGGATCATGGAAGGACATCAACGGATGGGAGCGGTAAAAATTTATTCAGCAGCTGTTTACAAATAGTTTTAGAGTATCTTGTAATTTTCCCTTGCATTATGCAGGTTATGATTGATCCGGCTACTCGATCTGTAGCTGGTTTTGGTTGTGAAGTACAGATTATCGAGTACGTGTTTATCCTATTTACCATGTGAATATCTACATGCTCACTTTTACCTCGTTTCATCTGACAAGGTCTAACTTCTGTAGGTGTAGACCGCTCGCGGATGGACGTTTCAGTCTAGAGGTAAATAAATAATCACTACTTCCACAAATTAGCTATAGCAGTTGTCTCCTGTTTCTATCTGACAATAAATAAGTCCTGTTCTAAAAGTTCAGTCACAGGATATATATTGGCTTCTTACATAGTTGTGCATTCGAAAGATGAGCTACCCACGAATAATTTTCACTCAATGCCTTGTCTTAAGTTTGCTGAATCATCGTCAGCGTGCAGATTGAAAGCCGCCGCCGGTTTCAGATTCTTCGGTTTTGGGATCAGGATGGGTGAGTTTTATTGTCTTTGTCCTGTGCACCATTTGCCAGGGTTTTGCGGTCGTTGAGGACATTTTTTCTTACATGATTTGCCAATAGGACTATCTATGTTCTTTTCCTTGTTTCCTTCATGTAGATATCGCGTTGCCAAGGTGGAATGGATACAAGATGCTCCCCTGGAAGACAGAGCTCAGGTACAGGCAACAGGCCATAGGTTCAAGCCAGATCTTACATTTTTCACTTTCAATTCTTCCTTCTCAAATTGTTCCAGATGCTGTGAGCTCAGTGGTAACCAACTGGCACAATTTAAGCACCGGCCTATATTGCTCAGATCAATTTGGTCCACAGCACTGCATCTCTACCAGACAGATGCTTATATTATCTCGATCATTTGATAATAACCTCTACTACTCCTGGACATCCATTCTCCTTTGAGGGATAAAGTTCAGCTTTGAAAAAAGAACATAAAAAGTACAGGCCCTATGATACGTGGGAGGCCCAGGAGATAGCCCAGACAAGAGGCAAAAGGCCCGCACAATCACTTGGCACCCTGTAATGAGAGGGAAAGCGAAAAGACATCCCTGTAATGAGAGGAAACTGCCGTCGGCCACCAGCACGAACAGTGCCTGCTCCAGAGGGAGACAAAACACAATTGCCCCCGTACTCCTATTGAATCAGGTTGTGATACCCTAACCCTTCAATCAAATTTGGTACAACAAAATAAGGTTGGTTTTGGAAGGGTTTAGGCTTAATCCATCATCATTCGGTAAAATA
The DNA here is from genome assembly GCA_963995505.1 of Hypericum androsaemum. Classification (NCBI taxonomy): domain Eukaryota; kingdom Viridiplantae; phylum Streptophyta; class Magnoliopsida; order Malpighiales; family Hypericaceae; genus Hypericum; species Hypericum androsaemum. The sequence goes on from OZ023194.1 coordinate 11,517,958, forward strand.
GGCATAACTTCTCCATCCGGACTCCAAATTAGGCGATTCCAATTCGTGTGAATTCATAACACCTTGATCTATGACTTTGTTTTGATTTTGGTAATTTATGAAATAATCTGGCCGTAACAGAGAAATAAATCAAGGTGCTCGAAAATTGGTCTAATTTCGTCAGTATTGGGAAATTTTGTGAAAATAATTTGTTATGTGACTTTATTTGAATAAGGCTCATTTTAGGGACTTATTAGAACATATTAAGAAGTTTAAAAATGATTTTGAATGGTTGGAAAAGTTTAGGATCAAAAGAGAAATTCTGTTGCAAGTTGGCTAGGTGGCAAATGAAAAGTAGGATGACTAAGCTACTTAGCATGCATATAAAAGGAAAAATCTTTTGGACCAGAAGATAGGCACGAACCAATTGGTCATTTAGGACAGAAAAACAGAGAGGAAGGCCTAGGAGAAAGGGGAAAACCGAAGGTAAAAGAAGAAGGAAAAAAGGTGGATAGATTTCAACAACTTGGAAGAATAGGTAAGTAGTTTTGTAAGATTTTGCTTAATTTGAGTAGAAATCATTTGACACCTTGAAGAAACTAGTAGGTGAAGGTTAGAACAGATTAATATAGACCTAGATGAAGGAAGTTGAGGTAAGTTTTAGCTAGGATTTTTATGTATAGAAGTTGGAAGAGAAATTGATCATCGGGGGTATAGTTTTGTGAATTTTAGTATAGGTTTTGGGGCTGCCTTGTGTAAATCCGAATCTAAGAAATGAACTAAGACATTTTTATGTTACCTAGGATCTAATTACATGCTTGAGAGGTTGGTAATGATAGTGGTTTATGTTCTTTTGACTAGTTAACCGATGTTTTGAATCCGAGTGCCACGAGTTGTAAAACGAAGCACGGAGCTTCTCTTTGAATGGTTTGAGCAACCATTGTATTGTAAGTGGATATTCTTTGTAACATGTGTTTAGTTAACTAGACGTGGGTGATATGTATAATTTGGTGTATTTTTGATTGGTTTAAAGTATGGTTATATGATTAGTTTTTGGTCAATATGGGATTTGATAATATTTGTGGATTGTTTGTCTATTTGGGGCTATTTTTCCCAATTCATGACATGGAACTCTTTTGGTATGAATTTGAATATGTGGTCAATATATTTTGGTTAATGTGTATTATGTGTGTTTGGTATGTCATTTGTGAGATGGCGGATGATGAGGTCTACCCGTGACCAACCGAGGATGTTGACATATGTGCACATATACTGAGGATACATTGGATATGTATATGATATGATATTTGGCCGGCGGGGTTGGTTTTTGATGGCGCCTTTAAGATATGGTATCCTCGTGTCGGTGTGGGAGTGACACTATCTAGACCTATCTGAAGTTCATCCGATTTGTGCTATGTGTTTGTAAAGGTCTATCTGAACTTCTGGGTATGTTTGATATGTGATTATTTGATTACCTTATTTGTGAAGTGGTCTTTTTGTCATAGTAGCCTTGTGGTAGTATTTGGGTTTGATGGGGATGTTTGGTTGGTTAAATACATGTTACTTATAATATATACTTACTAAGTATTTCAAAGCACTTATCCCTTACTTTAATCAACAGGTGAGGAGGTTTAAGCTGTGGTTTGCATTTGGAGAAGCTTTTCCCTCTGAGTTCAGCCTGTTATCTTCCATCTCGGGCTACATTTGAAAGTCTCTAGATGGTCTTTCTCTTTTGTAATCTAGGTCGCTCCATTGTACATATTTGTTAGTTTTTGACATATGATCTTAGATTAATGTTAATATGTAATTTATGTATAAATTTATGTTTATGTTTTAAAAGGATGAGTTTGATGATATGACGTTGAGATGTGTACTCCAATGCCTACCAGGTTTTGGACACGATAAATATGTTTGTTTGAAGAAACAATGTTGTGGAAATTTTTTTTTTTGACAATCCTGGTAATAAGAATGATGTTTTATGATTTGAGGCTTGCTAGGTTGTGGTTTATTATATTAAGTTTGACATGATCTAGCGCCCGTCACTGACCACGAATTTGGGTCGTGACAGACTTGGTATCAGAGCTCGGTTAGAGCCCTAGGTTTGAGCTTAGCTTATTGTTTGAATTATGTGTTATGTATAATGGAGCATAGGATTTGTCTTGTCCTTGAACCTCTTTTGTTGTGTTGTCCTTTGGTATGCTTAATTCTGACTTATTTATATAGGAGGATATGACCATTACACGTAGTGGTATGGATACGGTTAGGGAGCAGGGTGAAAGCTCCCAAGGTCAGAGGAAGGATGTTGCATTTGAAACTACACCACCATGTGAAGCCACCACCGCTGGTAGGGTCACTAGAGATGAGATTCCACCACCTGTTGCTACTGTTCCTACTTCTGAGATGGAGAGGCATGGTGGTGATTGTGTAGACAGAGTTATGAAAGCAATGGAGAAATTCATCGCTAATCAGCAAACACAATTAGAGCAGAATATTACATTAGCTGCTAAAGATGACTCTTTGGTTGAGTTCTTGAAGTTGAATCCACCAACATTTTCTGGCTTAAGTGATGATCCTCAAGTATTCATTGATGAGATGGAGAAGAGGAGAAGAATCTTAAGGTGCGATAAAGAGCGAATGGTGGAGTTGGCTTCATTTAAGTTGGTAGGTGTGGCTGGAGTTTGGTTCCAGAATGAGGGATCATATACATGGACTTGGGAGATCTTTACTAAGGCCTTGTTGAATCGGTTCTTACCAGAGAGTTTGAAAGATGCCTGAGCTTTTGACTTTGAGCGATTGGTGAAGACTCAAGACATGACAATATCTCAGTATGATGAGAGGTTCACTTATCTGTCACGATATGCAAAACACTTGATTCCTAATGATGAGATGAAGGTAAAGAGGTTTATTCGTGGACTTGATGATTCTATGTTTAAAGTTATGTATCCTCGTGGTTTCGAGACATATGTATCTGTAGTGGATTGTGCTCGAACCTTAGAGATGCGAGATAATGAACATCGAGTGGTCCAAAGTCAACCAAAATTTCAGAAGTTTGATAAGCCACCACAAAGGAGTTTCAATCAAGGCTTTAGACAGCAAGAAAGATGGACCAACAATCAGCCTGTATCGTCAAGGGGTGGAGGACCAGTTAGAAGATTTGGTAGAGGGAAGGATTTTCGTAGTCAGCAATTCAGTAAGAACCAATCCAGTAATTTCAGGAGATGCCAAAGTTGTGGTAAACAACATCCTGGAGACATTTGTTATAAAAGGATAGGAGCTTGTTTTCGTTGTGGCATGCAAGGTCACTTGGTGAAAGACTGTCCTACAATTGTTTATAATAAGCAAGTGGCAAGTTTGATAGTTAGGCCACCAACACAAGAGTTTTCTCTACCACAAGTTCAGCAGGGCAATCTACTTGATCAAAGAGAAGTAGGTTTGAGGATTGAGGGAACTAAGTCTGATAGTGGAGGAGGCGGTGCACATCCTAGAGTGTATGCATTGACCAGGAGAGATGCTGATGCTAGTAACACTGTGGTGTCAGGTAACCTTCCCATTGGATCATCTTATGCACGTATTCTATTTGATTCGGGTTCTACACACTCTTTTGTGTCATCTCAATATGTTCAATGTTTGGATGCTATACCCGTGTGTTTGGATGAGTCAATGATTGTTGCCACTCCTTCGAGCGGATTTATGTATGTTTGTGAAGTTGTTAGATCATGCAATATTCAAATTAGTGGGCATGACTTGTCAGCTGATTTATACATATTGGTTATAGATGGTTTTGATGTAATAGTGGGTATGGATTTGTTATCCACTTATCATGCAGTAGTGGATTGTTTTGGAAAAAGGGTTATTTTTCATCCAACAGATGAGGCAGAGTTTGAGTTTCAGGGTGAGAAAAAGGTGACTACTGCAAAGCTTATCTCTTACATGAAAGCTAGCAAGTTTCTAAGAAAAAGATGTGCAAGCTATTTAGCTATGGTAAAGGAAATAAAGAAGGAAGATGTTTCAGTGGATCATATTCCTATTGTCAGGGAGTACCCAGATGTATTTCCAGAAGATTTACCAGGCTTACCTCCAGAGAGGGAGATTGAATTTTGTATTGATCTTGAACCAGGTACTGAACCAATCTCTATACCACCTTATCGTTTGGCTCCAGCTGAAATGAAAGAGTTAAAAGATCAGTTGCAAGATTTGTTGAATAAAGGGTACATAAGGCCTAGTGTTTCTCCTTGGGGAGCCCCAGTGCTATTTGTGAAGAAGAAAGATGGGAGCTTACGATTGTGCATAGACTACCGAAAGCTAAATAAGGTAACTATACGCAATCAATATCCTCTTCCAAGAATAGATGATTTGTTTGATCAGTTACGGGGATCTAAATAGTTTTCTAAGATTGACTTGAGATCGGGGTACCATCAGTTGCAGATTAGAGAGATGGACATTCCTAAGACGGCATTCAGAACTCGATATGGCCATTATGAGTTTCTGGTTATGCCATTTGGATTGACTAATGCCCCAGCTGCCTTTATGGATATGATGAACCGGAATTTCAAGCCTTTCCTGGATCAGTTTGTGGTTGTGTTTATTGATGATATATTGATTTACTCTATTGATCAGGAGGATCATGAGAGACACCTTAGGTAAGTGTTGCAGACGCTACGAGAGAAAAAGCTATATGCTAAATTCTCAAAGTGTGAATTTTGGCTTCAAAGTGTAGCTTTTCCAGGACATGTGATGTCCAAAGATGGAGTGTCAGTTGATCCGAAGAAGGTGGAAGCTGTTGTGAATTGGCCTACCCCAGTTAATGTTACTGAGATACGCAACTTTTTAGGTTTAGCAGGGTATTATCGACGATTTGTCAAAGGATTCTCTACTTTGGCAGCACCGTTAACTCGGCTAACTCATAAAAATGCCAAGTATGAATGGTCTGATAGGTGTGAAGAAAGTTTCCAAGAATTAAAGGATCGATTAACACATGCACCTGTATTGGTTCTATCTTCAGGATCAGGTGGATATTCAGTTTATTGTGATGCTTCAAGAGTGGGTTTGGGATGTGTTCTTATGCAACACAAGAATATTATTGCTTATGCCTCTAGACAGCTGAAGAAACATGAGGAGAATTATCCAGTCCATGATTTAGAAATGGCAGCAGTTGTGTTTGCATTAAAGATTTGGAGGCACTACTTGTATGGTGAGAAGTTTGAGATATATACAGATCATAAAAGCCTCAAGTATATCTTTGAGCAACGAGATTTGAACTTAAGACAGAGGAGGTGGATGGAGTTACTTAAGGATTATGACTGCACCATTAACTATCACCCTGGGAAAGCTAATGTGGTAGCTGATGCTTTAAGTCGCAAATCCTTAATGCAGTATGGGTTATTGTAGATAGATTAACAAAATCTTTACATTTCCTACCAATAAAGCGTACATATGATGCAAGTAGGTTTGCTCAGATATTTATGGATGAAATTATTCGCCTTCATGGTGTACCAGTTTCAATTGTATCTGATCGTGAAACTCATTTCACATCAAGGTTTTGGGGGCAATTTCAGGAGGCTATGGGAACTCGTTTGGATTTGAGTACGGCCTTTCATCCTCAAACAGATGGCCAGTCTGAGCGTGTTATTCAGATATTGGAAGATATGATGCGAACTTGTGTCATTGATTTTGGAGGAAGTTAGGATCGTTATTTGCCATTGATGGAGTTTGCTTATAATAATAGCTACCAGTCAAGTATCAAGATGGTTCCATATGAAGCTTTGTATGGAAGAAAATGTAGATCTCCGTTATGTTGGAATGAGGTTGGTGAGAAACAACTATTGGGCAATGACTTAGTACAAAAAACTAATGAGAAGATACAGTTGATTCGACAAAGGTTGGAAACAGCCCAGAGTCGGCAAAAGTCATACTCAGACAAGAGACGAAAGGATATCGAGTTTGATGTGGGACTACATGTTTTTCTCAAGGTTTCACCTATGAAAGGAACAATGAGGTTTGGGAGAAGGGGCAAACTCAGTCCTAGATATATTGGCCCATTTGAGATTTTGGAGCGAGTTGGACCAGTGGCATATCGATTGGCTTTGCCACCATCCTTGTCACATATTCATCCAGTGTTCCATGTCTCTATGCTTAAGCAATATTTGCACGATCCTACTCATGTTTTGGAGCCACAGATAGTAGAGATAAGTGGAGATTTGACATATCAGGAGAATCCAATAAGGATTTTGGATCATGAAGTCAGGAAGCTTCGGAATAGAGAGCTTCCGATGGTCAAGGTTGAATGGGCAAATCGTTCCTTGGCTGAGGCAACTTGGGAAATGGAGGAAGTGATGAAAATGAAGTACCCACATCTATTTGTATGACAAGTAAGTTAGCCTTCCATTTTGCAAATTCGGGGACCGAATTTTATAAGGAGGGGAGACTGTGATACCCTAACCCTTCAATCAAATTTGGTACAACAAAATAAGGTTGGTTTTGGAAGGATTTAGGCTTAGTCCATCATCATTCGGTAAAATAGGCATAACTTCTCCATCCGGACTCCAAATTAGGTGATTCCAATTCATGTGGATTCATAATACCTTGATCTATAACTTTATTCTTTGATTTTAGTAATTTATGAAATAATCTGGCCGTAACAGAGAAATAAATCAAGGTGCTCGAAAATTGGTCTAATTTCGTCGGTATTGGGAAATTTTGTGAAAATAATTTGTTATGTGACTTTATTTGAATAAGGCTCATTTTAGAGATTTATTAGAACATATTAAGAAGTTTAGAAATGATTTTTAATGGTTAGAAAAGTTTAGGATCAAAAGAGAAATTATATTGCAAGTTGGCTAGGTGGCAAATGAAAAGTAGGATGACTAAGCTACTTAGCATGCATATAAAAAGAAAAATCTTTTGGACCAGAAGATAGGCACTAACCAATTGGGCATTTAGGATAGAAAAACAGAGAGGAAGGCCTATGAGAAAGGGGAAAACGGAAGGTAAAAGAAGAAGGAAAAAAGGTGGATAGATTTCAACAACTTGGAAGAATAGGTAAGTAGTTTTGTAGGATTTTGCTTAATTTGAGTAGAAATCATTTGACACCTTGAAGAAGCTAGTAGGTGAAGGTTAGAACAGATTAATATAGACCTAGATGAAGGAAGTTGAGGTAAGTTTTAGCTAGGATTTTTATGTATAGAAGTTGGAAGAGAAATTGATTATCGGGGGTGTAGTTTTGTGAATTTTAATATAGGTTTTGGGGCTGCCTTGTGTAAATTCGAATCTAAGAAATGAACTAAGACATTTTTATGTTACCTAGGATCTAATTACATGCTTGAGAGGTTGGTAATGATTGTGGTTTATGTTCTTTTGACTAGTTAACCGATGTTTTGAATCCGAGTGCCACGAGTTGTAAAACGAAGCACGGAGCTTCTCTTTGAATGGTTTGAGCAACCATTGTATTGTAAGTGGATATTCTTTATAACATGTATTTAGTTAACTAGACGTGGGTGATATATATAATTTGGTGTAGTTTTGATTGGTTTAAAGTATGGTTATATGATTAGTTTTTGGTCAATATGGGATTTGATAATATTTGTGGATTGTTTGTCTATTTGGGGGTATTTTTCCCAATTCATGACATGAGACTCTTTTGGTATGAATTTGAATATGTGGTCAATATATTTTGGTTAATGTGTATTATGTGTGTTTGGTATGTCATTTGTGAGATGGCGGATGATGAGTTCTACCCGTGACCAACCGGGGATGTTGGCATATGTGCACATATACTGAGGATACATTGGATATGTATATGATATGATATTTGGCCGGCGGGGTTGGTTTTTGATGGCGCCTTTAAGATATGGTATCCTCGTGTCGGTGTGGGAGTGACACTATCTAGACCTATCTGAAGTTCATCCGATTTGTGCTATGTGTTTGTAAAGGTCTATCTGAACTTCTGGGTATGTTTGATATGTGATTATTTGATTACCTTATTTGTGAAGTGGTCCTTTTGTCATAGTAGCCTTGTGGTAGTATTTGGGTTTGATGGGGATGTTTGGTTGGTTAAATACATGTTACTTATAATATATACTTACTAAGTATTTCAAAGCACTTATCCCTTGCTTTAATCAACAGGTGAGGAGGTTTAAGCTGTGGTTTGCATCGGGAGAAACTTTTCCCTCTGATTTCAGCCCGTTATCTTCCATCTCGGGCTACATTTGAAGGTCTCCAGATGGTCTTTCTCTTTTGTAATCTAGGTCGCTCCATTGTACATATTTGTTAGTCTTTGACATATGATCTTAGATTAATATTAATATGTAATGTATGTATAAATTTATGTTTATGTTTTAAAAGGATGAGTTTGATGATATGACGTTGAGATGTGTACTCCAATGCCTACCAGGTTTTGGACACGATAAATATGTTTGTTTGAAGAAACAATGTTGTGGAAAAAAATATATTTTGACAATCCTGGTAATAAGAATGATCTTTTATGATTTGAGGCTTGCTAGATTGTGGTTTATTATATTAAGTTTGACATGATCTAGCGCCAGTCACCGACCACGAATTTGGGTCGTGACACAGGTACTCCTCCAGTACTTGTCCCCGTGCACCTTCCTTTGTTCCGCCAAGTCTCGTAGATGTAGCTCGCCAATTCAGTTGTATCAGGTAATGGTGGTCATGATGAATTCTTCTATTTTCCCCCTCAGAACGCCGTCTCATGTCTTGAATGCCGTCGCTCGCCCCATCAACTGACGTGAGCCGTTCGCCAGTTCTCGCAACCTCCTCGTAGCTCGGTAAGTAATGGTGGTGGGTCCTGGCTTTTTTCAAACCAATTGAGTAATTTGATTGTATGTATGAATCCAGGAGAGCGACTTTTTTCCCCGGAAGAAGAAACCCAGCTTGTGAATTGGATTGCTGTGGCTGTCCGAATCCAGGTAAGCGATCTTCACTTCGCCAACTAGATACTACAAATTCCTGCAAAATCAAGCGGAAGATCACAGATAACTAACGAGTGTTGAGTAGCTAGTCGTTAGAACTTCGCTGCTCAGATAGGTTGCCATGTCAGCATCATTTTGGCCCCTTGCTGTAAGTTGTTGCTCCTTGTTTCTTCCACCCCATATCACTAGTCCATAAGACTTCTTAACACTATCAAAGAATATAGAGCACATCCAATTCCAGACCTATTTAACCATTCTGAATGCGGCTCTCCTTAGTATGATATGATGTTAATCATCTGCTGTGGATCCATTTGTCCGCCCCTTGAAACACAATCTGGTTGCGATGTAGCCAAATTGTAGCAGCAAAGAAAGTAAAACCAGATAGATATTCTCTCTGCGCTTTCCACGAACGAATTCCATCCAGTAGTCAAAACCCCTCCGGATTTGCCCTCCACTCACCCACATTCAGCTCCCCCAATTGTCTCAAAAAAAGAGCTCCATATCCTATCCGGTAAGGGAAGTCACAATTAAGGAGCAAATCATCAGTAGTTTCCATGGCATCGTTGCACCAGGCACACAAAGCCTCTTCTCGTCTCACTACTCCAATCCTTTCTAAGTTACCTCTACTTTTAATCTTGTCCCGAAGACCCAAACCATAGAAAGCAAGAAACTTTATACGGGATTGTTCCACACCAAGGCTTTCCAAGAGCGGTCGGATAAGTGAAATTTCCTGTGAGGGAGTTTTTGTAGAGACTTTTCCCAAATCATCAAACTTCCAAATCAGTGAGTCCTCTCCTGTTTGTTTAATGTTCACAAGCCCGATACGATCCTCAATTTCTTTCCATTTGTCTTCCTCCCACCACTCTCAGCCTCCTCCTCCTCCTCCTCCTCCAAGTCAGACCCCAAATCCACTCCCCTCTAATCCAATTACCTCAGTTAATAGTCTTCTCATCCTGCTGTGTTCTGAAATTCTGAATAGCACCAGAAGCCCAAGGACCATGCCAAAAGCTGAAAGGGAGGAGATGAAGCAATGCTCAATAAAAGAATTCTAAGATTTGGTTCTCAGGACAAGAACTAAGAAACAATGCAAGAGTTCTCTCTTTTTTAAACTGAAGTATCACAGTACCTACAACTTATGACATACATCAAAATACATGCATGCAATGCTAACAACAATTCCATTCGCTACCTCATCGATTTGCTGTTGCCAAGTAGCGGACGACGAATATTGAACTTGTTTACGTACTCCAATGGATCCTCTTGATCTTAGAACTCAATAAACCTCTGTGCCCGGAGCCGTAGAGGGGTTAAGCACCTGATTATCAGCAAAATTGAAGGCTTGCGAAATAGATTACTGAAAATTGTGACAGATTATATCCGATTCTTACAAACTCCTACAACACATCCTGATGACAACATGTATGTATGTTTGGCTTGATCCTTTTTTTTTAAGTTGTTGGGGTTTGTCTAATGACTAATGAAGATAACCGTCCTCATCCTGATCATTCTGGTCTTATCCTCTTTGGCAGTTCTCTTGGCCTAACTGCAGTTCCTCTCTATAGTCTCTGTATAATCCTTGTAAACTGCAGACTTCGACTGCTATCCTGTACAGAAAGTCTTTAATGACTACCAACAGACACTTCAATCGATCAATCAATTGGTGGGGTTGGTTCTAATTTAACCGGAAAATACTTATTGGAAATACGTTGTTACATCCTACCCATGTCATATATATATATTTTTAAAAACCTTAACGTATGACTTGACGATTACTTGGATTTTTCAAGCAATTGATATATCTTTAAATTAATAAATTTTCATAGTTCTAATAATCTCAATTTAATATATATATATTTTTTGGTTAGGGTACTCACGGTAGACTTCCTTTCCACGGTTGACACACCTATATATATATATGTGCAATGGCAAAAAAAGAAGAGCCAGCCAGCCCTATGAATATGCATATGATGGGTCCTGGTCCGAGTCTCTTGTCCCTCCCGGATGCGCTAATTCAGGAGATCATGTCTGGGTTGCCTCTGAAAACCGTGTTTTCCTGTAAGCATACTTGCAAGCGTCTGCTGGGTCTGGTCTCCGATCCCGAATTCTCCCTCCTCCACCTCCCGAAGTCGCGGACCACCTTCCTCTATGACTTCCCCGCTGGCTGCCTCTCCCTATTTGATCCCCGAGCCAACCAACTGATTGTGCTCCGTGCTCACCAGTGCGGAGCAAAGTTTGTCAATTCATGCAACGGCTTGCTTTGCCTCCTCTCCCCCCTGGGTGAAGTCACTGTATGCAACCCGATCTTGGGCGAGTTTGTGACTCTACCCCAACTTATTATTAGTAACGAGAGGGAAGTTTGTGGTGTTGCCATTGGATTTGCTGCCAATGAGAAGCGTTTCAAGGTGTTGGCTATTACCTGCCACGGCGAGCTACCTCGCGACTACGAGGCTTGGATTTACGTGATTGGCAGTGACACTGCATCCTGGCGGAGTGTTGGACCAACCCCTTTCGACCCTGGTCATTTTGCATTCCGTGTTATATACATAGACACCTATGTGAATGGGGCTGTTCATTGGCTCGACACTGGGTATCCGTTTGCCATACGTGCTTTCAATTTCGAGTCCGAGCAGTTTTATGAGCTTGCAATGCCCGACGATCTTTCCGTGTAAGATTGGATTAGTGAAGGGATGCCTTGCTCTCACTGGAATACGGTTGGATGCCTTGCGTGGGGAAGACTGGATTATGAAAGACTACGGCGCGGAGCGGTCTTGGACTAATGTTTCGAGGGTGGGTGCTGCAAAAAGGCTAGTCGGGGGGGACGGGATGGTGGCAGCGGAGGAGAGGTTTCCGAGCACTGAAATTCAAGTCGTTGCTCACGTACCAAGTCTGGTTTCACTCGGGTTTATTGCCAACCGAGAAAATGTCGAGGTACTAATCCTTTGTGATCTGCTTCTTTTCATTTTGGACGAAATTTCATAAGATAATCAAGCGTCAAAAAGTTTTTTGGATATCTATTGAATGATCTCTCCCAGCACGAGAAGTTGCAGATCTCAGAATTTTCGCAGCCGATCCGCGAAATCGAGCACAAGCTAGAAGAAGAAGATGAGCAGTAGAAGGATGGTGGTGGTTTAGATTTGATTATGTAACATGTTTAATCAATTATCCGACATCTGTTTATTTTCTTTTGGAAAGTAAAGATTTAAAACTATTTCCGAGTTGGAACTGTTGATTCCTGTAAAAATCACTTATGTTACATGTTTAATCAGGGTTCCAAGTATCCCACATCTGGTTATTTTCTTTTGGTGATACATGTTGCATTCTGTTGGAAACATGATCAAGTGTTACCATGAGGAAGTTCATCGTCTTGTCTTTGAGTGTTCGTTTCTAGCAGCAAGCGTGTCGGATTCTTTCGAATGTCGGATAAGATAACGAGTAAGCTTGAACTCCCGAGTGGCCCTCGAAAGCTGAGGGATACTACAGTTGCAGCAGGTTGATCTTTCTTAATGATGTGGAGATTGTTTGTGTACTTCTTAAGTGTGAGGAACCATGGGAAATGACGAGGATTTTTCTTGTGGGTCTTTTGGTGGGATTTCGCTCTACTTCAGAGGCTTAAGAGTTAAAATCCACCTCAATCTCCAACCATCTGTCATAAATCGAGTAAGTTATTTTAGTCTAATAAATGAATTTAGAGTTCAATTTTTTAAATGCAAGAGTGTAAAAGATTTATTGAGAGAGTTTATCATCGATAAAAAAAAATCTACAAATTTGAACTTAAATTTATCGATTTAGTAAATGTTGAGTGGTTTTAAAAAATATATATAATGAGGTAAAAGATTGGTTTTGACATAACCAAAATATATAATGTCAATCAACTTGTGCTTAAACTCATGCCAATCAAGGCTTTCATGTAAGTTAATTAAATAAAAATATTTTAATTTAATAGAAATTTTCCACGCCTTTGGAGAGATTCAAGGCAACCACTTTTGCTAGAAGAAGTTTTGTAACAAACTAAACATGACTAACAAAAGTGCCACAATTTCAGCCAACAACCATATACAAGTGAAAATAGTCCACGCCATTCTCCAAACATTTTCCAGCAATATTTTTATTTTAAAAATAAATAAATTTTTTGAAATAATATAATTTTTTCAACAATCCCCTACTTATTTCAAAAGTTTAAAAACTTTTCTTTCTTCCCGGATTAATTCCTTGGATGTAAGTATTTCGGATCTAGTGTCTCGTAGACTATGAACCAGTCCTTAGACGTATAGAGAAAGCATACAGTGTCATGATGAAGTTAATGAACTTCTATGAATCATGAAGACTATGGTGTATACCTGAACCCTATAAATCACACTTCACCCCTGAACACTATAAATCACACTTCATCCCATCTATTCTTGTCGTTGTCGCTATTTTACGCTTTTTGGCCCTGCGCATAGCTAATTGTTCATGAGTGCTCTAGAGATTAAGCCAAAATCTCATGCAAGCGGCCTACTCGACACTCATATAAGTGACATCATCAAGTGTATATTGCACTTTATACACCACCCTCAAGGGCTATGAGAATCATTAAAAGCTTTAATGCTTAACCTCTACAGTGCAATCTAGCACTTTCACATACACCATAGGAAGAGACTAATTAGTGCTAGTGGGATTAACTCGTGACTTGTTGTTTACCTATATGAACCTCCTTCATGGGATCTCCAATCACAGAGGTTGGGTTGCCATCACCGTTAATCTAACAATTGGCTTAAGTCTCATACCCCTCGATGTTTCATTTGTGACCCTTCTACACAAGGGCTCTGTCAGAAGATTGGCCAAATCTACTATGACTTCACAAATTCAATGAAATATTTCATCTCATAGTAGTACTACTCAATCACATTTTGTTTAATCGAATATATCAATTTTTTGCCATTAAAAGCTTATATTTAGCTATGGCTATTACCACTTGGTAACCTCAATTCATCGACATTTAAAATGTCGGTTTCAACCCCCTAAGGAATATACAAATTTTTAACCATTGGAGTTTATCACCATTCAACTCTAGAGCTATACGAGCTTTTTACGTCATAGTAGTTCTTGCTACCATGGTTAATTTCCACATAATCATCACCTCCAACGGCGAACACGTAACCATTGGTACATCACATCTGAACACGAAATTTAGTCAACATCATTGTATTTTTTAATACAATGGATATTCACAATATTCGATACCATAATATATGATATCTCTCAAATATTTTATTATATTAGTTCATCCCAATATACAATATTGAGGTTATGAGCATATATACTCACTCCTCACTTTCTTAAAATATGATCATCATGTAGTTCTCTATTTTAATAGAGTCCGTCTCAAGATTACGATCATCACGTAGAATTAACCTCAAAATATTCAAGTAATTATATTGCCAATATTGGGCATATTTAACCCCCACTATTTCAACACATGACTTCATCCTCTCAAATCGAAAATTCTCATATAACAATTTTTTTCTATCAAATAGTATATTTTCTCAAGCATATATAGGATGAAAAAAATAATTATTATACAATAGACAATAATTACATTACTATACCATCAAGTTCATATACATGAAGTATATCCTTTAGTAGTGTCCAATTATGATACTTCACACACACATATATATAGTTTCTCCAAATCATCTCAATTCTCAATTGAGGTTAACACAGACTTAAATCTCTACTCATAATGAAAACTTTCATAATAAGCATTTTAATACTCATTTAATCATATAACTCAACCAAAACATTACGAATTGCATACACTTTATTATCTCAAATAACCCAACAATTTAAAATTTTCTTTTTTTTAGTGTTCTAGGTGCCAAACCGGAACTTCATCTACGTACTCAACAAGAATAAGAGAGCTCATTTAATGTAGTCATTCTTCCACGCTATAATTCCATAATGCGAGTGAAATAAACTAATATCACATGCACTGACTTCTCCTTAAAATTCAACAAAACTAGACAATAAATTCTACAAGTAGATTACCTAACTTCTCTATACTCATTGATCGCCAATCCACATACCAAATATAAATATGTGCACACACTTGCATAGAAATAAGCTTACTCGTTATTATAATATTCTCAATACCAGTTTAGAAAAGTGGTATCATACCTGGAGTTTTTCTACAACATTCGATCACTCTACAGTCACAGTGCTCAAGTTAACCGGTTCATCAGCTTCATTCAAAACTGGACTATATCCTCAGTCGATACTTAGACTTCGTCAAACTCGTTCATCAGTTTTACACAGAGCTGGATTACCCTCTGTCTATACTTAGACTTTGTCAAACTCGTTCATCAATTTTATCCGAAACTGGATTACCCCTCTGTCTATACTTAGACTTCGTCAAACTCGTTCATCAATTTCATTTGAAACTCCACAACCTCCTAGCAACTCTTTGTAAGACAGAAAATGTCATGCCTCCAAATTCCAATATATAATGACGCAACTACGAATATAGTAGGAGTAACATACCATCTAAAAATTAGACGATTATAAATCATTCCATCAAGTATGATAATATCATGACAGATACAAGCCAAATTATTAGGAATTATATATTCAATCGATCATTCTCAAGCTCAGATTAATATACTGTTATCCCCTTTTTTTCAAAACTTATTTTACAGTTTAAACTAATTCATAATCTCAAGTTATGAACAACATATAATTTTTCTTTTAAATAACCAAGCAACAGAATACTTAATCCAACTAATGTCACTGTCCCGTGACATTCAATTGTATAAATAATTCGGTTATGCCGAGAAAATTGTATCGTATTTCCAAGGAATTTATCACTCTAATATATTCACATATTTATTTGTGTAACATACACAATTTATTTTTATTATTAGGTTTTATTCCTCAACAAGAAACGGTGGTTATCATCCACACCAAAAGAAAAACGTATATTCTCTGGATATCGCACCAATAAAGATGATTATTATTTGTAATTATCTTCAACCAAATAGTGGTTAACTTAAATAATAGAATTTCCTTCTACCATGGAAACTCTATCCGCTGTACAAGTCCACTATATATATTCAAGCACTTAAATACCATCTATTATAATAATAAAAAATTCAAAATAACTTCGCAAGTTTTGCCATGGAAAACGGAAACGTAACCGAAATACACATAACAATAGCAACCGTTTTCATAGCCACAAAAATTATAGCACCTCACAATTCACACGGAACAAGCACGACATATTGTTAATACCAATCCCCATTAGAGCTAAGACATGTTATCATATGTCAATGACTTAAGCCCAAACAGGAAATAGATATCGTACTCCATCGCCCGACGAGCTCGTGTCGCCACTGCTAAAAAATCAATATCATATTCCCACCCGAGTCGGAGGCCTTCTAACTTGAGCTAGATCTCGCCTCCTCTCCCAACCGTTACGAAATTAAATATTAAATCATGTTATGTAGTGTACCTTTTTTTTTCTTTCTTAATTGAGTATTTAACAGCAGTAAATTGAAAATACTCGTAAATATCAAGTGTGTGTAACTGTGCCGCACCCCTGATCTATTTGAGCCCAAAAACCAAATGCGTAAAACAAACAAATTCGACAAGCACATTGGCCATTCTCATATAAATATACCGGACCCATCCGAAGGAACAAAGACACGTTTGGTTGTCATTGCAGAGGTTATTATCATGTCCCTAACAAATACTTCAACAACTAGGATAGATTAACAGGTTCAACAACAAACCAAATATGTAACATCACCAAGTATTACGACAATAAAACCCAAGGAACAATTAACTGAGAAAAATTAATTGCCGTAAAATCTAGACGAGGTGGAAAAGAGGAAAGTAAGGAGGACCTGAAGGAGATGATTTTTCCGAATCGGTTAAACCTGTTCTCGAGCTGTCATTCGGTGATGTCCCAAGCCAAACCCTGACGAATACCTTGTACTCTTTCATCCCTCTCAACACAGCCTACATTCCTTGATCTCACCCACACTCGAAGCAGAAAACTAGTCCTAAAATTAGATTGAGATCACTAAAAACTTCCAATAAAATAGTCCTAAGATTGTTGGATAAATTGGAAATTTTAGTAAAAAATGGGAAACAAATTTTGATCTGAATCATGTCAAAGGACATTGTACTTAGGACCATTTCACCCGTATGTGTAGATCCCAGCATTAAATAGATGCCAAGATAAAATAAAATAGTCCTAAGATTGTTGGATAAATTGGAAATTTTAGTAGAAAATGGAAAACTAATTTTGATCCAAATCAAAGAATACTGTAATTAGGACTATTTATTTTATTATAAGTAATGAGCCATGGAAAACACTCGATTCTAAATATTATTAAAAATTTAGAGGCCGAACCCACCTAATTAATGTAGATAATTTCAATAATTTTTTATGTGTAAACCTATATCACTCCAAACGAAATTCCCTCCGTAGGGACAACTTTTATATTGTCCCCACTCAATCCAAAACCTATAAGAGAGAGTACAAGGAGCTAGATCCTGGAACAACGCCTAAAATGCATCGCCCATAAATTATCGTGCCACTCTAATAATCGACAGAAATCAACTAATATCTCAAACCAATTGCAGCTTTCTTAATAGCGTTGAAGAAATCCGAGATAATTTTGATACATTAGGAAGTGATGCACAATTTCCTCTGTTTTAATAAGTCCACAACTTTTTTGACCACTCTCTACTTCTCATGGAATGAATTTGAGACCTCTTTTCTTATACTTCCTCTCTCCTATTTTTACAGAAATGTTATCATTAAAATATCTCTTAAAAGCTAAGCATTTAGTAAATTATAACCATGTGAAAGACAACCTCAACGAGAGATTGTTGACCCAACTCTTCCCACGAAACTTGGACAAAATAATATGAAGTGTTCCCTTCTTCCTCTCTCCCCTTTCACATGAGAAGTTATTTTTCTCTTTTCTTTTTTTTCCTTCAGAAAGTGACCCATAGGTCTATCATTATAATAATAGGTTAGAGGATATAGACACTAAAAGCAATTACATAGGTAAATCAACAGAAAATTTAGACATGAAAACTAAACTATAACAATGATTCCACACTACTCAAAGGTAACGGGCAACTGTAAAATGCGGTGTTTTATATATAATATTTAGTAAAGAAGATGATCAAAATATAAATAGTTGGTGACCCAATTGTAATAAACCAACCACTCCTAGCCCCATTAACCACATCCCACCTTCTCAGCCATGAAAGAAGGAAACGATTTCATTTAAGGCAGTCCTTGGTTGGAGCTTGGTAGGCATATGGGCTTAGTTGATGAAGGAAAATGTCATTTTGACTCGTGAGCACAAGATAGAGCCTAATGTCAAGCACTACGGATGCAAGATAGACTAGACGAAGCTGAACAGCTTCTCGAGTGTATGCCTGTGGTACCTGATGTTTCCACTTGGGTTGCCTTGCTAGGTGCCCGTAGGAAACACGGTGACGTTGGAATGGGAGAGAGATTGGGAAGAAGCCCCTCAGGCTTCAGCCTGTCCACGAGTATTGCTATCAAATATTTATGCATCTAAAGGTTTATTGGGATCATTCATTAGCAATTGTAGGATCTCTCTTCCTCTCTCAGAAAAATTCTAAATAGCCAAGGTTCGCCCGAAACTTCGAGAATCGTTGTGCTACGATCTTGGAAGCAACCGGTCGTTGTATTTTGGGGACGATTGCCGTAGCCCGTAAGCACTGAATACGTGACAATCTCGTCTTACGGAGAAAGAGTTCAACTCTTGCCTCGACTAAGATTCTAATCAAGTACACCAACTCCGATACAAACAACAATGATTACATAAAGGTGCAAATATCCTCTACCTTTTTCTTCCAATTATTTTCCTCCACCGCAAATATACTTATACACTATGAAATTGGGAGCTCGTTTTCGGTCTATAAGAATTTTTCTTTTTAACCATCCGAATTATTGTATTTTAACTGCAAAAATTGATACAGAGAGCCTTTCGATTTTAAGAAAAAATGCGCCTATTTTAAAATTAATCAAACTTTAAATAGAATTGTTCTCATGATTTATCACATGAAAAAAAATTTCGTAGCTAAATTTATTTTTCAAAAGTGTTCTAATCCGACGGAGAATTTTACAATGGTCATAGTCAGGATTTTATTATTTTTGTTTTATAATAAATCCTACGTAAACTATTTTGATACGGAATAATCACGATAAAATTACTCCGAATAAAATAGTACTGAATAAGTTGCTTGGCCATTTTATTAATGCGAGTTGCAGAGCAGCTTTATGGCTTTACATGTGCAAACAGAGATCTGGTGAATTGGTGTCAGATTTTAGTGAGATACTATTTTTTTTATCAGCATTTTGTATCAATACATGTTATTTATAAATAATGACTAATTCAAAGTTTTTTTTATAAATTTTTAGTCGAAGTTCACCGATAAGATTGAAATATAGATCTTCATCAATTATTTCTATGCTATGTGTGATTAGATCGAATGACGCTAATATGACATGTGGTGGTCTCTCTTAATAATCGTTTGGTTCGTTGAGGGGATACCGACCGGTCAAGCGAGTCTATTTAGCGTAAATTCTAATTTCTAGTATAATCTAAACGAGTTTCTGGGACACGTGACTAAACTCGATAATTGATTGTTTCTGCTGATTCTTCATGATTTAATGGTAATAATGTCTCCAGGGGATGGATCTTTTATTAATCATTTGGCATTCAGCAACAAGATCCGGAAAACATATAGGCTGCGTTAGCAGGTGGAAAAATTATAAATATTGGATATTACACAGCGCAATTTTGGAGAGAGTGCATTGAGCGGGGACTAAAGAAATCTTGTCCATAGGTGGGGACTAGATTTTGGGCCATCAGATTCATTTGTAAAAAAAAATCTTCAAATCTGATAGTCAATACCCAATCAGGGGCATTTTTGACATTTTCACACAAAAAAGATACCCAATTAATACTCCCAGGAAAAAAAGATACTAATTAATACCAATTAAACACAACTCACCATCTCCCACGTCTCTTCCTCTTCTTCTTCTCTCTCTCCCTCTCTGTTTTCCAAATACCAATTCATATCATCAAAAATCTATTTTTCTTCCCTCCCTACCCACTTAATTATAAACCCAGATCATCCAAAATATATTTTTCCGTTGGAGTCGCGGCCCGTACAAGGAGGATCCACACGGCTTCTTGAGGTTTGTTGGCGATGACGACGGCAGGAGGTTTGTTGACACATCTTGAAGAGTGATGGTCATTTCACCATCAGCCATATGGAAGGTGTGCGTCTCAGGACGCCATCTCTCCACCAATGCAGTTATCAAAAACCAATCGATGTGCTTTATAAATCCAATACACCACACATGCCCAAAACCCGATTCAGCCAAATAACGTGCAAATCTCGCGTTCTTAACTGGCCTCTGTTTGAATTCTCGACGACGAACTCTTATCGGTTCGTCAAATTTGTTATTGAATGCCTCTCCACGTTATTTTTTAACCTACACAAAGTTTCACAAATTAATAAAATATATAATTGAATACAAGTTTTTAACAACAAAAAACAGTGGTGAGGTATTATGTTTTGCTCTGCTTCATTTCTTTTATCAAATTATTTTTCATCCCGATTATTAACTAGGTTAACTAATATAAATTTGGGTGATTTTAAAAATATAGAATTTTTTCTAACAAAATTTTTACGTCGCTTCATCTAAATTTCAAAATAGATAAAATAACAAAAAACGGTGATGAGGTAGTTCATATAATTGAATACAAGTTTTTAACAACAACTGTCATATCACGACTAAAAAAGTTTTGAACTATTTTACAAACAATTTTATACTATACGAACCTCGTTAGTCCATATAGCCCTTGCACGATGAACATTAGATAATGTTAACAATTCTCTAGATTGCGATGTTCTTTCATGTCCGATGAAATCAGACGAACATGGGCGTTGCTCCATCTGTAACAAAAATAACAATCATTTAAATTGCTATTTTTTTTATCAATAAAAAAGAATTCTGTCTAAGCATCTTTATAATCATCAACTTACTAGATTTTTATACAAGTCAAGAAAACTACACGAGTATAGTATAATATATTGTTTGCCAGGTAGCACAAAATATCGTAATATAATTCTGTCTTGGACCAATTTCCTATTAACAAAACAAGTAGAAAGTAAATGTAAATTAATCAAAATATTTTTTTTAACAACTTCAAATATCCTTTTCCAATCACACACTAAAGAAAATATTTAATGAATGATGCAATTATTAGATAACAAGCTAAACAATAGCGTTTTTGTTTTACCCAAAGAATGTATAAGGAAACAAAAAAAGAACGAATCGGAAACATGCAAATTGGGGATGCCTCGTCAAATTGGGAGCCTTTCTAAAAAAAAGAAAGTATAACCGAAAATGCTTAAGGTGGAACGTTTCTAATGTAAAAAAAAAAGTATAACCGAAAACACTTAAGGTGGAGCGTTTCTAATGTTCAAAAAATAGCTGGGATGTCAAATCAGAAACATGCAATATCGAAAAAGAGAAAATTAAGGAAATTCCTTGGGTCTCCGGTGGTCGGGGATTGGGCTTCCTTGGATCTCCGCTGGTCCGGTCCGGTCCGGGTCGGCCTACTTTGGGTCTGTGTTGGTAGGAATTTAAAAGAGAGGAAATTAGAGGAGAGGAAAATTTTTTTACTCAAGGAGGCGGAGAGGAGCGGCAAACAGCATAGAGGAAGGAGGAGATAGGAGGTAGGGTTTAATTGATTTTTTTTTCAATTACATAAATAACCCTGGTAAAAATATAATTTTGAGGGTAAAATTGTAAGCTTACCTTTCTAATTTTTTGGCCGGCTTTTTCTGGCTTTTTTGACCAGCTTTAAAACGCTCTGCCTGGATCGGTTTTTGGCCAGAATTTTTGGTAAAAAAAGGCTCGGTATTAAAAAAATTCTCCAGGCTTGGTTTTTGGTATAAAAAAAACGCACCCGGGGGAGCAGTTTTTGGTATAAAAAAATGCTCGGGGAGCAGTGGTTTCGTGCGAAGCGAAAAACGATCCCAGTTGAGCAGTTTCCGGCTCGACCCCAGACAAGGAAAACATTCCCTGACAACCCCATTCAAAAAATTGTTGGGGAAATAAACCCCCATTTGGAAAATTGTCCAAAAGATTCCAGATTGGGTTCTGACAGGTAAAATCATCCTGAATTGAACTGTTTTATTTATTTTTTATAAGTAAATATTTATTAATAAAAACTACTATCTTTATTTAGTATCTAGCAAAGGCAGGAATGAAAAACTAAATACGCTTAAAACTGGCACCCTAACAAACCTTTGAGCCCAATAATAAGATCAAGTGTCGGTTGCCGAACTCCGTGACGTGATATCTTGCACCAGAATAACCATTCTCGAATTGGATAGAGAATAAAATTAATTAAAAGTTTTTTTGTTGTACTTAACCTCATCAAAATTAAGATTACGAATTAAAAATTCAAAAGTCATATATTGCACTAAATAGTACAAACCAAATTTTTTCATACATACCTCTCCTGGTATGAGTAAAAGTTACATCTTCCAAGTTATTTAGTATAAATTTTTTTCAAGAGCTGGAAATTATCTTTGCCTTTTCTGGCAATCTTTGCTTGGTTTCCTTCTTCCATCTTTCTCACTTCCATCTTCCTCACTTCCATGTTTTCTTTCTTTTTTATTTTGTCACTTCCATCTCCGTTTATCCTCTCCCGTCTTCATCCTCAACCTTCAACCCCCAGTTTATCCCATCCCTCGCCCAGATCCGAGCTCAGATCGTCGTCAGATCCTCCTCCGATCGCTATTTCTCTAGTACTCCCCACTGTCAGACCCACCTCTTTTCTCGGACCAAGGGGCCGCCGCGAGGACCACCTGTGCGAACAAGCCGGCAAAGGCTCCTTTCGGTGCGGGGGCCGAGCTGGAGGGGCTGGCCGCTCCGGTGGTCACCCCTCCGGCCTGGACGTGCTGGTTCCTCCATGTTAAAAAATTTATATTCAATTCAAAACCTACATGTGAATTTTTAAAATTATAAACTAGCCCGTTAGAAACAATAAAATAGCCTGCAATAAATATTCATCGAGGTTCTTCGGAAGTGACATGTTTCAGGTGGCCAGATACCACAAACCAATACATACATCTACTTTACGAAAGTAGATGAGCAATCGAACACTAACATTCAAAGTTGTCACAGCTCTATCTTTAATGAAAAAAATATATTAAACCTGAATTTTACGACAGTTACCATATGCTAAATGGTAAAGTTTGGATTATTCACTTTTAATAAACTAAAGTAAATTTTAAGTGGAAGAAAATAAATCATATAGATCCATCATTAATTTTAAAAAATAATAAAATATTTACATCTGATATATAATAAAATACATCAGTCTTGCTCGCTTTCTCGGTCCTACTCAACAACTCCTATCAGGTAGGACTGATCAACCAACAATGTAAAAAATGTAAATTTTTACACCGTACCAATGTTTGAACCTGAACCTCCTAAAAATAGCACACTCTATGTTTATGTATTAGTAGGCTAGAAGCGTTTTGGCAACCATGTTCATGGTTCCAAAATGCTTAGCAACATCTGATATAGATATAGGCGACAAATATTGCAAAATACAGAAAATTTGTTTAACTAGAGTGGTAAACAACTTCCCGTAAAAAACGCGGGAAATCGTTTGCCCGAAAATATTTTCCGGCAAAACAAACGGAGCCTTACAGTTTCCCACACACAACAGGTATAGCAGTTGGTGCTGGTAGATAAAGCCTGGTTGCAAATGTGAACCTTTGGTTCTTCCCACGTAATTAGTGTGCCAGTAGGAGCTCTTCTTGGACACGTCGCCCATATCCAAGTAAAGTTGGTAATTCCACTACTACTGGTAATTTTTTTATACCTCCTCGTATCCGGACATTTTTTTTCCCGCCCTAGTTAAAGCTAATTTGCCATGTTGGTTTTGTAGGTTATACGGATGGGACAATCACTCGCGCTGGCCTACATTACATCAACAACAAACTGGGATGAACATGTAGCCTCACAAACTGGCCTATATTTCCTTCAAATTTTGAGTATGCTTCATTTAAAAAAAAATAGTATTCAACTGACCATCAGCCACACCACATCCGCTATTATTATAGTCCAAGTTCATAACTACACTTTTTTATAAAAGGAACCTTGTAATAACTGCATGACACCAATGCTATGTGCTCCACTTGATTAGTTGAACATCGCATCCAATCGTCTCAAACGCTGGCTCTTAAGAGTTGAGACCTTTGGAGGATCCTAATGGACGCTCCATTCGAGAAGGAACTTCAGAGTCCAGAAATGTGAGGCCTACTCTCTTCTTTCTTTTGACTTCCAAGGATATTATTGAGGCCAGTTTTGCACGAGAGCTTGATTCGCCTTGTCGATATAATTCTTATCGTCTGCGAATGGCATGAAGATCCAGACTTCAGGGTCAAAACAGACCCACCATGCGAATCAAGAGTTTGTTGACTTTGACGAGATTCAAGGTAGAACCAAGAATGTAACCATCCTAGTTTTAAAAACTATGGTCTGCGGTTGACACACATATATTATGAACATCAGAGTTTTATCCAGCACTAATTTGACTGAGTTGTAAACTTGCGATGGAAAGTTCGGCCAGAAAAGAACCGAATCAGAAAATGAATAATTGCAGGAGAATATCGATACACTATGTACAACAACAATCCATTACAGGAGAAATAAAACGAACATGCATAATTTCTTACATTCTCCAAAAATGTTATCCTCTCAACATGTTGTACGCAGGTAAATCTCTCACGCTGTAGACATCGTCGATGGCAAGTTCGCGCTCTAATTGTGACTTTGTGGATTTCAATACATCCTGCACAAGTAGGAAACAACAACCGCCATAAGGAACCATGAAAAAGACGACTCAACGCATTATGTATGCTTCCATAAGCGCAACGTACATTGAATTCCATGTACGAAGCACGCTTTGCTAGCCATTGCGCATCCATCATTTGAAAAGCTAAACAAAAGAGTTTGTCAAAGGCCTGTTCATCATCTGCTAGAAGATCGAGGAAACGGATCCCTGCAGGAGTGGATGGCTTCCCTGCAGCCAACAAGAAGCAAACGAAACTGTTAACGGGGTAATTAAACTGGCACTGTTTCTAATGATATGAATATAGCTCAACAAAATAAGGAACATAGGCCAACGATGATCCCAGATATTTGGAAATAGACTTTTCATTTCATGTTCCCTTGTGTAAGAGTTAACTGACATGTATAAGAAGTTAAATTACTGAAAAGTTTTAAATTTTCGGCCCAACACTTATCATGACAACATCAGGCCTCATCTTCTCCAATCTCAATTACCTGACTGAATATCCAACATCTGCACTAACATAAAAGAAATATTTATGCCAGCCACGGCAAAGGGATATTCCCACTCAGCTCGACTTCCTTCTTTTTTGTGCAACAACCTTTGGAAGGATTCCTGTCGATCAGGTGCAAAATTGGAAAAAGTGTCATCATCATATTGGAGAACAAATCACGTAACAAGCAAACCTCATCATCATGCAGCTCGGATACAGAACTAAAGTCCATATACAAACCTATCAACAAAATGCAAAGAGCAAACCTCGACGGTCCCTAGAATAGTTCTTTCTATAATAACGTCACATTGGACACAGTTCACTGCCAACATTCTGAATCGATGCCAAAAGACTTTATTTTGGTAAATACTAAGCTGCAGCAGAAGATGCAAAGATAAAACAGCAAGAAAAGAGTCAGGGCCAGCAAGCAGGCCCAAATGCAAACAACATAATAAGGAGAAGGACTTGGCTAACACTAGGAAGAAAAAAAGGAGAAAGCAGCATGCCTTTTTACAAGCACTGAAGGAGTATTCATCATGTGGAAAGGGGCAAAGCATGTTTCTTAATTTCATTATAAGAGATTATCTGCACCACTAAATGCGGATTCAAAAGATCAATCAAATGAAAAGTACTTCTGAGAAAGAAAGATCTGATATTGCAAGTCGTCAGGTCAAAAGAAAACAAACCGGATACTTCTGGGCAAAGAAGATCAGATTTTCCAATGAAATAAATCCTCCACCCCTTCAGACAAAAGTGAAAAAGGGTTTAGCATTGGCACGCACGAACAAAAAATTCAGAGCGAGCCAGATTGTTAACCACATTTCACTTGATGTACCGGAAGTCAGTTGAGGGGTCTGAACCTTGCCAGCCCATGTCTTTCCACATCTCAGACTTCAAAGATGGAAGTTCCCTATCGGGATAAGCCAATCTCCATAATTGTCTCAGAGCATCCTGTGTGGATGAAGAAATCATAAGGTAAATAAAATGTTAAAAGTAGGGAAGCATATGTAATATGATTGATTGCATGCATCAGCACTCATTGTTACATAGTGGCATCTCCCTTGATACTAGTTCTGTGCTTGAAAACAGATAGTCTTGCACTTTCACAGTTCCACCCAAAGTATATGTAATTGTTTGACACACATGAAGAGTATTAATTCTTCATAAAGAGCCTGTAGTAGCATGCAAAAACCTCATACCGGGCAAGAGATTATAAAGAATTACTTAAAATAATCTTCTGCAGAAATTATTAAACTGGGTGACCATAGAGTGGGTGACTGATTTACCATAGGCCCACCAGAGTCTTATCATTTAGATTTTCCATGAAAAGTAGTGCCAGAGGAACCATTTTCCCTTGACAATATACAAACACCATACATGGAACAAGAAAGGTTCAAAGGAAATGCTAATGGACAACAACGGTAAAAGTAAAAGAAGATATACTTGATGCTCCACACGAGAACCGTCAAATGGAACTCCAAGCCTTTGCTGTAAGTTTCTGAGTCTTACTTCCTTAAAAGTTACCAAAATTAAATAATCAAAATCCAGAACCGGTAACAAGTGTCAGAATACATGCAACTAGCAAGGTCAGGGATAAAGGCCATATTCTTCAGAGAAAACAAAGCTGAGTCACAAATGAAGGGAAAAGGAATATTTGAAAAGCACACACAAAGAGATTCTAAGGCTTCTTGGCATTATCATCTACTTACTTTTTTTCTTAATTTGACAGAAAAAGCAAGAGAACCCATCTTTTTTCTAGATAAACAAGAAGAACCATCTTATTCACACTACTCATCAGAAAGGGAATAGCTTTAGAAACGTTTTATGATATCGTGCAACCAAAAAGAAAATGAATAAGAAGAGAAAAGAAGCAGACAGAATAATGTACAGTGTGTAAAAGCACATCTGATTACAAGCGACAAGCATAAGACTGATTTACTCAATTCAAAGCACTAAAAACTCTTCCCATCTATAAAACATTTACCAGGAAAACAAATAAGCTCTCAGACCTATCAAGTACATTTTAAAGCATGTTTCCAATATGCAGTGCATCAAGCCTTAAGGGCATCACTGAAACCACTGATGATACCTGCAACGGACTAAGAGAAGGTAGAAGAAGCTTCCTGTTTGACCCATTCTGGCTGACAGATGAAAAAGGTAGAAGCCTTCCTATAAGTGATCCAGAGCCAAACACAATATTCGCTGCAGAAAGACAGAAGGAATTGTAGGTCAAGCAATCATCGAACAAGTCGATTTCCCAAAAACCAATAGTCAACCTCGGGGAATACAAGAAGACAAGCAAGGTTAGACACATTAAATCATTCCAAATAACCCTTGTCGGTTGTCTTCCAAGTAACCTTCCTCAAAATTTCGCAGCAAATGCAGCCGCTGAGAGATGCGAGAGACTCGAGTTTAACACGCACCTAGCCATTGGGCCCACTGGGAGATCAATTGGGAGAAGAGCAACGTCCAATGGAGCCGCTCGTTCAACCGCTCCGCGTCCCAAATGTCCTCCAACGTTAAACCCTAACAACAAAGCTTTCATCTTTACCATAACCAAAAATTTAAAAAAATAAAAGAAAATTGAAATTCACATCCCATTAATTGGGGAGCGCGGGGCACCTTATCGCTGGGGGCGAGGTCGCGGTCGCGGTCTCCGCCGAGCAAGGGCTCGTCGAGGCCGTCGTAACCGGAGGCGTCAAAGTGCTCCCGCCGTCCGCCGTCAACGTCTCCGTGGTGGAGCCGCCGCCTCAAATTCGACCCCATGGACAAACCAATCCCAAAATTCGCGACCCAATCAGCTCGAAAAGCCCTAATTTTTGGCGAATTGGGGAAAATTCCGAATCGATGGAAGGGAAAGGGAGGGGCCTATTACAATTATATACGGGAAACGGAAACCCTCGAGGCTAAGGATTGTATTAAAATCGGGAAGTGGGATTAGAAGATAATTAATTGGAAAATAATGATTAATAATAATACATTTAAGTGTTGGGGATTAGGGTTGATTGGTGGGATTACGCATCTCTAAAGCAATCCATCCTCCCTTCAAAAATAAAAAAGGTGAAGGTGGTGGCTTGGTGTGCAAGGCAACGAGAAGGGGAATCTCTCTCTCTCTGGCCCAGGTTTCAATTTTAGAGTTGGAATAGTTATTATATGTATTATATTATTGGTTTGCCTATGGATCCAGCTTAAGTCAACTCTTGCTTTTATTGTCTTATTTCTATTTTTTTAACATGTAGGTTAAATTCCAATTTACTATATTGTTGCACTTTGAGACACTATTATTGTGGTTTTAAATTTTCTAATCAAGTGATAGAGGTTTTATTTAATTGATGATTAATTAACACAATCTAATCTAATCATAATAACTTGAGATATATATCATGTGTCATCACGTCATTAATTTTATTTTTGTTGTCATGTCACATCATTAATTTTATCTAGAAAGCGAAGAAGAGACCAACAAGTGTCTAGATCATAGGCCATCGTGGATAAAATTTAGGTATGCAATATGACACCGGATAAAATTAATGTGACACACTAGATAATTCAAGTAATTGGTTAACGAGTGTCACTTGGTTGTAGTAAAATCTCAGTCATCTCGTCAAAAAAATTTAAAATCGCAATGTAATAGTGTGTAGAAAAGAAAATTATATGATAGTTAAGTGATCCATTAATTAACAAGTCTTGTGTTAATTCCGTAAAAAAAGTTGTGTTATTGGAGCAAGTGTCCTTCTCTTTAAAAAAAACTATTTAGAATGTAAGAATTGAGTCCCGGAGGCTTGAGAAATTCTTAGGGGAGAGTTTCCCTCCGGTAGTGAGAGCTTTTTACTGTTCTTTTCAACCCATTCCAATGCCCACCACCAATCTTATTATAACGGGGTAATTCACTCGATTTTAGAAATTTTCAGTACATGATATATATTTCTTCCTATATTTAGTCTACAATCATCACTCCTACAACTTTTAATGTCATCATGATATCATACTCGAAAAATACTAAGTCAATTTTTATGTTACTAAGAAAATATTTAATTGGGTTAGTTCGTATGTGGATGAAAGAAAAATTAATTGTTTATCCGAGATCCGGGCTGGACGAGTTGACCACTAAACAAAGTCTTAGTACCGGACAAGGCATACAAAACTTATATTGCACCCTTGGAAAGCATGTGCTTGAAGAATGGTACATTCCTAAAACTAATTTACAAGAACATCATCTATTAAGAATACAGCATCCCTACGAAAAAGTTGTGATCATCAGAAAGACAACTCGGAAACCTGATAGATTTGGCTGAGACCGATTTAAGGCAGAAGGGAAGTATGTGCAATTCTGTTGTCTAAGGTAATATTTTGGACCAACCTACTAATAAGCTACTTAATTTTCACAACATCGTTAGCCATGCCATCTCTTGCAAACTTTGAATGGAGCCAGAGATTCCAAATTCCGACGGCAAGCTCACTGCCGAGGCACTGGTGGTGGAGCCGCCTGATGGTTCTGCCCGTAAAATCCAATGCCAGGAGGCCTGTAATATCCGCTGGATGCTGCTGCCTGCGGTTGCTGTTGCTGCGGCTGGGTTTGTTGAGGCGGAGATTGTTGTGTCTGAGAACCAGGCCTTGCCATGCCCATAGCAATATGTGGAGGTAATGGCGGAGGAGGTGGCAGAGTATTAGATCCATAACCATAAGGCATCATACCAGTAGATTGAACATATTGACTTGCAGCTGGATTAGCAAGGGTTATGGATGGTGGTGGTGCTGGTGGAAGTGGAGGCAAAGAACCAAATGTAGATTGTTGCATTTGGCCGGATTGAGAGATGTGTGGCAAGCTTGTAGATGGAGGGACGAGAGGCACACCAGTCCCAGCCTGCTGTTGCAATGAAGCAAAATAAGCTGCTTTGCCAGCGTCAGAATTACCAACATCAAAAGTGGGCGCGGTACTCTCCAGCTTCTGACGCTTTTCAGGCGGGAAAAGTGGCAATGGATGAAAGCCACTAGAACTCAGGCTGCTGTTCATCGAAGCCGCTTCTTCAGCAACAAGTGATGAAAGGATTGAAGTAAGCATCTGCGCAGAGGAAGTAGATGCAGCCAGCTTAGCAGCAACAGCTGCTGCAGCCGCTTTCTTGCTTTCCTCATCGGTGGTTTTCAATGGTGCAAAAGAAACCATGGGCTGCACCAAATGCGGCTGTGACGGAGTGCTGCTGGGCAGAACTGGAGACTTGTTACTCTCCACAACTCCAATAGCTTCAGACACCGGAATATTGGTGGCAGTCGAGAAGCCAACTGGAGAAGTTAACCTCTTCCAAAACCCACTCACCAGCTCAATGTGATTTCGAGCAACCTGAGGAGAACCAACAATTCAAGTTTGGCCGAGTCAATGATAATTGGACCACAAAGCCATACATGGAAGGATTTTTAAGATACAAAATTTGAAAATTCTTGCAACAATGACTCGAGAAAAAACGCCGAGTAAAGCTAACAAGCATTTTTCACCAAATAAAGCTTATCTATAGGACTGTTATCATCCATCCACTACATTTGAGGTAATTTAAGCGATGCAAACATTCGATATAAATAAGCATATTAACCTTGGTTTCTTTTAGGCAGTTTTTGAAATATCTGACTCCGAGGTACAATGGATAAAAACTAACATGTGGGGTTCCATGATTCAAAGGAACAAAAAGAGGAACATGAGAGAAAATCCCTTCCAAGGTGCTGATCTCTGAAATGCATTTGATGCTTCATCAGCAGATGTAACAAGACTAGAGTTTCCAACATTTTCTGCAACAGTGTGATCATTGCTCTAGCAAAGAGGTCTTAAGACAGTTTTCATGGAACATAAGTTGGAGAGAAATTTTCTCAGGAATTCTCGTCAAATGTTATAATCCCGGTATAGTACAAAGTTCACTATGTATAATGGATAATCTTCCCAGCGAAAAGGAACCCTGGCCCAGGATCTTGAGTTTCATCTACGCCAACTATGGATATCTTAATTATTGCAACAAAATACTCAGCTTTACTGCAATCAAGTAGCATGTAGGATTTGAATCTGGAACAGAACAAGTTTCACTATTATTTTATAATAAAGATTTCATGCTTCTACAAGATCCTAAATCAGCTAATCTTCCCTACAAAACACAAAGCCAGAAGAAAAAGAAATCTCAGTACTTT
This sequence comes from Hypericum androsaemum, assembly GCA_963995505.1. Taxonomy (NCBI): domain Eukaryota; kingdom Viridiplantae; phylum Streptophyta; class Magnoliopsida; order Malpighiales; family Hypericaceae; genus Hypericum; species Hypericum androsaemum. The sequence continues at coordinate 11,549,442 of OZ023194.1, forward strand.
CCTATTAATAGAAAGCTTAATTTCTGATTGTTTATTCAGGGAATATATTCAGGAGAAAATGATTAAATCAATCCAACAGACATTCTGGATAGACAATGAAATGATTACTAAAACATTATGCATGAACCTTGGACATCTAATTCGCCATAATCTGAAATGACGGGGTTACAAAATGAAAATGTGTCAAATATCAAACCAAAGAAAAGCACAAACACCTCCCTTCTATCCAGGGAATGTATAGCAAATCTTACTTGCATTTGGGATTGAATCATCTGCAGCTTCAATTCCTGGAAAGATTAAAATGATCAGAACAGAAGGATACTAGAAAAGAGAACCAGAATCAAAATGCTTTTGGAAAAAATACCTGCTCATTTAGTGCTTCTTTGAGCTCGGAAACAAGCATACTCCTTGTTGCTTCAGCACTTTCTAATTTCTCAATACATTTCTTGAGGACATTTTCCTGCTCCTTTAATTCATTTGCCAAGGCAGAATCTTGCTGATTACCTGTGGAAGTATGTGAATGCAAATCATTACGGTAATAACCAAGATATGGAAAGAAATATCATTCTATATGTTAACTGAAATCAAGGTTCACGGGAATAAGAAATACATTGTTTGAAAGCATGATGAGTTCCATAACACAGCATAGCAAGGAAAATGCACAGCTTGACATCATGAAACAATGATGTTCACTAATTAAAAGCAATTGCAATGAAAAACAATATGATTCATATCACTGCATCAAATTGTCTTTATCATGCCTTGCAAATCCAAAGAATAAAACTTTAAAACTGGGCCACTCAGATCCATAACAATCTGTCGGTCTTCAGAGTAGCTCACGTGTCACGTTATATTTAATATGGGGTTAGATACATTTTCATACCATATGAGTATTCCCCACAAAACATCTGAAGTTATGTAGCTGGGGTTGAATTGGAAGAGGAAGTTGTTATTAAAGGAAATGGATTTTAGGCTTTTGGACCGGACTGACAGATTTTTCAATCCGATGAGACAAATCTGGACACGTAAGCGATGCCACACATGATAGGGTCAACATCATTTGAAAACTCAGACCAAAAATCCGATAACTTGGAAGAGGAAGTTGTTATTAAAGGAAATGGATTTTAGGCTTTTGGACCGGACTGACAGATTTTTCAATCCGATGAGACAAATCTGGACACGTAAGCGATGCCACACATGATAGGGTCAACATCATTTGAAAACTCAGACCAAAAATCCGATAACATAACTGAGGTCTTTTTAATGTATTATCAAAACTTGAGATCCTTTATGGGAATTTTGAATAACACAGTAGACTAAACCAAACCCATATTTAAATTGTTTTGAACAGAAACCTAATATGACTGAAACAATTCAGAGAAGAAAGGAGAAAGGGGAAAGAGAGAAGACACAAACATTTTGAGGTTTATGTAATTATTTTCCGGCTAAAACATCTTAAATAGTTGCAATTAAGTCATTATTGTAAGAACTCAGAATGAAGTAACAAATGATACAAAACTTGGGGTCATTTCTTGGGCGTTTTTGGAAAGTACCTACAACATGGTACTCAATTGTACTGAACCCTTTAATATCTTCTAGATATTAAGTAAAAATTACACCGGAGCTGGACTGATATGCACTACAAGTGTCATTATAGTAACGCGCAGAAATGGGACGACCATGCATACCAGCTCCACCATGCTTCCTTAGACAAAATGCTCATAGAGGACCTTCTGGCCTTTTCCTTTTCCCATGCTTGTTGGGAAAATGATCAAGAATTCTCAAGGCAAGTCAATAGTTGGAGGGTCCCGGTATTTCTTGCGGAATAGCGGACATCGTTCTCATCTGAGTACGTTACTTCAGTTTGAAGTGGAAGGAGGGAAAGATATTTTCTATTAAAAAAAAGGCATCTTCCTCTTTTGGGATGATATAATAAAAAGAAGTAAAAAAAACCTATTAGTTTGGTGTCAAAAGAGTTACTGAATCATAGTCCAAACTTCCTGATTTTGTTAAATAAGCTCCTTGTAGCAACTGAGATTGTTTTTGTTCATTCCGCATTTTTTTTTCACCGAGACATCTTGAAACCTACAGGTGGTTGTGCAAGATGAGGAAGAGCGACATTCATCAGGGAAAGAAATGACAACTTCACGTGTAGAGTTGGTCAGGGACTAGTTGGCCCTATACAACTGTGCAGTGCAAAAAGTAAAACTTTGAGCACTGGATAACCAATGTGGTCAATCTTTCAAAAGCAAATATTTCAGAATAGCAACATGGGACATGATACAAAAAAGAGAAACAAGTTAGCGTGACAATCAAATATTTTCAAAAATTGACAACTTAACCAAAAGGCTCTAGGGAATTGCTGGGCCACTAGTGAAATGACAGAAAGATGCAACAATTATACTTTTGCATAAATCATCATCCACTACGCCCACTTTCTTTTGTACTATTCTCTAATTATGGTCAACCTATATCCTAAATGATTGTTTGAAGGGAAAGAAGTATGTCTGATTTTGTGAATGGATGGTAAAAAGTTGTCTGTGTACAGAGGGAAATATTTTAATACTGGTTTAGATTTCATCAATTTTAAGGACTGTAATAAGTCATCTTGATGTAAATGGGTGCACCCTCTTGGTGCCTTTTAATTCGATGTTTGCTTTATTTAGCAAAAAAAAACAAAATTAAGCTTTTCACACAAGCAGCAAAGAACAACAAAAGGGAGAGCTGATCGGCATGATGGAAGCAAACCACAGCAGTTTCAAAAAAAACCTCCAATAATACAAGAAAGCTCAAAACAACCCACGGGCTCAAGCAAGATAGAAGGCTTCAAATTAGATTAAAAAATGAATGGCCTTTAATATTATTTAGCAAAGCTAGTGATGAAAAAGAAATATTACCTGGAGTTGCATTTTCTGTTTCTTCCTTAATTTTATCCGCATGGGTCACAGCAGCAGTACATGTACTTAAAGCATCGTCTTCATTATGATGTTCATCAACCACAGTTTGAAATGCTGTAATAATCTTTTCAGGCAGACTGCCGACAGCCAGTTTCTGAGGTTGAGATAACCGGGCAAGTAGATAAAATGGAGTCATACTACAATATATGCACAGGAAGTGAAAATATTGTGAAATTTTCGAACAGCAAACAACAATGAGATGCTTACGATTCTAACAAAGCTGTCGTCCTTTTTAACTATCTTAATTGTACTTGAGCTCTTCCTATTACTTGGCAGTGGAGGAAGAGGATTTTTTCCAAGCAGTTCATCTTTAAGACCCTGCCCACGTGAACCAAACACTTTCCGTTCCTCCCATATGTCAACCTAGAAAGCAAGAAAGAATTGAGATGAGATGCAGACTGCATCATGGGGACTGCTTGATAAATCACGCAATCAAACCCCAAGGGACAAAGAGACTAAGAGTAGCACATATTTCAATGACCTGCAGCCAAAGAAAGATCTGCTACACACATAATAACAATAAAAAAGAAAAATAAATCATAACTATGGATTCTGTTAGTCTTGGCAATGGGTCACTCAACAAATCACTTGTTTCTAAGAAGCAAGAAAGAATACCGGAAAAAAAAATACTTCTACAGCATTAAGAAACGAACAATTAGCAAGTTTGGTAAAGCTGATTGCTATGGGATAGTGAACTGACATGGTAAATTACTATTAACTATTAAGTAAAGTAATGAATCAGCGGCACAGAGGGTGCTTTAGATCGATCTTTTGATAAATATACCATCCCGGGGACCTTCACTATATTGGCCTTCAAAAAGTTCATTTTAAACTCACTTTAAGCAAAAACAAATAAATGAAAACAAGCTCAGCTCAATAGAAAATGAAATAGCATTTCAAAAAGGCCATTTGAAGACAATACAAAAAATATACGTGTGCTTATGATGCCAATTAAGCTCACTTTAAGCAAAACCAAGCGTACCCAAAATGAGCTAATGCCCTATGCTGCTTAAATCAGAACACAGAATACAGGCCCACTTAACCAGAAGCGCACACAACATTATCAAACATGTAGAAGCTCAAACATTAGTGCCATGTCAAAGTGGTAATGTCGACAAAAAGTTCAATGGTTCAAAAATTACCAGCCTGGTGACTGCTTTCTTCCCCGGCTCATCACCATTATCAAAGACTTGCTTGAGAACTGCCGGAAGAACTTTCCAAAATTCATTCACAAACTCGTTACCTGTTCGCCTACTGTTTTGCAAGATGTCATTAGCCAAATATAGGAAAGAGACACGCTGATCCCTCTGGCGAGAATTGAAGAACTTCTCCCACATTTGAACTATCTGCCTTGCTTTCTTCCGGTGAGAAATACACCACCGTGACAAAGCTAAATCGAGTTTCAAAGAATACAAAAAAAAAGGACAAAAAGGAACACGAAGTAAGATAATATCATTATCTTAGAAAGTAATTGAAGGTTCAAAGTTGAGGGTTCAAAGAAGCACTTAATCAAATGATTTCAATTCTTCATAAATCACCAAAGCTTGACCAGACATGAGGTTTTCATCACATTATACGAGAAACTATAGAAGGTGGTGAATATAGACAGTGAAAACTAAATTAACCTAAAGCAGTAGCCAGATAATCGTAAATGACCAATGGTATGACAAGATGAGCCACGTTTTCTGCAGAAATCCAATATCTAGTACATATCAGTAACTGCTCAAGAGTTAAGACAACTTATTTCCCTGTCAAATGAACAGGTCTAAGCAACTGTTGTTTCGATCCTGACTGCCATCTCTTCAAATAAGAAATAATAGCCTGACACAAGCATATGAAACAAATAAGACGCTGACAAAGATGAATCTTACAAAGTCATCTAATGAAAGCAAAAAAAAAAAGGATACATTCAATGCTTTGTTGAGAATTATTGAGCTTTGACAACTTCTCTGCCAATATCTGTCCATCAAAAGCATCGCTGCTCATCTTGACAAAATAGCTACTTGATATCCCGAAGCCAACAACTAAAAGCAGCTACTTGGTATCCCAAAGCCTACCACAACAAAGCAGTGTGATGTGATATTCAACTTGAAGTTCTAAATCAATAATCAAGAAGAGCAACAACAAATCAAGCATGTCGAAAATCAAAATAATATTGGTACAGAGTGGCAATAAAATTATGAAAATCTAAAAATATGCTTAACCATTTTAGCTCTTTTTCTACTTTGAAGAAAGTTTGGGGGCCTTCAATGATAGACAGTGCCATTATGAAATGTAAAAGAGAAGTGCAAAAAGGGTTTTACACATTCAAATAATGCCATCTTCTGATATTCAAGAGACTGAAACAATCAACTTCACTGCAAGCATTATGCATAATAACTTGACAAATTATCCCCCAGTAAACAATAAACAACAACATATATCACACTGAAACAAACAACCCTAATTCGCCAGTTAGCTAAATAATTTGTTTAAGCCTCCAGTTTGACAATTTACTGAGATCGAGCAATCGCACCCCAGCAGTCGGCCACTCAACAAACACAAAAGAAGGGAATTATCGCCTAACCTCATAAAAGTAGTATTAATCGCTCTGGACGACTCCTTCTAGCACAAACAAATATATAGTAATCTATCAAGGGAAAATGGAGCAAGTCCAGAATTAGTAGTCGTAATCTGATGTCAGAACTCTGAAACTTCTTATAAAGAGCCTACCATAATAGTCTTCTTCAGTATCTGTTTCACATCCAAAGACCCCCTTAAAGGTCTTTCTCCGCGCAAGAAATGCCTGCCAAGATAAATTTCCAGTCAAAGAGCAATAGTAAACAATTAGAAAGCAAATTAATTGCGGGCAAAGTAACCGCCGAGCCATCCTCCCTCACCCCAAGCCTTCTCAAAAACTAGTTGACCCGGCTCATGCTCGGGAGAAACAGATTCAACCATGATCCATAACCGCACACAATCCGAAAGTTCAGCGAGCGGGCGGCCGAGAAGAAAACACTTAACAGCAACACTCAGCAAACTAATTTACTCTTTACCAAGTTGTTCAGCTTCCGACCAGAAGTATTCACGAGATTGATACAAATTGTAACAAAAAAGAAAAAGCAATTTACCAAATGTAATCAAAATACTTCCAAAAAAAAAAGTCGCATTCAACCCTAACTCCAACCCTAAGCATTTTCTTCAAAGAGAGAGAGAGAGAGAGAGAAATTTCGAAGCAATAGTAGAGGGGAATTAACTAAACGCGGGATGGGGAAATAGGAACCGGAGAAAAGATCGAGACTTGTGGGGTGAATTTGATATTACCTGGAGTTGAAATTCCTGATTTCCGGAGGAAAAACCCTAGAAATTTTGGGACTTTCTGTTTGGTTGGGTCTCGGGGAGGGAGAGTCGGAGAGAGGGAGGATGGGAATCGAGTTTGGAATGACAAGTGAAGGGTTTAATTGCCGTTAGGTGCTTTTAGTTTAATGTGGTTTCCAATTTGGTCCCTTGGGTCGTTTCGCGGCTCATTGGCCCTAGCTCAAAATTTTCTCTAGTTGCAACGTGGCTAGAAATTTTTTAAAGTGAAACATATTTTAGTGATAAAAATCAAGTTTTTAGTATGTGATTTGACATATTTGTACACCACAATTAAACTATATAGTTTTAAAAAGTTTGGTAACTTACCTTTCAAAAAAAAAGTTTGGTAACTAACAAAGATTTTTCATATTGACACTCTCACTATTTGAATAAATCTTATTAACAAAGATACTCTTAAATATAGTTAGGAACAAATTTTGGTTTTATTTTTCAGAAAAAATATATATGAAAAAAATTTCTCCTCCGTAATATTTTTCCCATTTTTTCTACTTTGTTTTTAAATTTAAATTTTATTATACATAAATAACATTTTTATAAAATGTTCAAACAGTAGGGTGTTAACTAGAGAAATGACGCTAGCACCAATAGTTTTAAACTATATAGTAGAAGTGTGGAAGTCAGCTATATTGTGGATTTTTACCTATTTTAATTCTCATACTTTGACAATCAGTGGAATTTCATCCGTCTTAACATATTCAAATAGTTCATTCTTTTGGTGAAGAATTTATTAGTTCCTACAATTTTTTCCTTCTCAAAACAGATAATACCCCTCCCCTTAATAAGTCTGGAAAATGAATTAAATTTTTTTTATTTTTTCCCTACTCCCATTCTCCCTTTGACTCTTTCTAAAACATTCTCCCATTTACTCGGCCGTCCTCCTCTTCGGATCCTCAGCCAATGGGCTTTCGATTTTTTTAATTATTGTTCGGCTTTGTGTTTAATTCGAGTTTTGTTTGTAAGTGTGTAACCCACCCAAAAAATATATTATGATTCGCATTCATTTCTATGACAAAAATGTATAATATTTAGTTCGATGGTCAGCAAATTTATATTTGTTCATGAAGATTTTTTTTTAATAGGGTTTCCATCGAAGACATAGCATTTGTTATCGCAATCATTTTTTTTTCCAAGATAAAAAAATGAAGATCAAATTGAGACTAGACCCAACGATAGCTTTTGGAAATGATACCTGCTGGACCTGGACTTGTAGTCGCAAGCACCGGCTATACCACACAAAGGCCTTAATGGACACCTATTTATAAGTTATAATAACACTTGGGTCTAATAGGGCCAAGTTAGGGTGTTTTTAAAAAGTGGAGTCGGGTATTATCGAACTCTGATTCTTCTAATAGCATATTTTACATTTGTGATGGCTAAATGAAGAGCTGAATTGAGTGCAAAATGGCCAAACTCTAATGATGTTATATCAGGCAGCAGAGTTGTTGCTGCTGCTGCTATTCGCTTCGCCTGGTTTTATGTACCAGGTTTTGAGGCGACTCGAAGCTTTTTCCACCTGCATTGTCACAAAGGTGTTACGTAACGGAAGCGAAAACGTAAATGAGACAATGAAGAACGAGGACACACGATATAAACATCTTATGGTGTGGAGATAAGATACAATGATACATAGGCAGTAAACAAGGCTACACCTCCGACCCGAATCTCGTGCCTATACTACTCGGTGTTGCAAAATAGAGTAAAGGGTAGAAACCTGAGCGTCCCAGTCGCTTCTCCATATTATGCAGGCAACAAATACCACTTGTATCACAACTCCGGTGAGGAGTCCGATCCACAGACCCTGGAATATCATCAACACGAATCAAGAAAACAGTCGACGAGACATTGATCAGGAATGACAATTTGATCAGGAAAAGCTTCTTACAGTGACTTTAAGATCGGTGAGATATCCAAGACAAGCTCCTATAGGTACTCCAAGCAGATAGTAGCTCCCCAAGTTCACAATTGCGACCAAATTTTGCATACCAGAACCAATTGCAATGCCTGCAATTATGGCCACAATTAAGTTCACCTGACTAAAATGATGCAATTCTTGTTGAATAAACCTCACCGTTGAAGACAGCTTGCATGCTGTTGAGCAGCATTGAGAAGGCGAGCAGAACCGAGAGGCGCGAAATTTCATCGGCAACTTCTTCCTCGGATGCGAACAAGTATGCTATCTGTTTGTCAAAGACTAAGCAGAGAACAAACAGGATCACTCCGACGGCCACTGAAGTGACAACGACCACTTTCATTGCGAACTTGGCAGCTGCAGCATCTCCCTTCCCTAATTCGTTAGAAACCCGAACGCTGCAACAGGCGCGGAGATCAGGAGCAGTCAATTAACAAGTGATACTTTTCAAAGAAATAAAATGGTACCTTGCTGCTGCTAAAAATCCGAGACAGATCATGAATTGCCAGCCATTTATGTTGAGGCTGCAATGACAAAGAAATCATCAGAATCGTAGTTTGTTCGACTTGTTACGAACAATGCAGGCTTACCATATCGAGAAGGCGGATATTTCGACAGCAGCATCCGGCATGTATCCTGCTAATAACACTAAAATGGAGTTGTACCATAACTCCAAGCTGCCAAATGACAAAGCCAATTAGTCCACCATTGGCATTGCATCCGAATTAACGAAATTTGTGCTGAGAATGAAATCATGAAGAGTACCAGAGCATCGCTCCGGAAGATACAGAGAGCTTCACCACGGGCCAGAGATCCGCGAATGCAGCTTTCGTAAAACCTCTCCACGTATCGCGACACCAGCCACCGAACATATAAACAAACTCACCGATAACTACACTCCATGTAGATACAATCAGCGGGATCATGGCTCCGGTAAGCCCCATGTTGAGCTTAATAACTAACAGCCATGACAATGCGACGTGGAGGACGAACGGGGGCGCTGACAGCCACCCGACGATGTTGTTCTTCATTTGGGCTTGCAGGAACATTTGGATAGACATCATGAAGATGAAACTGTAGTTGAACGGGATGAACCACAGCGAAACCTCCCCGGCTACTGCTGCTATTGATGCATCCTGTCCTATTGCAACCAGAATCTGTTTGGTGAAAATGAAGATTGGCATGCATATGGTCACGGTAATGGCATTCACAAGCCACGATCTTTGCAGGTATATCCCCATCATATGGTTCTGTCCGGCTCCGAATGCTTGTCCACACAAGGTCTCCGTGGCGCTTGACATGCCAATCATGATGCCATTGACGAAGCGGAGGAAGACGCTCTGGTTGAGCGCGAAAGCAGCGAGGGCGAGCGAGCTGACGTGGCCGAGGAACAACTGAGTCATCACTAGGGTGCCAAAGGATGTCACTCTTGCTATAACACCAGGAAAAGCAATCCTCCATATCTTCTTGGTCTCTGTCCAAACTCCACTCTTTATGCCAGCATTAGCTTCTGATGATGGTGGGAGAAGTCTCTCTTCTTCTGCTGAATTGGCCATGTTACTGTCAAAAACACCAAAGCTTCTAGATTCTCTATTATTAAATGTACAACACAGAATGTCTACGAGGAGTCAATATTTGTCTACTTGTATAGCAAACACCAAAGAGTTGGTTGACTATGAGAAAGAAGACCCTTTTTCCACCAAAGAAAACACTAGGGATATTGATTTAAGAAAAAATCACAAAAAATTCCAGTCCATATATAAGTTTAAGGCCTAAATAAAATGCCATGTTTTTCTAAAACGAATCGAAGAGCAACCCGAGATTCTTCCTTTTTTTTATTCAACTAGTTAACTGGTTCAATCGGTCTTGGTTAAAATAAGTTTGAAATATTAAATAAATTTAAAACATAATCCAAATCTAGTGTCCAGGCACACACCCAACACCAAACTCTTGTCCTTTTCCATACCCATTAACCATCAACTTCCAAGAAATAATAATCTAATATATCTACAGCGCATTCCGGGTGGTGTTTGGACGAATACCTTGATCATTCACAATCAATCGGTGCTCACTTTCTTGATTGCCTACAAGAATTTATAAGTCCCTCTTCTTTACCTCTTGAGGTTGAGGGAACGTTTTGCTCGGGGGTAAGGTTGTAACTGATGTAAATATCGAGCCCCTTTATTTTGTCTTTCTTTTTACGCTTCCTCTATTTTGAACTTTTATTTTAATAAAAAATATTTACCTACCAACAAAATTGAGAATTTTGTATTATGTCTAATAATTAATATACATGTATATTATTTTAAAATTAATTTAAAAAATTCGGGTAGGATCAGGGCAGGATCCTATAGATCCATACCCACGCCCTTATCCTTTTAAAATATCAGGATTCAGGCAGGATCAATGTCTAGACCCGGTCAAAATCAACGGATCTTGGACCCTTCGGGTCTGAATCAGAATAGATCCTCAGAGTAAGAGTTTAATTACCATCCCTAACCATATGTATTCACCTTATACCAACCTTCACTCGGTGGGTGCCATATAATAGGGTGTTCCACTTTTTGTGAGGTTGTTTGGCTAATGATTGCTTTCCAAGCTTTTCGCAAACTCCCGGACTTGGGTCAGGACAAAAGCAGCTCGATCTCTACGGGGGCTATCCTTTTCAAATGCCTCATAATTTCTCTATTGTCATATTCACCAGCACACATAAATGAATACTCTATTCCAGTGTACATCCTTCTCTAACTCCGCATCGCAAGTCAATACTCTTGCAATTAGTGATGAGAATATTAATGACATTAAAATATCTGAATCTTAGCTAAAATATTAAGGTAATGAGCTAATAAATAACGGCACAATGCATTATATGATTTGACGGAAGTCCAGACAAAATATAATTAGGTGTAAAAATTTAGTTTTACAAATAGAAAACAAGTCAATTACTTTCCGATTAACAATGTGATAAATGCTCCCTCAAATAAAGTACGCTTGAACTATTAGTCTAAAATTTATACGGTGTGACATAAGTGTCGGTAGTGGCTTGAACACTTCATCGGTTGTCGTCGACAAAGAAACTTACAACACAGTTATTTGAAGAAGAAAAAGAGGAAAATTGAAAAGATTAAAAACCATAATCCGAGAAACCCAAACATTGAAAAGGGGAAAAAGAAGTAATCACTTGGAGGATTACGAGAGTCGCCAATGGTAGAGGCAATCTTCGTCGCAGCAGCAAAAGTCGTCCACGATGGAGTTGGTCGTCGTCGCCTAGTTCGAGAAATCATAAGAGAAAACTCATGAGAGGAAGAATGTGTCGAGGGAATGGGGAGGGTAATATTATTATTATTGATATTTTAGTATAATTTCATTTTTGGTCCCTATAGTTCTGACCTCTGTCAAAAGGAATTCTTTTTCTCAGTTTTGGACATAAATGGAATTCTTTTCCCAAGTAAACTTGATTTCAAACACTGAATATTTCAAAGTTGAGGAATTGGATACCAATTTCCATTTGTTTTGGGAATTTGGACTCTTGCATTCCAAAGGGTTCTAAGTCAAAAGAGCCATCAAAGCATTCTTCGATAGAATATCAGTCAGCCACTCGATTCTCCTCTCTCCACGTATGTTGAATATGGATCTCTCTATAAAGAGTGATCAGTTTCCTAGCTCAATGCATCAAAATTCTCTCGTTGCAAAGTGGGTAGAAAAACTTAAAAGTTACATATATTTTAATTATCATACCAAAGGATATTTACTCTACTGACACAAGGGTAGAGAAATTGATGAAAGTCCAAGGTTGTAATTCTTAGTATAAATATTTTACCTTTTACAAAAAAATATGTTGTGTCTCATACTTTGACATTGTGTGCAGTTTCCTCTCTGTCTTAAATATTCAAATGATCAATTCTTTTGGTGAAAGTTTTATGTTTAAAAAAAATGTGGTCCGCCTGATCATTTAATAATCAGGAGAGCAGAGCGAGTCGCTCTAGGTCATTTTAAAACATTTTTTATTAATTTCTGCAATTATTTTCTTCTCTAAATAGCGCTCCTCTTGAAAAGTCTCCAAATGAATCAAAAGAAACTGATGGCCTTCCTATTTGGATCCTTAGCCGATGGGCTTTCGATTATTTTAATTCTTGCTCGGCTTTGTCTTTAATTTGAGTTTTGTTGTAACCCACCCATGTTGTTGTATTCTTATGATTATTGTGCTTGGAGTTCTTGCGTCTACTTTTTTTTTCCAAAAAAATCTGGAGACTCACTTAGTTGAATAATCTATATTAAACTCGAGCTTCTGATAGAAAGTTTTTGCAGGTCCATAATACTACTCTTGTAACTCATGGATGAACAATAGCGGAGACTTGTTACTTTGGCATATGAAGAAATTATATGAACACATCGGTTATTTCTATCTTAGCTAATATCTTTGTTCTTTTAATTACAAACAGGCAAAATATTTGCAAGACTATAAACAAGAAGAGATATTTGAAAATGATAATTAACGACAATGGAGAAAAGGCAAAAATGGTATCCGGAAAATAATCGTCGATTAATTCTATGCCTGTACACGTGGTAATGCAAACGTTATCCAAAATAATTAGATATTAAAGCGTTTGTAGATGACTTTTTAATTTAAAATTATGGATGAGCAAATAATACATCTGCGTCTTTGCGTGAGCTCGTGGCCAATTGAAAATATTGAACAAGTAACCTGTAGAGGAAAAGTAAACTATCCGATGATGATATAATAATAATCTTGGCGGCTGGTCAAATTCTTTCACAGTAATTAATTTAATCTATGCTTAGTCTCGAGGTACCAACTACTAAGTACACTACTTGGAAGATTCTTTAAAAAATGATAAATTCCCAATAGCTCACCACCGGAGACCCTTTCCTAAGTTCCGATGTTCTTTTTTGTTTACATGGCATCGAGATATCTTTTGGACCGACTAGTTCAAATTTGAACTAAATTAAAATATATTCTATTAAAGATATTGAATGACATTTTTTTAATAATTCGAATTTGAGATTTATTATTAGGTTAGAATAGTTCTCTTGATATTTTTTGCACTTTCGTGGTCCACGACCTGCTTGTGACACTAGGAAGCTTCTATCCTGACATAAATGACCCTGTCTGGATGCAAATACCAAGGGTATTACTGTCATTTCCATGCTTGAACAAGTTCCAGTCAAAAGTAGGATTCATGCATGTTTACTTTTTCTCAGTTGGACTAAAACGACCAAAGCTAAACTAACCTTTTTGGTCAAAGGTTTCAGATACTCAACGCCTTATAAATACCCAATCTTGGATGTTTCAGGTACAGACACATTGAAACCCAACAAATATCCAGGAATTCGAACTCGATACATCCAGTTGATCTCAAACATGGATAAGAAGAGAAGTAGAGACCAATTAGAGGTGCAAAATTTGGAGATGGCTCAATGTTTGGTGCTACTTTCTAATGCCAAATATTCCAAGAACACCGTTACACATGCAACTAATTTCGAGTGCAAGACTTGTAACAAGAAGTTCTCGTCGTTCCAGGCTCTAGGGGGCCACCGGGCGAGCCACAAGAAGCCGAAACACTGGACGACCGATAAATCCAGCGACGACCGATCGTCCGACGAGTCGGTGATCACAAGTAGCTTGGTTGCCAAGAAACCGAAGAAGATGCACAAGTGCTCTATTTGTGGGCTACAGTTCTCGGTAGGGCAGGCTCTTGGGGGTCACATGAGGAGGCACAGGGCCTCTATGGCTGATGGATTCGTCGGTCGCAACGTGTCGCCGGCCGGTTCGAACGTCGTCATTTCGAAGCTGCCGGTGCTGAGGAGGTCGGGTAGTAGCAAGAGGGTGTTCGGGTTGGACTTGAACCTGACTCCATTTGAAAATGACTTGGCCTACTTGTATGCCAAGATGGCTCCCAGAGTTGACACTTTACTTTGAAAATTTATTTGTGTATATAATTGACTATTCCTTTATTCTTTAGTACTCCCTTCTTTGTTTTCAATTTTATTTTAGTTCATTTTTTTAGGGAATTGTTAATTAATTATTTTTTTTGTATGTTTTTCCCGGTTTGGTTTATGTGGATGTACTCATAAACTTGGCTAATAGTGAAAAAAATTAATTGGGAAAAATTTGTTACTTTACTGCTGTGTAGTTTAAACTTTAAAGCGATTTCACATTTAATTTATAATTTATCAATTAAATAATTATATTCCTAGAACAAGTGAAATTCTTTCAATTCTCATTGCAAGTTGAGAGATCAATTGGGACATACGAGTCAAAAGATATTTGACCTAAAAATATAAAATGTTAGAGAAATTAACATATATGAGAGTTCAATTTTTACATGTGTAATTAGTTGATGTAAAATTTATTTTTTAAAATTTGAATTGGGACAAATTTTTTTGTATATGGAGGTACCTACGTTGCAAATGGCAATAGATTGAGTGCTTCCCATGAATTTTAAGATGAATCTGGACCATGGATTTTGATGATTAGCGTACGGCCGAAATGAAAACGTGGATCTCAAGGGTATTTTGGACATTAACTCATCTACTCCTCCTGTCTCTCCACCCTCCCCTCTATCTGGACTACTAGTTGCAGCAGAATATAATATGTATGAATTATATATTAATTATTTATATTATGACAAGGAGAAGAAAAGAAATTTAGTGCAGAAAAGAAATTTAACGAGGAAGAAGATGAAGACGAAATGAATTTTTGTGTGTGTAATGGTGAAGCTGGCTGGGACGATGGAATGCTTCTTTTTCAAACTACAGTCACAGATCAATACCGTTGTCATTTCGTGAATGGAACCATATTTTACTCTTTAGTTTTTTTTCAGGCTATATGGATTTTAACTATCTCTACGAATTGTTGTTGTTAAGTTCACTTTTCTGGTTCTAATTTGGTGGGATCCGTCCCGGAGTAGCTCTCAAATTCACAAGGTTGGCCGGCTCGTGATATAGTGCATTCATCATATAGTATGTGGATGACATTGATATACTATGTGATTAATAATGATATATTATATAAATGACAGTGATATACTATGTGATTAATAATAGTATACTATATGAATCACATTGATATACTATGTGATTAATAATGGTATACTATATAAATGACAGTGATATACTATGTGTATGTGAATTAACAATGGTATACCATGTGAATGTCAACTGTATTACAATGTGAATAACAATGATATAACATGTGAACGTCAATGGTATACTATGCGAATGACATTAGTATAACATGTGAATGACAATGGTACGATATTTAAAAATATCAATGATATACTATGTGAATGACAGTGGTATATCATGTGGTATATCATGTGAATGTTAGAGTAAAAACAAATTTTGTTCGATTTTGTTCGAGTTAGTAATAGAGTGGTATACTATGTATAATATTTAAGGAAAAATCTTACTTTAATACCGTATAGTTTGTCAGTTTGACAAATAACCCCGATGGGGGCAATCTTGTGTAGGTATAATAAAAATTAAATATATATTACCACTTTCTTACTTCCCCACACGATGTCAAATGCAACACTTTCTTGGGAACCTTCTAGTTAGACCTGACCCTTGTTCGAATATGTACGAATTTGAATTCATAAAAATCTTATATTGTATTCAATTTGTCTAAGAATGAATTCAAATCGAATTCTAATTAAGAATTAAGAATTCATGCTAATGTGTACGCCTCGTGGTTAGTGACATGTCACTTGACTCCAAAAGGTTAGTCTCAAAATGTTAATTGATACCTTTTGAAGAGTATAATGTGTTATTTGAATCAATTTAGAGTACAATGTTCTAATTGCTCTTTTTTAACAAGTATAAGGGTTTAAATGATTTTTATTCCTAAAAATTATAATTGTTATGCTTGTAATACCGCTAATCACTTGCAGCATCTAATAAAATTAAAATTGTGCAAAAATTGACCAAATTATTAATTTGACCAAAATATAATATTCTTATTAAATCCGCGTGAAAGAGTTGTAGAAGAGTTGTTACATTCTAATAAAATATTTTGAGGGGCAAATATCCCTATCTGGTGTCCAAATATCCTTGAACCATCGAATTATGTAAAAAAGAAAAAAAGAAATAGAGACTTACTTATTTGAGAGGGAAAAGGGGATGAAATTTAATTTTACACGCCTGACTGGTGTGCCCCGTCCCTTTTTGAATATCGTTCCGTCAGTCTATACTGTTGCCCAGACCTGTCATGTTCCGTCGTTCCCGTCTGGTTCCCATCTTGTTTAATTACAAGATTTAATGCTTTTATTCTAATTCCTTTGTAAACCCTAAGCAAATAAAAATTGAAACTATTATGTTCACATTCCTTAATTACAATCTTATATGTAAATTATTTTATATCTTATAAAACTAATTTAATTGTTACTGTTATTAATCCAAACATTACAATTGAAAAGTTTACAAACTTAAGAAATTCGAATTTAACTATTCATAAATCGTACTTGAACAATTCAAGATTTTGATAAATTCGAATTTAAAAATTTATAATTATTGTTCATATTAGTTCTTTGACGAATCAAATATTTCATGGTTTGATAAATTCGAGTTCGACAAATTTGTCAGGCAAACTTCTACGAGGATCTTGCACGAGTCAAATTGCAAATCCTTGGGAATTCTGTCTCTTTTGATGATGACGACAAGCCCCATGAGGAGTGTGGAGTTGTTGGTATGTACGATAACCCAGAGGCCTCTCGCCTCTGCTACCTGGTTCTTGAAAGGAAGGATTTTCACCCCTCTTGCAATAATGAGTAAGTAAGGGATTGTCGTCCCACAAGGACTAAGCTAGGCCGCAAACTCGACTCTACCACTAGTTTAGGACTATAAGAAATGGAGGTGTCAATTTCAAACACAATATGCTACTTGAAATAAAATTGTAACTAGACAAGGTGAAGGTTTAAACACTTAAAACAAGAGTGAGCTTGGTACCAATGACAACCTAAATAACCAAATGGCTTATGGGATTTATAAAGTTCATGATATGGTCCGGATGTTTCGAAGGCAACTAATCAACGCTCTCGCGACAAACTAGTCTAAATCAATTCTTAACTAGACTTAGATGAACTAACCACGCTCTCGCGACAAATTAGCCATCTAATCTAACTAAACACCAACTATAATCACCATCCTTTGGACAACTAGTCACCTAAGGTGATCTCTCATCAATAGGTTTCTACTCAACTAGTTAAATGGTCCGTTAATCCTAACCCCTCTCGGCGATTAACATTAACCAAGTTCATCATCAAGGTGATCAAACGAGATAAAGCATTAAGCTCATTAACTAGTACACATACCTAGGCATGTTAACCCCTTAAACCATTGGCTAAGTAGGTGCCATCAAGGTACCAAACTCACTAATCAACTACTCACACATATTCACCAAATAGCTCAACATATTCACCAAATAGCTCAACATATTCATTAAACTATGCAAGCAAAATATGAACAAAAGAGGGAGTAAGAGAAAGCTCAAGATGATCTTCAAAGCTTTCTCAATATCCTCCTTTCCAAGGTTCACCAAGTTTTCTTCCAAATCTAAGAGTTAGTGGAGAGTTGTTACCAAAATATCTAATATCTCTAAAGGAAAGCCAAGCAAAGGCTTTTATGCAAGATTTTTCCCCCCAAAATGTCTCAGCCACGAAATTATAATTAAAGCCCAAAATGGGTCAAAAACAAGTCTTCAAATTCGGCCCACTTGTGATGAAATCTTGACAGAATTGGACTAGGACATTGAATCTAGCGTTCTCCCCTCTTAGACTCCGAATTTGAAGAAGACCATTAGAGACAAAGTTGTAGCCCCGGATGTCTTCTTTCCAGAGCTATCTCATTTGTCTCCATCGGACTTTGGATGAGAAAGTTATCAGCATTAGAGTCACAAGAGGTCCACCTCGCCCACGTCTTCGAGGTCTCGATTAAGCGTCCTTCCTCCCGGCAAATCAAATCGCATACGATGACCCAAGGTGACTTCACTACCTCCACTTCACCTCACCAAATCTCCTAGCATGAAAAAAATACAACAAAAATATAAGACTACACTAAAACAAACAATGCACGATAAATGACATTACGACAATGAAGAACAAACAAAAGCAATAGAAACAACGGTAAATCTACTCTAAAATAAACACAAAAGATGAGTGTTTTCACACTCATCAGTTCTCTACAGAGACTTGCAACACCTTCATGTGTTAACTTTTGCATCCTTCATTTGCTTCTTTCTCATAGTTCATTCAAAGTGATAAAAACTCACAATAAAATAAATAGCACTTGCTCATCCCTCGAAAGAAGTTTGTTTTCAGGCTATGGCCTGGTTTGTGCTGCTTTTGGTTATCGCTGCACAAGCTTACTTCGATTTGATGCCAAAGACTTGTCACTTTGATGAACCATAAGTTATCTGCCCTTTTGCTGATTTAAAAGATTATGATATGTGTTTATGCATATGTACGATGCAAATATGTCCAGAAATGTCACTGCTTGAAATGCTAGTTATAAGGGTGTTTATGTAAAGTAACAAATCAATTCTCATAATTTAACTTATGGTTCCAAACAAGAAAATAAGAAATAGATTCTTTTCTATTACCATTAAAAATTAGAAATAGAATTTTTTTTTCAGAGAGAATTAGTTCCAAACAGGCTGGTATGGTTCTCATACTATTTAATTACGGCATTTAATGCTTTTGTTCTAGTTCCTTTGTAAACCCAACCAAATGAAAAGTGAAACTATTATGTTCACATTCCTTTATTACAATCTTTTATGTAAATTATTTTATATCTCATTAAACTAATTTAATTGCTACTGTTATTAATTCAAATATTAAAATTGAAAAATTTACAAACTTTAGAAATTTGACAACTGTTCATAAATCGTACTTAAATTGTTCAAAATTTTGATAAATTTGAATTCAGAAGTTTATAGTTCTTGTTGAATTAGTTCTTAGACGAATCAAATATTTCAAGGTTTGATAAATTTGATTTAGACAAATTTGTTGAGCAAACTTCTACCAGGATTTTGCGCTAGTCAAATTGCAAATCCTTGGGATATTTTATCAAATCATCAACAAATTAAAAATATTAAATATTTTGGTTAATTTGCAACAAATTTCATAGTCTTTTAGAGGTAATGCCTAAAGGCTAAATGATGTTTGGACACTCGAGAGATATATTTGCTGCTCAGAATATTTTATTAGATATTCTACAACTCTTCCACGCGGATTTAATCTGAATATCATGGTCAAATTAAAACAATGTGGTGAATATTGGCACAATTTTAATTTTATTAGATGCTGCAAGTTGAGATGAAGCTGTTGAACGTCTAGAAGCAGCATCGGAGCCTGCCACCCCACTAGCAGCGAACCATCCTTGGATTTATGCACCTACTTGCAACGCACCCAGTGCAGAATATTGTCACTTTATTTATAAGCGGGTTTAATAAAATGAGAGTAGATAAAGCTCGTGATTCTAAACTTTGGTTAAATAAAATTCTCCAAAGCTGTTAGTGTTCCATTGGTTAACATAAGCGCGGGTTTAGTTAATAAATATAATTATAATAATGACCATTCTGAACTTTGTCAATCTAAACCAATAAACGATATTCTTTCCCTCCCTTCTTCTTCTTCTTCTTCTTTACAATTTCTGACCCAATTTGAGTTTCGATCCCAACAAGGTTCTTCTTCCGTTTTGGAGATTGCAGTGTTGAAATGTCAGAAAAAGCCTCGTCATTAGCGCCTCTACTCGACGACATCAAGGATTGCTTATTGGTCAGTTTTTTTTATCTTTTTCGGTAGGGTAGTTTCCAAGAACTGGGCTTTAAATGAAAAAGATTGTATTTTTATTTGTTCTTTATCAATAAAGATTGTATTTTCATTTGTTCTTTATCAATAAAGATTGTATTTTTCTATGATGCACTAGAGGTTTAACTTGTGTGATCAATTGCCCTGCTAAGGTCTTTTCTAGTATCAAGAATGCTTCTTCTGGTCTTTTTTTTCTTCCTATACTTTCGAAGTTGCTTCCCTAATACATTTTTGTGGTTTTGATTCACTTTTGTTCCTTCTGTGTCCATAAACTAGAGATTTTATTAAAATTAGTAGATAGATCTCATTGTTATGTGTGCCTAGACCTTATCATTGTTCGAATTCAAATTTATCAAAATCTTAAATCATATTCAATTTGTCCAAAGATGAATTCGAATACGAATTATGAACCGACGAATTTGAGATTTTCCCGGATCATAAATATTCTTGTAGTTTTTTACAAAGTTTCAATGTTAAGGTTGTAACATAATATTACTTTTGAGGATTGTAACATAATATTACTTTTGAGAATTGTAGAATAATATTATTTTTGAGAATTATAACATAATATTATTAGTTTGGTCATGAGATGTAAAAAAAATTATATAAAAAGATTTTTGTATGGAATCTTTGAATAATTCATAAGTTGAATCTAAAGTCATAGTTCTCATTGGACGATTAGTTCATTTCTGATTGATTTAAGTATGGTACTCCTCTCGTTTTTAGTGAATTGGTGGTATCTAGAATCAAATACTTCGAGCTTATTTAAGTATTATTCTCTCAATGTTTCAATTATATTCCTAAGGTTAAAAAAAATAAAAACTAAAATTACTTATCATTTAATACTCTTTGGGACGAAGTTTTACTAAATTTTATTTTTGAAAAGTTTTGAGTTTTTACATTGGGATTGCAAAAGACTATCATCTTAGATATTTTGAAAAAGAAGAATGCAGCCGAGGCATTAGACCATCCACAGCAATGCCGAGCGCCGAGCGCTCGGCTATTATTTTATTATTAAAAAAAAAAAATTGATTACAAGCCAATCCCGCTCGGCCGAGCGGATTGGCCAGCCAATCCCGCTCCCGAGCGGATTGGTTGGTTTATTTTTTTTTTTTCAATAATCTAACTATCTAGTTATTTCCACTTGGCATAATATTATTCGTAAAAATAGATTTATTCGGATAAGATTTTTGTGGTTAGCTTATCTTTAGTAATAAATTTAAAAAATAATTTAAAAATTATTAAATTTTGTATCTCTATAAATAGAGTCCAATGTTAACATATTTTCATATACCATCTAAAATTCTCTCTTCTTTCTCACTACATAATCTCTTCTTATAAATTGTCTCTATTATATTATTTCTATTATGGATCCAAATGATCCTAATTTTTCAAATTATCACTCATTCGGATCTTATAATCCTTCATCTTATCTAAATTCTGGAGAGTATTCCAACTCTCCACCATTTTATACCTCTCAATTTTCGCCAAATCCTTCCCAAATGCCATTGTTCCAACACCAACCCCCCCAAAATATTCCACAACACTTATCCTTCGATGGAGCTAGCCAGGTTAAAACTAAAAAGCCTGCACTAATTAATTGGGGTGTCAAAGAAGACATTGCCCTAATGTCAGCTTACATCTTCTGTAGCGAAGATAGTGCTATTGGAAAAAATCAGAAGAGTGCCTCGCTATGGTCCCGAGTGAGTGATTTGTACCATGAAGCTCAAGCAGAAAAACCGGAAGAGATCCATGCAAGAAATGTGCCAGCAATAAAAGGTCGTTATAAACGACTAAATGAAAATGCAGCAAGATGGGTCGGTGTCTACCGAGAAGCACTGAAAAGGAAACGGAGCGGCATGAGCGAGGCAGATGTTGAGGCCGAAGCTCAAGCACTTTATGAAAAAAAAGGTGGAAAAAAATTTACTGACCTTGTTGTTTTTAATGAAGTTATGTGTAAATCTCCCAAATGGCAAATTGAAGAAGGAGATCGCGCTGCAACAAATTTTCCTCCGCAGAACGAGGAGGAGGAAATAGAAAGTGCTGGGAGCTCGAAGAGGTCAAAGAATACCGAAGAAGGAGATTATTCAATCCCATCTAACTCAGAAGATCCAATCACCAGGTCTGCAACACTTTCCCGCCCTATGGGAAGAGATGCTGCCAAAAAAAGGAAAGGAAAAGGTAAAGGTAAAGCATCTAATGATGTTGCAGCAGAACTTCGTGAGATGAGAATAACCAGAGATAATGAAAATGAAATTTTGATGAAGACATTGGAGATGCAACAACAACTGGAGGAAAAAAGGGAGGCCAGGAAGAATAAGGAGTTGGATAAAATCATGTTGACTGCTTTGATTTCAAAACAGCATTTATCCCCAGAAGATGAAGAGTTAAAGAGTTGTCTAATAGCTCGATTGTTTGGAAACTGATTAGTTGTAATCTGTTCTTCATTTCTTGTAATTTGTTCTTCAATTATTGTAATTTGTTCTTCATTTCTTGTAATGTGTTCTTCAATTAATGTAATGTGTTCTTCAATTATTGTAATTTGTTCTTCATTTCTTGTAATGTGTTCTTCAATTAATGTAATTTGTCTCGTACCTATTGTGTTGTCACTTCACCTTTGTCATCCACCCACACCCACACCCACACCCACAATTAATGTAATTTGTCTCGTACCTATTGTGTTGTCACTTCACCTTTGTCATCCACCCACACCCACACCCATACCCATAATTAATGTAATTTGTCTCGTACCTATTGTGTTGTCACTTCACCTTTGTCATCCACCCACACCCACACCCACACCCATAATTAATGTAATTTGTCTCGTACCTATTGTGTTGTCACTTCACCTTTGTCATCCACCCACACCCACACCCACACCCACAATTAATGTAATTTGTCTCGTACCTATTGTGTTGTCACTTCACCTTTGTCATCCACCCACACCCACACTCACACCCACAATTATGGTAATTTGTCTCGTATCTATTCTATATATATTGGTGACCATCACAAACTTAAATCCATCCCATACCCATAATTCTCTTCATAAATGTCTCACAGTGAAAATATATCAGATTCAGATTCAAGTGATAGTGATGCATTCACTAGAGTTGTTGATGAATGGAAAGCACGAAGAAGAGAACAGAATCGACGAATTGATCACTTACTTGAGGATGCATTCATAGTCAATCCTAGTATGATCATTGGAGATCCACCGCCGGCAAGGCGAAGGCGATATGTCAATAGGGAACGAAGAGTTGGTGAGGAGCGGTTGATGAATGACTATTTTGGTGACGAGCCAACGTATTCAGCTGAGGTCTTCCGGAGAAGGTTTCGGATGCAAAGATCGTTATTCCTTCGCATTGTGGAGGCGGTTAGTGCCAATGACGTGTATTTTCAACAACGTACAAATGCTGCAGGTACCCTTGGTCTGACAGGCATGCAGAAATGTACCGGAGCCATAAGAGTGTTAGCTTATGGAACATCAACTGATGTCGTTGATGAATACCTGAGAATGGGTGCATCTACAACACGGCAAGCCCTCATTAAGTTCGTAGATGGTGTAATTTCCTGCTTTGGAAATGAGTACCTGAGAAGGCCCAACGCACAAGATTTGGCAAGACTACTCTACGTTGGGGAACAACGTGGATTCCCAGGTATGATAGGTAGTATTGATTGTATGCACTGGGAATGGAAAAATTGTCCCAATGCATGGGCTGGGCAATATGCAGGACGAAGTGGAAAGGCTACAATAATTCTGGAAGCAGTTGCATCATATGACTTATGGATATGGCATGCTTTCTTTGGAACACCAGGTACTCTCAATGATATTAATGTACTGGAACGATCTCCTGTTTTCAGTGATGTCTTGGAAGGTAGAGCACCAAAAGTGAGTTATGTCGTCAACAATCGACAATATGATATGGCATATTATCTCACTGATGGAATATATCCCACATGGGCTGCTTTTGTCAAGTCCATTACATCTCCTTCAACCTTAAAGCACAAGTTGTTTGCTGAACATCAAGAGGCTGCTAGGAAGGACGTGGAACGCGCATTTGGAGTTCTACAAGCTCGTTTTGCATTCATTCGACGTCCATGCCTTCTTTGGGACAAGGAGTTAATGGGAAGAATTATGAAGGCTTGCATCATATTGCACAATATGATAGTAGAGGATGAACGAGACACATATCTCCGTTATCATGATCCGGCTGAATTCTGTAATGAAGATGACAATGAAGAAACTTTTGAGTTCTCTACTGAACGCATCGGAAATCTATCCACCTACATGACTGCTAGAGAACAACTTCGCAATAGAGAAGCTCATAACGCTTTGAAAAGTGATATAATTGAGCATATTTGGCAAAAGTTTGGAAACAATAATTAATTATGTAATTTGAAATTCCTGTATTTGTAATATGAAAACTTCATATTCGTAATTTATCATTTGTACCTTAAATTATTTTTATCTAATTTAGTATTTCAATTTTTACTTTTGTAATTTTATGACTTAATCACAATATTTAATCGTGTTATTGAAAACATAATTATTTTCGTAATATATAATTTTAATCTAAATAAATCAGAGTAGATAATATGTGGATGAGAGAGAAATTAATAATTTATTCTGTGAACTGGGTTGCTGATGTGAGTAGAAAATATGTAAGTGGATTGGATTGGATAGGAATTGGGTATGGAAGAGAGAGAAATTAATAATTTATTCCGTGACCTGGATTGGATGGGTTGCTGATGTGGGTAGTCTTAGACTACTCACAGTAGTCGTTCACCCGAGCGATCGGGTGAATATTTTAATATTTAAAAAAAAAAACGAATTAAAAGCCAATCCCGCTCGGCCGAGCGGATTGGCTAGCCAATCCCGCTCCCGAGCGGATTGGAGCCTTTTTTTTTTCTTTTCAATAATCTAACTATCTAGTTATTTCTACTTGGCATAATATTATTCGTAAAAATAGATTTATTCGGATAAGATTTTTGTAGTTATAAAAATTGAAGTTATCTTTAACAAAATTAAAATTCTTTTTTTTAATATCTATAAAAAATAGAGCCAAATATTGACATATTTTGATTCACAATTTGTATTCCAATTTTTGACATAACTAAATCGTTCGAATATTAATTTCAAATATATTTTTAACATTCTTATACTTCGAATTTGGAGAAGTCATAAACTAAAAAGTTGTTGATATATGTCCCACCTTCACAAAACAACTTAAATCAACTCAATTGGACTATAGAATAAAAAGTTGTGGCTCCCAAATCAAAACTCGTACTCGTAACTCGCTCAACTATTGACTTCAAATATATTTTTGACATTCTTATACTTCGAATTTGGAGAAGTCATAAACTAAAAAGTTGTAGATATATGTCACACCTTCACAAAGCAACTTAAATCAACTCAATTGGACTACGGAATAAAAAGTTGTGGCTCCCAAATCGAAACTCGTACTCGTAACTCGCTCGACTATTGACTTCAAATATATTTTTGACATTCTTATACTTCGAATTTGGAGAAGTCATAAACTAAAAAGTTGTAGATATATGTCCCACCTTCACAAAGCAACTTAAATCAACTCAATTGGACTCCGGAATAAGAAGTTGTGGCTCCAAAATTGAAACTCGTACTTGTAACTCGCTCGACTATTGACTTCAAATATATTTTTGACATTTTTATACTTCGAATTTGGAGAAGTCATAAACTAAAAAGTTGTAGATATATGTCCCACCTTCATAAAGCAACTTGAATCAACTCAATTGGACTCCGGAATAAAAAGTTGTGGCAAAAGTTTAGAAACGAATGTCGTGTTATTGAAAACATAATTATTTTCGTAATATATAATTTTAATCTAAACAAATGAGAGTAGATAATATGTGGATGAGAGAGAAATTAATAATTTATTCTGTGAACTGGGTTGCTGATGTGAGTAGAAAATATGTAAGTGGATTGGATTGGATAGGAATTGGGTATGGAAGAGAGAGAAATTAATAATTTATTCCGTGACCTGGATTGGATGGGTTGCTGATGTGGGTAGTCTTATGGAGCAGCAGCCAAAGGCCAAGGTTGATGGGATGGGATGGACGCGTCACCCTTCACCGGCCCATATTTATTTATTTATTTATATTTAATATAGATGAATTCGAATTGAATTCGCGAGTTTGACAAATTTTAGAAATCTTGAACCGTATTCAATTCTTTGCTGGACGAATCGAATCAAATTTTTGACGTATCAAATCAAATCGAATCATGAATCAGATTCTAACAATGGTCAGGATAGGTGTCTTTTATTTTATGAAAAAATATACTTTAGTACCTTGTGGTATTATATTTTTCGCAATTAAAGCATGACCAATTTATTAAATTTTTATCTAGCATTGGTCTCGCTCAGGCTCGGGTAGCTTCCGGTCCTAACTGGATTATCACGTCATTAAAACAATGTTATTTTTTTGTCTCACGCTGAGGTGTCAGTTTCTATCAACGATAAACTTATCGAAAACATCAAATATAGATCACACATGTTAGTTAATATGTAAAAGATGTCTTTGGGCTATACTTGATTCGTTAACAGGCTTTCCTGGCCTATGAGTGATTTGGCCCGACTGGCCCAAGTTATACGAATCCAAATCAGTTAGTTAAGTTAAAATTTTAATATTCAACTCAAATCCTTCAAATAATGAGTATGTTAGATCTTCCATACTTATAAATTGGGACCAACAGTCTGATATAGAATTCTCCAACAAAATGGGCCATACATTGATGACATGCAATGTTTTTTGGTTGAAATTTTTTGGCTCTCTGATGGACATAAAGCCACGTTGCTCTACTTGGATAAGTTCGACCGTAACTTGCACTGGAAGGGAGCTATCTAGTGCAAGTGATAAGCTTTGTTATATTTATTTTAGGGATAAAGAAACTTAGATACACTGTGTTATTAAAAATAGACATTTTACCCCCTGAGTTATGAAAACACCCAAAAAAGACCCCGTATTTTCAAAAAACTAAAATAATCACATAAAAAAGTCAATTATACCCTCTCATACCTTCGTCTTCTTCATTAGAGCATTTCTTCACCAATAGTCTTCCATTGATAAAGAGTTGCCTGAAACCAATTTTGCGTTTTCTTTTTGTGAATATTTGTCGAAAAGGCTGCTCATGGCAGGAGAACGCTTTGAATAGGGACCACATTCCAGCACAACTTAATTGACCATTTCCACCAAAGAAAAGCAGCAAAAGTTAATGGAATGACTAGAAACGCTTCAATACCGTAGGCTTGCCCATTAACTCACTGTCATTCACATCATCATCCTCGCCTCTCGAATTCAGCTGACGAGATTCTATTCACCGAAAGGAGGACTAATGGCGAAGAAATGCTTAATGAAGAAGACAAAGGGTGAGAGGGTATAATACACTTTTCCATGTAATTATTTTAGTTTTTTGAAAACACAGGGTCTTTTTGGTGTTTTCATAACTCATGGAGTAAAGTGTCTATTTTTAATAACACAGGGTATCTAAGTGTCTTTATCCCTTTATTTTATTATTAGGACTATTTTTATTTCCTTAGATAAACATCAACAATTTGCATTTTGATTCCAGTAGATTTCTTTTTGGACTCCATATAAGGAGTACCTCCTATGTCGAGAACGGCAGTTATTGATTGAATAAAACTCCTCTTTGAGTTTGCATTAAACTCGAGTCACTTTTCGGATATTTTTAGAATCAACAGGATTTGACGTTATCGTTGGTGATCGTGTGCACGTCCGCTGCATCACTCTCTAACCCAATAAGTAGTAAATTTTTTGGGTCATACATTTTAAAAAGTTATGTCATTTTGTAAAAGTCTAACTATTGGTTATATCAAATCGTATTTTTAGGTGACCATTGTACAATACATGTATTTAGATAATAATTCGAACATTGTCACTTGGTATGTAGGTGCCTAACATGACTAGATTTGGGCTTGAAATACAATATTCAGGACCAATCTGATTCACAAATGAACCGGTGACAGGATGATATTAAATTCAAGAAGCAAGGGCAAAAAAGAGAGAAGGTAAAATATGGGAAAATGTGTAGGAGGGAACCAAAGGGATAGTACGTGGATGAGGGCTGGTGGTGTTAATGAATAATGACGTGCGTCATTTATTTATTTATTTTTTAAAAGTTTTTTTTAAAACAGAAAATTAGTATACGAAGTGGATTGAGCATACTATTAGACATAACTGGATATACAATTCGATATAATTGGGCATACCATTTAACATAATTGGACATATCATTCGATATAATTAATTAACACGACAATTAGTAATATTAAATTAATTATTTAACACGACATACCATTTAACATAATCGGGTATAGCATTTGACACAGCTGGGTATACCATTTGCATAAACGGACATACAATTTGACATAACCAGGTATACAATTTTTTATCATAAGTATTATTAAATATTATTTAAGTTATTATACATAATAGGGTATATTAACATAGCATTTGACATAGCAGGACATACCGTTCGATATTATTTAATTAATTTTTTATTATAAGTATTATTAAATATTATTTAAGTTATTATACATAATCGGGTATACCATTCCACATAACCGGGCATGCAATTTGACATAACTGGACATATCATTACATATAATTGGGCATACAATTTGATATAATCGGACATACTATTCGATATATAATTTAATAATTTTTTTATTGTAAGTATTTTAAATAACCGAGCATACCATTTGACATAACTAGGCATACCATTTCAACATATCTTCGATTAAATTTATCTAAAAAATTATAATTAATATTATCAAATTAATTATTTAACATGATATACCATTTGACATAACTGGCTACACCATTTGACATAGCCAGGCATACCATTTGACATAACCGAACATACAATTCAACATATCCGGGCACACCGTTTGACATAACCGGACATTCAATTCGATATAATTGGCATACCATTTGACATAAACGGACATACCATTCGATATAATCGGGTATACTATTTAACATAAAAAAAATCACAGAAACAACTATTCAACCAAAAAATGGTATCCATATCAAGCCTAAAAATCACAAGAATCAACAATTCAACCAAAAAATTAAGGAACCATTTCCTGAGGTCCTCCCTAACCAAAAACAAAAAAAATCACCATCTAAAAGAATCATTTCCTGAGCCCGGTCAGTGTTTTTGAGAGGGATATGGATTGAGAGTTCGAGGCGGTTACTAACCACCAAGGCGATCCATGGCCGGGGCGGAGCGGTAGAGAGGTAGACTCGGTACCACGGTAGTGTCGATTGTGGGAGCTGGTCTCCACTACTCCCCGACGACGACAAGCTCCTTGGACAAGAACGTCGCCGACGCTGTCAGAGTCGCCGACAGCGACAAACTCGGTCCTCTCCCAGCAGAGCCCCTCAGCATTTCCTTATACGGAGGACACCAAGTGGCTGATCCGTCAGCACCTCCTTGTCCTGGCCTCCGCCTTCCCCTCCCCCGACCCTAAAACGACGTCCTTCACAAACAACGACGGTCGCTCCGTCAACCTCCTCCAGGCGGACGACACCGTCCCGGCCTTGCATCGCCGAACCAACCTTGCATCGCGTCGCGGTCGTCAGCGACAATGTCCACCTGCGACGACGAGCGGACCTCGGCGACAGCATCAGATCTTGGATGCAGGCGAGGTAACGATTTCCTAGATAAGTTTGGAAGAGAGAGAGTGGGGACAAAAGGGGGAGCGAGTGAGGGAAGAGAGCTTTACTAAAATGACCAAAATACCCTCGCGTGAATTTTAACCATCAGATCTTGTACATGATTTAAAAAATCGATCCAATGGCTCTCCTTTTATCCAAGTTGGTCCTCACACACTTTTCAAATCAGGACCAATCCCCTCCTGTGCCTAACCTCTTATACCAGCATAAATAAAAGGATGAGAGAGGTAGTAGCATAGCAAGAGGAAACATTTCATATTAATTAGTACAATATGCAATTTACATCATCAAAATAACCCACACAGTCCTTCCCAAAGTGCCTCACCATTTGCTTAGAAGCTAAAGAGAGAAAAAAATAAAGAATCTTACACTCCAAGAAATCAAACCAAAACTCATTCTTGAAGGTATCAATAAGTGAAGAATCAACAAGGCAAACCAAGCTACCCAACAAGAAGAAAACCTGCTGAGCAAACTAGACGTGGCAAAATCGATCATGTTCGAACAGAAAACTGCAGAATCACAAACAAAACTCGAATCTCAAAACCTGCATCTGTCTTGTTTTCATCCGGATCTTGAATCGTTGGAGCTCGAGCTAGAACTTGAACTAGAGGAGTTCAGTCCATTAGAATTTTCCTCCTCGTTCGAACTTGGAGATGTTACTTCAACAACCGGTTTCACTTCATGAAAGTCAATAGCATCTGGAATAACAGGATGCTCATTGATGAGGCCAACCCCATTTGTGGAATCCGCTTCTCTCGCATCTGTGGTACTGTGTTCTTCATCCTGCAATATATCAGCTTCTATATCTCTTGGTTCGATTGCCTGAACAGAAATAGATTCCCTTACTTCGAGTGGTTCATCCATTGCGTCTGATAATTGCTTTCGTGCAGCTTCAGCATCAGCTTCCACAACTGTAATGTCTGAGCTGGTTCTGAAGGTGTCCTCGGACTCATCCACCATCATCTGGTTCCCGATTCTGCCGGGGACAGCTTCTGGGACACCTATCGCTTCACTAATCAGATTAGGAGCCTCATTAGCATCTGCAAGTTCGATAGTTTCATGGACTTGGTGCTGCTCCAGTAAATTCTCTTCATTTTCTCCCTCAGAGTCTTGCTTCACAGAAATGCCAACATCTTCCAAGGAACTAGCTTCATTAGTACGAGAATCTGAGATGGGTTCCCTAAGACCTCTGGAATCGTCTGAAACTGGTTTGTTTTCTATCACGCTTCGAAAAATCACTTCCTCTGCATTCTCTCGTTTATGAAGTTGCTCAAGGGCAAACTCAACATCTTCCACTGTCTTAACTTCGAGGACTGGGATCTCTGGCTGATTTGACACCTGGCTAAAATCGTTTCGCAGACAGTCAACTTCAGGTTGGCCAATGACAGACCTTTCGACTATCTTTTCATCTTGTGTTGACTCACCTACTACTGCTTTCCCACGGAAGTCCCCCACAGTATCCAATTCTGACAATATTTTTTCGTCAATCTCTTTAACCTCATCTTCCTCGGCGGGGAAAGACTCGTATGACTCCGATGAATCATTAGAATGCTCCGGAGCACGGCTGTTGGTCTCGTACACAATTTTATCAAGAGTATTGTCCTTTATGTCCTCTCGTAGTGAAGATGAAGAACATTCTGCACCATCAGGTGGCTGACCAGCAAAGTCGGAATTTACAGGAGCAACTGATACCGTATCTTCGTAGTCCTCTGCTTCAGGTGTACTTGCGTTTTCATTAATGCCAACTTCTCCGACTTCCGCTGCAAGATTAGAGGATGGTTCCTGCAGAGCAGAGAAAATCGCAACCACAATTAGCAACCAACCAAATTCAACTATCTACAGAAACTGCCTCTTCCATGTAATAAGAGCGATTGCCTAGTTATCATATCCATTTGTTATTTTCAACTTCTCTATCTGTATACATCAAATCATAAGACAAACATACGATTAAATCTACCATATAATTGCCAAAATAGAAGAAAATGTAGAGAATCAAACACACAAGAAAGTTAAAAAAACAAAGAATTCATATTATAGAGATGGAGAACTCATTCTAGATAAGAGAAAGAAGAATCAGATGTATGCCTAGTTAATTACCGAGCTTAAGATATGTATGTCATCAGATGATTCCACCATTGATTTGTCCGACCAAGAATACCATTTTTCCAAACGATATGAAGATTTTTCCTTAGCATGAACAACTTCCTTGTATGCATATGGATCGACAATGTCAGTTCTTATATCGCCGGTTGGGACCCGAGCATGATTGTTTTCGAATATAGGGGCTTCTTCCGTCCTTGACGAGTTCTCCCTTACATGCATGATCTCTGAAGGAACGTTGTCCTGGTTTGTAATCTTAGCAACCTCGGTAGGCCATCCTCCCTCTCTTCTGGATATAATCGTGACATTTGGATGCATGTGGTCAGAAATAGAAACCATTGAAATTGACTCCTCAGATTTAAAAGCATCAACATGTGTGATCGGGTCTAGGCCAAGTGACTGAGCCATCTCCTGCTCAAGATGTTCTTCAGAATTAGGCGAAACTGCCACCTTCGGAAGCAAATGATTAGAGGAAGAAGAATCCAATGTCTCAACCAAACTTCGGTTGGATGACTGAATCTGATTCCCTTCATGAAAAGATATTTCTTCCTTATGGACACCACCTTCCTTCAACGATTCTTCGTCAGTGGCTAATGAATGCAAAGTGACCGAGGCATGTTGAAGCATAGGTTCAGCATTTGTGGACCCATTTTGGCTGTCATAGTCGAGATCAACTCCTTCCTCGCCATGCAGAAAACCATCATTCTCACTCAGTTCTGCATTTTCTGGTAATCTCACTTCCATTTCTTTTAACGAATAACCTTCACCAATCTCTTCATAGTGAGAAGAATCTTTATCCCCAATATCAGGTTGCAGTTCTGATTTAATACCAGGAGGATCAGCCAATGCTGGTGGAGAACTCATCTCTAATATATCTCGAAGTGTATCAGAAGACACAGAACGAAAAGACAGGAACCTGTCAGATGAAGCGGGACTTGAGTCGTAAACAGGATCCCTGTGATGACTGTCACCCACCACAGCACCGCTGGCATGACAGTCTGACTTGAGTGGAGTTTGTCCTGAAGTGTTAAATTCATCATTGTCACTCTCAGCCTCACTCAAATATTGGGGCTCTGCCTCCAAGGCTTGCTGCTTCGGTGAGCCAGAAGTGCTGACATGATCACCTTCTAACTTTGTAGCAGACTGCTCGTTCTCACTTGATTCCCCATTATGATTGGGCATCATTTCCATAACAGGCTGCCTGTGCTGATCATTGTCCTCCGCCATCCCGCTCCGATTATGCAGTTGGGACTCCAATGAACCCTGCTTTAAAATGTCAGAATGTGCTTTATGGTGAGCCACACAATTCAATTCTGATTTAACCAGAGATTTGCTTGACATATATGATTTACATACCTGGTTTGTGCTTTCCTGCAGGATTGCCGATCCTCGGTTGACACCGGATATGTTTTCATCTGTATCTGATTGTGACGATATGATTGATTCGCTGCTGTACTCCTCTTCATTGAGTCCCATCCGCAGAAGTATTTCACTAGCATTGTGCTCTACAGGGGTCATCTCTCCTGAAGCTGATAAAATGGAATCAGTTTCATGGCGATGCTCTACATCACCTGATGAAGTGTTAACCTCATCATCATTATGCTGAACGTTCCTCGCAGCCTCTTCAACATCTATGGTTGCAACATCTTCAGAAGTAAAGCTTCCACGTTCAACAAGGAGGGAAACATTATCATCAACAAGTATCGTTTCTGTTTCAGGAGAAACATCCTCTTCGTTGACTTTCTTCTGTTTTTCCTCGATTTCCTCGTCCTCCACCACTGAACTCGCTGATTCAGTATCTTGAACCGAACTCAACTTTGACTCGCTTGCTTCGCTTAATTGCCGCTGGAAAGTCGATTCACTAGTTCCTTCACCAGCAAATCGATCAGGTACAAAGTAAGGCTTCCATCGAAGATCTTGCCTCTCGTGTCGAGGAAAACCGAACACTGATGGTCCCACACTGAAACTTTCATGTCTTCTGAAAACTGGCTCCCTCTGACCGGGTGCAGAGAACTCCTGTTGGAAGCTGTCACCCTTAAGGTCAGGTTTCTCTTCATTTGGTTCATAAGGAAGGTCAAAAGGATTTTTTCTCTGAAGCAATATGGACGGAGCAGACCCAGGAACATCATCATATGGGTCATACGGAAGATCAAATGGATTCTGTCTTGTAGTTGAAATTGGAGGAATATTGACCGGAATATCAGCACCATCCAAATCTATGAGATTCTTCTCGGCCATCAATCTCATGTTTCTGCGAGCTCTTCTTCTTGCAATAAGACTCTCCAGACGTTGGTTTCTTTCAAGCTCCAATGATCCCAAATCCACGAGATTCTTCTGGTCATCCTCTGTCCATTTAATTGCAGACTTACTTTCATCGTCTTTACTTTCTTGTACTTCTTCTTCTTCCCCATGGTCATTCCCATCAATATCATCTTCTTCCTCCTCTCCCTGGCTTTCTGTATCATCATCTGACTCAATACTGCTCTCCTCGCTTCTACCAGACGTCTCTGAACCAGCCTCTGAACCTTCAAGAGACCTTTCAGCTAGTTGTGGATCTTCCTCATCCAAAAGCGGATGGAGCTCATCCAACATTGGAATTATGTCTGCCATTGATGCATCTGGCGAGGAACTCTCAGCCCTATCAGATTCAGAATCAGAAGCCTCCTCGTCCTGTTTACTCTCCTCATACATATCTTCTTTCATCTGTTTCCAATCCACTAGGAAATCCGTGTGATTATTTTCCTGAGAGTCATTAGGCTCTGCAGGTGGATCACCATCATTTCCAGAAACTCGAAAATTCCCAAACTCCTCTTTCTTCCCTACTTTCTCTTCCACAACCTCCCTTATCTTCTTATACAAGTCATAATCAACTCTTGTCTCACTTGCTTCAATCAATCCTTCTTCATGCAGCTCTCCTGGAGAATTCTCATTAACCAATGGCATATAATCAGGCACACTATCATCTTGCCCGATTTTACTGAAATCATCCTCTGTCAAATTATCATCTTCCACAATTCCCGGAGATAATTCCCTTCTCGTCTCAACAGTCTTCTCTAAACCAAAGCTCCCTTCCCTCTGAGTCACATCAATGCCATCAGCTGCTTGCGCTGCTCTCAAAGATGAAATGACATGACTAATTTCCTCTTCTTCCTCGTCCGCCAGCTCTTCACCTTCACTCTCTATCTCAACTTCCGGTATGTTCAACTCCCCGAAACTCAGCAAAGTACCAAGCAAAACAGCAGTACAAACCAAAACTGGGGAAGCAGACACTAAAAGCGATAACAAAAGCGGGAACGATCTGTACAAAACTGCCAAGAAACACACGACCGCAGCGAGGAATGGATGGTTGCACACTGATCTATAACATATCTTCACTGGAAGAACCAAAGTCCTCCTGATTAACATTACACCCCTCATTGCATCATCAGTTCCCATATCTCCTCTCCTCCTCGCCTCTTCGATTTTCCGAATAAAAATCTGTTCTTTGTGACACAAAATGCAATAGGAAACAAGGAGAATGCTAATGAGAAGCTACAAGGATACTACTTTCCAACAGATCCATCAAACCATAAAAAGCAAAGCAATTGAGCATAGAAACCCACCTCAGAGAGCCAATGTAGGATCACACAAGGAGAAATCCAAACGGCAACATCCAAGAACAACAACTGAAACCCAATAAAGCAAGCAAATTTGGATCAAAACAGAGATGGGTATCGAATTATTCAACGAAAGGAATCAATTTTTCAATAACCCAACAAGCCTATGATCGGTTCAAATGCAAACCTCCTTGAGGAAACAGGGGAGCCAAAAAGATGAGATTTTTGGATGCTGTATTTTCTCCCGCTTCAGATAATCTCTGCCTCAGTGGCTTGACAAGTGCTGGAAGCTGGTAAGGATCATAGAAAATGGGAAATGGAAATGGCTGGAACGGGAATCTCTCTCTCTCTCTCTCTCTCTCTCTCTAGGTTCTTGCTAATGCCTTTTCCTCTCTCTCTTTTTTTGTCTATCTTTTCTATGATCTCTGTGTGCCTTCTTAAATCTTACAGGCTTGCTGGCTTCCCTTTTCTCGTGTATTTTCTACAAGTTATTTGATAAAAATGTATTTTTTTTATACCACTTAGATTTTCGGAGAACTATGAAATCAACTAATCTAGACCAATGTGTCGATAGGATATTTGAAAAGTGACAAAAAAAATTTAACAAATATTTAACACCGTTGTGTTCCAAGACATTTTTATTAAATTAGGACAACTCATTCGCCAATTGATCCGAATAATTATTGATAAACTAAACAAAAATAAGTGATTGTTGGTAAAAAATTGTCTATGAGACAGGGACAACTTTTTAAGGAACAAATGAAAACACAGGGTCGGTTCAATAAAATGAGATGGAAGGAGGGGAAAAGGAGAAAAGTGGGATGAGAAAAGCAGGATAACTCGCTTTCCTTTGATCCCGTATACGACCGGCATTATCTTTAGTATACATTTCTTTTATATCATAATCTCAAGTGAACCGACTAATTAAGTTCGAATAGTGTGAGATATTTAAAAATACGGTAAAACTCTCCACAATTACTACATTACATATACATGTACCACACCTGGTACCTTTCATATAAATGTACACTGCATTAATTGTTGGGAAAATAAGTATACTGCATTAATCATATATCACCATTATACTTTTTTCCGAAATTAGTAATGTTTCAACATCGACTTAGGTCTTCAAATTTGAATCAATTTAACACGTTTTTAACATTACTGCATAGTCAAACTCGAACTTAAGAATAATGATGTAAGTTCTTGTTAGTAGCACTTTTTTAAGTTAGTATACATATATAAAGTTCAAATCCTTTATTCTCTATTCCATGAACTAAAAAGATAATTGCAACGTTGAAGTAACAACATCTTTTGTCAAGTTTGTTGTTCATGATTTCAGGTGACCACTGCAACAAATATAGAGATGGAACTCTGTTTTGCTTATTTTTATCTGCTTTTCGCCTATGATTTTCAGAATCGAGTACGTGTGTTTAGTGCACATTATTGTTGAAGGGTGGAATATAATCAATTCTGGATTGGTTTAAGAGAAATGTGGGGATAATCATTGCTTCAACAGATAAAGAAAGGCATTTTGATTTAATGTTTCTTTACAAGTTGGCAGCAAGTGACCACCATAGGTGCCCCACTTAATTGAAGAAGCTGCATTAAAATCTAATTCAGCATTCTTGGGTACCCTTTTAGATTTAGTCCGAGTTGACGCCCACCTTACACTAATTCTCTTTGATGCGAGATTGGCGGTGACGAGATTTGATTTGATGCACCAAACACAAATCATTTGGAACGAGTATAATTTGTGTTTCTCGGGTTCGAATATCGTAAATGGAGCGGAAAACCACTCATTTCGATTAAGTTCAAATAATGTAAACGAAGCAAACATTCTTAGGAAAATCGATTAAAGCTCGAAATTGCTTAATTTAGGTTGAGATTTGAAAGTAAGATTGGTCTTTGTTTAGTTAATTTAAACTGGGGTGACATATTGCAGCTAAAGAAAGGGTGGACGGCCGACCAAAATGTTGAAAACTCGATTCGAAGAGATTGGACGGTGTTCATTGATTTTTTCCTTGTCTACGACTTTATGATATTTAAAGGTATACTTTTTTTAGTTGATACCGTCTGGATTGAGCCGATTAATCTAGTTCAAGTCGAATAACACTTGTATCCCCATGGTTGGCTACAATAAACTATACAGAGATCTTCCAAATCATTTCAAAGAGCCTTTTCTACTTTTTTTCCTCTTATGACAGTTACTATAATAGAATAATAAATAATCCTCTTGGTACAAACATAAAATCAACAATTATTAAGAATCATGCATACCATCAGGAGAGGAGAAAAATCCCAGAGAAAGAAGAAGTTCATAGATTAGCCAGAAACCTTTGCAGACGCTCTGGAACAATCATCAAAACCATAATATCACCAATGTTGCCGATCCGGTCCTCGTTGCTGCTCACTCACGGTTACAGCTTACGCGATCGGCGGTTTGGCGCTGACGCAATGTTCCGATCTGGCGAGTCTGACTCGCTTCCGAGGAACTCTCTTCCAAGCTAAAGATCCGCTTGGAAAGAGATGGATCGGTCAGTTGGAGAATTCTCGCAATCATGCTCATTCAGCTAGAGCTTGCCCCATCATTTTTCCTGTCAAAGGTGCACTTTTGCTTCCTATACCTTTTCCTCTATGGTAAATCCGTAGCCCGCGAACAAGACGGAACCTGCATAAGCCACCAAAAAGCAAATAGGATCAGAATGTGGGCACTGATGAGTAATGAGAGATGACAGTTCAGGTTGGAAGAGAAACTGCAATTTTATATTTTGGAAGGAAAACACTCATTAAGTACAAAGAAAACCAAAGAACGGAAATGATCTGTCGATAAACTCGGAAAGACGGTAAATCAATTGTCGACACAGCAACCACGGAACAAAAATAATGCAGCACGGTTTTTATAAAGATCCAGGGGGCATATCCAGAAATGACACTTTACCTACATGAACTCCTATGAGAAATAGTTGGGTTTTAGAAAAGGTTAATTCTTTCAGAGGCAATCGTGTGCAAGGATAAACATTTAGTGTCAGTACATCACCTCTTTTGTGGAATTCTCTCTCTCTTGATATCTTTTCACTGTTATAAACTTATAATCATCGGTCTATCAAGTGCTTGGCCGATGATACGGCTAAAACTTTAAATCATGGCAGAAGAGTTGCCTTCTGAAAGGTTAGTTAGACCAAGTAGGAGATTTCTTTGTTGGCAGAGTTACTTTCTCCTGCTGTCTCTTTTCATGCGCTTAGCAGCATGTTTGTCAGGTTTCGAAGGCTCCAACTCAACTTCAACAAGCATTTCTGACCATAGAGTTCCAAACTTCACGTGGAAGCTTTTCGTAAACCAGTCCGCAATTTCAGCATACAATTCTTTCGGATTATCTTTCCAAGCTGCTCTTAACTTGGCACGGCTATCAATCATTTTCTCGTTTAACTTCATCAAAAGATTACCGACCCTCCTTTGGCCCGAAGCATCTTTATCCAAGATCATACTTGGAGGGGCTGATAAGAAATCTCGAACGGATTTTAAGCATTGCAAAACACGGCCTTCAAGTAAAGCAAAAGCAAATCCTTTGACGCGCTCACTGAAATCAGTAACTTGAACTTGCTGCCTGCCAAGCAGCCACATATGAGGCCCAAATGTTGGAATAATAACAGAAAACACTCGATCAGCCGATTGGTTGTACTCCAGTTTCTGGTCATCTTTAGTTGAAAAGCAGCAGAGAGACCCAACATATTGAACAAGCCATTCTGGTTGTACCGCTGTAGCTCCATGTAAATAAGGGCGCTTTGTATGCAGCAATTCGCTGTAAACCAGAAACTCGGGAGCTGAACTAAAGAGAGATGAAAGCCGATGGAGAAACACAGGTTCATTGACCATACAGGCTTGATATTCTATTGCATTTGATTTCCTCTGTTTTTCCGATTTTCTGGCAACCCTGTCGGCCCATCCCGCACAAATAGCTATCCTCACAATCTTTTCTTCCTCTAACATAAGAGCGCACTTAGTGGATGAGACTCTCCAAGCTTGCTCTACATCATCAATTGTTCCATGAGTCCATGAAAAAGCATGGTCAACAATTTGTCTTGTGTTTTGCTGAAATACAAGTTGCAGAATCTGCTTTCTCAATTTTGACATTTCCTCCATGATTTTAAGGTGCAAAGCATTTTCATCGCAGAACTTCTTTGGACAATCGCAAAGTTCAAAACACTGTAGCGCATAGGCTATAGTCAATGCATCACTGCTTGGATTTGAAAATGTTGCACGAGATACTTTGATTCTTTCCTTCAGTTTCTTCTTCCTCAACTTCTCTTCCTTGCTCAAAACTTCCTCATCTACACGACCATACTCCCCACCCTCTTCCAAACCATCAGGACCGGACTGAGGTCTATCATCCAGCATCTGGAAAGGACTAGGATGGCTCAGTGCAGCTGCTGCAGCAATAGCAAATCCAAGAACCAGATTTGACCGGGCATTAATATTTCTATTCTGCAGAATTTGAATAGCAGTTAGAAGCATTCGAGAATGATGAGGACTCATGGGGTAATTAGCCATGGCCTTCCCCATTGGTCTCAGTCTTCCATTGCTGTCAAGAGCTTCAAGAGTCTTCAAACAGCGTACTGCCTCCGACAAGGCAGTTGGTTCAGGAGGAGTTGGAAATGGAAAATTTTCCACCTGGGACACCAGTGTACTACAATGTCAGTGACAAACTTCAAAGCCTTTTAGCTATAACATAATTTATTTTGATCATCAAACCATTTTCTAGAAATATTCATGCTAGAAGCAAATTACAAGTTATAAGTTTGCAATTTATTAAAAAAACTATGAGTCTGTTAGCAGGAACATTAACTATCCTATCTTATCCTATATTTGACCGTTCAACAAGGCTCTGCAGAAAGATACTAATACTATGCAAGATGGTTGCACGAATTAACCAGGGAAGCCACAGGAACACCAACATGAAAGAACAGAATGCAATTACCCGATAAAGTTTAATAACTTCAAAGACATCTCAGAGGATCTATTTCATAAAGTTACAGAAAAACAAACCTTGTCTATGCCCATTGATTTGAGGACAAGAACAATGCTATCAACTGGCACTTTCAATATTTCAGGACAAGAGAACTGCGGGAAAATGTTCCCATAAACAGCTCTTGAGTAGAGACGATAACAATGTCCAGGACCAGTTCTTCCAGCTCTGCCAGCACGTTGATCAGCTGAGGCCTTGCTTATCCACTGGATTTCATAAGTTTCCATGCCAGTGGATGTATTATATTTCTTCACTTTTTCTCTCCCAGTATCAACCACATACTTGATGCCAGGGATAGTTAATGATGTTTCCGCAACATTAGTCGTGATTACAACGAGCCGCTCTCCTTCCTTGACATCTTCATAAACGCGAAGCTGCTCTTTTGCAGGAAGCATGGCGTACAGAGGCAAGACATGCAGCGCGCCAACCGTTGGAAGTTCATCCCTCCCACTATTATTCTCTGTAATACAGTCCATAGAGAGGTCTTCAGATGGCAGGAGAACCCTTTTCCTCTCTGAATTAGAGTGCAACGGCGCCTTTCCTGCCAATGTTTCAAAAGCAGCCTTTAAAGATGCAAGTGCTCCTTCCTTCCCTACCAGACCATCAAAATCGACATCTTCTTTGGGAGCCTTCTTCTGCCAAAGGTGTCCATTATCACCATCATCAACCAGATTGTCTTCTTCGCTCTCTGATTTTGAGTCATAAGATATTTCAGATTCATCTCTATCAGAATCTGGCATATCGTCAGCATAACAGCTAGGAAACCCATTGTTCTCCTCATCTGGTGTAACATGCATCTCAAATGCATCATTTTTTTCCTCCAAGTTTATTCCGTCGGTTGAGGTCATATCGGATGTTGCAGGGGCCTTCTCAAGTCCAATTCTTTTCGTGGATTTACGAAGCATCTCCTTTGAAGCTTTTCGCAACTTCTTACACAATAACTCTACTTCTCTTTGCCCTGTTACAAATACAAGTATGCCTCCGTGTGGCAGTTTCTTATGTATGGATAGTACCTTTTTGTATGCTTGACCAATATAATCAACAGTCTCTGTTCTCCTGGAGTAATGCTTGACTACATCAAATTGGCGTCCCTCAACATTTATAACTGGAGGAGGCTTGTGAAACAATCTACTTCCAGAGACAAAGTCCTCAACCCGCAAGGTGGCACTCATCAGGATAAGTTTCAGCGGGAAGATCATATCATCAGGACTTATGTTTTGCCCTCGCTGCTCTTCGAATTTTTTCTGTTACAAAGGACGATATTAATTTCCACAAGATACCAAGTGCAGTATCAACAAGATTCCAGTCAATCAACTAGGCAAAGTTCTTCAAGTTCTTACCTGGCGGAGCCTAACTACACGCGAAAGCATACCAACTAGAATGTCTGTATTCACGCTTCTCTCATGAGCCTCGTCAAGAATTATGACAGAGTACCGCCTCAAAAGAATGTCACTCTACATAAAAAAGAATCAGATCATGCAACATCAAATGCTAAAACAAGCACGTCCTTGAAAGAACTAAAAGCAATATAGAGATTGAACATTATGCTCTTCACGGAGAAGCGCGAGACGATTCAAGAAATGTATTCGTAAAATGCATGTGCAATTATGTTAGCATGCATCTCCTGTCAGCAATTTAGCAATGCATCATCGACAACATTTCAAAGCAGTTATCATGGAAACAAAAAAAAAAGACCATATTTCTAGGCAAAAGAAGAGTTCTGCTAGTCAAACCAGTATCAAACTGACATCAAAATGCGTTCTTCCTCTATCCATTTCTTACCAGGAAAAAATCCCTGGTTAGGATTAACAAGCTTAACCAAACTGCAGGACTGAAACAACGAGATTAAAGACTCGCTAACCCATCCTCAAAATCACAAAAAAATGGCGGCAAGCAGAACTGAAGCAACAAAAATCAAGAGTCATTACTAACCCACCCTCAGAGATCACAAACATATGGCGGCAAGTAGAACCATTTTAAATAATTTATTAATTACTTATCCATCAAGACTGAGAAAGTCAACAGACTGAAAATGCAAGACCCATCTGCTCGCATAACACATTGTTGGTGATTGCACCTTTCTCCAACAGCATGAGAAAAGCATACCTGTACTTCGCGCAGCAAAATACCATCAGTCATAAACTTGATGGAGCAACTATCTCCAATCCTCTTGTCATACCTGACTTGGAATCCAACCTCTTTGCCAAGATTAAGACCTAGCTCAAATGCCACACGCTTGGCGGTGGTAAGGACAGCAACTCGGCGTGGTTGAGTAACACCAATAACACCTCTTCGAGAAGGACATTGGCTAGAGCCAAATCCTGCCTCATAAAGAAACTGAAAGATAGCAAGAAAAGAAGGTATTAAAAAGGATTCCAATCTGAAAAAGATCAAAAACTGTGCATAACATGTATTTCAGATCATCAATAAGGAATCAATTACACCGACCTGAGGGACTTGAGTGGTTTTACCACACCCAGTT
Organism: Hypericum androsaemum; assembly: GCA_963995505.1. Lineage (NCBI taxonomy): Eukaryota > Viridiplantae > Streptophyta > Magnoliopsida > Malpighiales > Hypericaceae > Hypericum > Hypericum androsaemum. The sequence continues at coordinate 11,592,432 of OZ023194.1, forward strand.
TGCCCGCAGATGATCAGAGCTTCATGCTCTTCAGCATTTACAGCTTCCATTATCTCTTGCTCCACCCCAACTATAGGCAGATCCCTGCGTTCTTTTTCCAACTCCGTTGGCCTGAAAACAGGCACCACCAACGGTCTAGCATGAACTCTTCCAGAAGAACCTTGTAAATTGCCAGAACCAACATAATCAGCAGGTACGATTCTTCCCAGTCTATCTTGGTCCTGTCCACGTGTTTTCCCAATCTCGAGTAAGCCAACAGCCTGCAACAGCAATCCGCATGGCGGTGCAAGAAACCATGCAACATACCTTGAAGTCGCTTTTTCCAGCAATACAATCACCAGGCAGAGAAGCTCTATCATCCTCTTGCACAGGGGAACAAAAACTCCCAACATAACTTCTTGCAGCTAAAGGTTCAATCATTGAGTTAATTCTAGTTTCTACTGGAACAGAGGAAATAGATTCCTCAATTTCAATATTACCCTCTTCGTCCATATCTGATGCTGTACCCTCAACCGTACAAGACGCCATCTCAAACGACCGAATGCTAGAAGGGACTTCTAAACGTGCCTTGGAAAAATTAACCGCCATTCTACGCTTTTCCTTTGACGTTTCATCCTACACAATTAGTAAAAGCCATGAACAAAGATTTTTTCTGAAACCTCGTCAATTTTTTTTTGATAAATAGTGCTAAACAAAGTTGGAATCAGTAAAAGTATCCATACCCGTCCTATGTTTACTGAAGATCGTAGAAGACAGAATACGTCCTCTGGAATCTTGTTTTTCCTGAAAAATAGCCTTTTACACATAAATATCACACACAAAAAAAAGATAAACAGCAAAGGAGCACATAAAAGTCAATGACATACTCCAAGGCCTCAATGCTTTCAGAAAGCAAACGCTCTCTTTCCTCTTCCTCCTGTGACAAAAAACCAAGTCAATCGAAGTCCTACAACTTCTTCCAATACAAAGAAAGCTCATTCCTTTGGTTTTCTTAATTGAATTTCACTAATCTTCCCCTCCAAACTCAAACCATCAAGAAAAAACTCAAACCTCTATCTTTTTAAGCTTCCTCTTCTGGGATTTGCTCAACTTAGGCTGGTTCGTCGCTTCTTGTACCTATACAGACCATAAACACAAAAAGCTACCATCAAACCAACACAAGAAGTCAAAGAGAAAAAAAAAAAACCCAACAATGCAACACTTTTAAGTTCCAAACTTTGATGATCCAGATAGCTACCAACCTGGTTCTTGCCCTTTCCCTTCTTCGCAGGCATTATCAACCCATTGCTATCACCTTCCGAACTAAAACACGCGAGCAAACAAACACATCGTCAAGTCACGCCAATCGAACAACATCCTCCGTAACATCGAACAGCAACAGCACACATACCCTTCATATCTATCAACTATTATATTGCACCATTGCTCTTATTCCATACTAATTTCTCTAGTGCTCCACAATTGTAATTAGAATTGCAAAACCCACATCAGCCCTAACAACAAATAACGCCTCAAAACCGTTCCAACCATTTTTTTAATAAAAGGCAATAATAGTATCAAGAGGCACTTTAAATAAAATAAAAATAGAACTATAGGGAGAGAAACCAAAAAAACAAAAAGATGGAATCTTTGGAGGCGGCGGAGAAGATGACGGTTACCCTTTATTCCTCCTGCCCTCTTCCATCGGTGGATTGCGTCTTTTTTTAGTAGCGGGATGGCGAGGCTTCCTCATTGAGCCCTGAAGCCCCAAAAAAAAAACCCACACGGATATAATTTGGGTGAGAAAGTTTGTCCGTGACACTAAGACACGGAGCTAGAGGCCGGTCCGTGGAGGCTTGGAAGACAGGGAGGCGGCACTTGGGAGTTGCGGGGTTTAGGGTTTTTAATACTTAATTAGGTACTTCGATTGGGTGCTTTTTGTTCACAAGGTTCCTGCGTTTTGCCGTTTTCTGTTTTTTTACTTTTCTAAAAGGTTTTACAATGCCTCGAAAAAAGAATTTAGAATAGAAAGATAACTAACATTAATAGCAAGGGAAAAGTTCACTTGAGTATGCTGTGGTATTATCGAGTATCACTTGGCTACTCTGTAGTTCTGAAATTATTAAATTGGTCTAATTTATTCTAATTTTTATCACTAAACGGTCTACAGGTCCGGTTCGTAATTTTTTGGATAAATAGCGTTGTTTTGACGCCTACGTAGTGCGCCACGTGATAGTGCTTGTAATTAGTTGATGCTGATGTGGCAGTAAATAAATTACTAAAATATTTTTATAATTTATATTTTCTATGAAAAATCTTGCGTTGGATGAAATTTTTTCCTGAAGAACGAATTGGGCTCTTGGGGTATATGATTGAAGAAGGAATTTTGCTTGGAGAAAGAGAGAGGGGGAACGAGGAGATGAGGGTTTTTTTAATAATTATAAATAAATGATGGATTGTTTTGATATTTTAACCATGATATGAAATGCTACACCTAATTATCCGGACCCTGTCCGACCATCCAGATATTCACATCATATTTTTGCTATGATGTAGTAGTAATTTTAATTAAAAAAGTTTGACCCTACAACGTACTAATGTGATTTTTTGTGGTACAAGGTACTAAAGTGAACTTTCATCAATTAAATAATGTTTTGGAAAAATATTCATAGGTCTCTGATATTTCAAGAAATTGATTAATCAGGACGATCTAGTATTCTTTAGTCACGAGGTTTCTAAAATCAACTAATTAATCTCTCAACCGAAAATACACTATTTCAAGTACCAAAATACCCTTATGATACTCCGAAATTACAAGACAAACAAACTCCCATCTCCCAACCCATCCATCTCACTCATCCATAGCCCTCCTCCTACCAAAGGCTCGAAACCAGAAAATTGGACCATATTCGTTCCACCACTCTACATGCTCCACAACTAAAGTTACAAACTTTTTGTGAATAAGAAGTCCAGCGGCCAAAAGTTGTACCTACACAAAAATTGGTTCTTGGAAATTAACGTGAAATTACGGAAGGAGAAAAAGAAGAGAAGTGAGAGCTTAGAGACTTCTTCATGGCCACCGTCTTTTCTGACATTGGTGGTTTCAGATGCGTTACCCGCTCCCCTTGCGGCCTTAGTGTCGGTCGAGTAACAAGATTAGATGGATGTGTTCGACGTTCGGGGTGGGAGTTTTGTGTTACCTATGCTAAACTTGTAAATTTTAGGGAAACATGAGGGGTATTTTTTGCACTCGAAATAGTGTAGTTTTAGTTTATAAGCTAAATTGGTTGATTTTCCAAATATCATATACTAAACATCACTAGTCCGTCCTGATTAATCGAATTCCTGAAATATCACGAACCTTTGATTATTTTACTCTAATTTTTTTTGATAAAAAAATATTTTATTAAAAAAAATGCTCGATCATTAATTAATAAAGAAAAATTATCAACAAAATCAACAGAAAAGTTTTTATAAAGGGCGTGTCCCGTTCCAGCTTCTTCTCAGTTCCTCCTCCTCTGCCCCCTTTATCGAGCTCGGCTAATCTCTCTCGCCCTCTTCCCAAACCCGCCACGTCACCCCGCAATCGATAACCGACTTTCCCGACGGTTACGGGCCCCCTAATGCTCCATCTGTAGCCGACTCCGCGTCTCGGATGCCGCCGCCGCCGCTCGAACGGCGCCGTTTTGTGACCTCCTCTTCCCAATCCCTAAATCGCACCCATGGCTCAGCAATCGTCGCGCCTCAACCGCCTCCTCACTCTCTTAGACAGTACGCTTACTCCTCATCGATCCCCTTACGCGTTGAAATTTTTTTTTATTTTTTTTAACAATTATTGGGGTATTGTGAAGCTGGTTCGACCCAGGCCACTCGATTCGCCGCGGCCAGGCAAATTGGGGATATTGCCAGGTCTCACCCTCAGGACTTGAGCTCCCTCTTAAAGAAGGTATCTTGGTTTGGTTCCAGCCGGAAAGTTCCGATTTTTATTTAGGGAGTGGTGTTTGGTTAGGTTTTTAATGTGAATTGTTGCGTGTTTTGGGGCGGGGTGGATGGTAGGTGTCTCAGTACCTGCATAGTAAGAAGTGGGACACCAGGGTTGCGGCGGCCCATGCCATTGGGGCAATCGCGCAGAATGTCAAGCAGACATCTTTGGCTGACCTCATTGCCTCCGTGCAAACCAAGATGTCCGGGTCTGGCGTCTCGGGCGCTGCTGATGATTTGGTGGTGGGGTCTGGGGGTCCATCCCATATCTTCTCCAGTGGCGGGTTTAGAAGGTTTTCGTGGTTTCTTGCACAACGCTTTGTCTATATTTTTTGGGCTTGCTGGTTGGTAGCCATTTGTATTGGCGCAGGTTTTTCAAGTGCTTCTAGTGACATGGTTTTTTTTCTTTTCTGCATCGGCTCTCAGCTTTGACATTTCCAAGGTGCTGGAGTTTGGTGCTCTATTGGCCTCTGGTGGGCAGGTAATGCCAATTTACATTTAAGTCTAGAAGTTATCTGTTCTTAGAGTTGAGAAATAATCTGAATGTTCATAGTATGGATGTAGGACAAGGTTATTACATCTGCTATATTAGTTGGACCCAGTATACTGTGAAGGGGACCAATGCATGTGACTCTGATCCCAGGTGTAACACATTGTGCTTAGATAGTCAATTTTTTCCGTGGTTGGGATTATCATATCGTTTCCAAGATATGGTACAGCTGTGTTGTTGTTCTGAGGATTGCATTTGGACTACTATTACTTTCCATGCTTTGATTTATTTATAGCTCCAACGTGAAAAGCAAAGAAGAAAACTGGAGGAAAAAGAACGGGATTGCTTAAGCTTCCCCCAAATTCCAATGCCTTTTTCGATTTAATGGTGGTGGTGATTTTGATGAAACCAGCAATATCATATTGTTTATGGTTTTAATGTAGGTGTGCTTTGACCTCCTATAATTAGCTCGCCTTTTATCTTTTCCTTCATATTTTGGAAGGGAGCATTGCAGATGATGTGGATAGGGTTAATACAGTTTCATTGGTGTGTACACAGCGTGTTTGATACAAATGTATGCGGAAAAGTTATGGTTCTGACTGCAGCTCTTTTCAGGAGTTTGATATTACAACTGACAATTTGAAGAATCCGCGGGAGCGCTTAGCTCGTCAGAAACAAAATTTGCGACGTCGCTTGGGTTAGTGATTACGCAAGCATTTGTTCTTTTACGATCAACAGAATTTACTTTCTAATTGGGATATTGCTCGGCAGGGTGTCTTTATTCTGTGTCAAAAGTAAGCATCCGGATTGTTAGAGCTGTGAAGAATGTGCTTAGTAGCATGTACCATGTTAGTGGCAGTTTTGAAATAACTACTTCCTGAGTTCTTTTTCATCATAAGTTTACCCACTATCCATTATGCATTCTTTAAGGCATATTGTTTGTCCCCTTGGCAAATCGTTGCTTGAGATGATTTGCTCGATTGTGTGCTACAGCTGCGCCAAGTTTGGACAGATCACAGATGTTCAAGTCGTAGTGGCAAAATGAATTGTATAAATTAGTTTGCTCTTCAATTTTTTAGTTTTTTCGCCATGCTTAATGCTCGAGTATTTTGATTGGTGAATGTCGGCTGTTGGATGCTGTTCTACATTTTCCCTGTTAGTTAATGTTGTTCTTGCATGCAGGTTTGGATGTTTGTGAGCAGTTTATGGATGTAAATGATATGATTAAGGATGAAGACCTTGATGCTCAGAGATTCTATACTCAAGGAAATGGCTACGACAATAGACTTCTGACAACCCCTTCCATGCATAGCATTCAGCAGTTTGTGGCAGCTATGGTTCCCAGTGTAGTATCAAGAAAACCGAGTGCAAGGCAATTAAATGCTTTGAAGAGGAAAGCAAAAACTAATTCAAAGGACCTTGTGAAAAGCTGGCCTGAGGAGAGAGATGCCGAGGCACCATTTGCTCAAAGCAGAACTCCAAGGGGTTCGAAGCCTGATCCGTTTAGCTCCATTCAGGTAATATAACTTAAATTTCCCCTTTTGGTGTAAGATTGTGGACCATTATCTATCACTACTACTTTTTCTTTCTTTAAAAAATGGCAACTATGTTGTGTCAACCAGTTCATTTACTGTGTGTTGTAGACATCCCCACTGATCTTATAATTTATCTGATCTACTTTGCTGCTCCTGTTAACCTCTCGGTTGATGAACCAAACTCCCCCGATCTTGTGTAAAATTCAAATGGCAACCAATCAGACTAAAATGTCTTGTTTTTAGTGCTATTTGCTCTATGATATATAATTTATATAGACGAACGCACATTCTATGAATTCAGATTTTGTATACTTTTTTGTTCCTACTTCGGAGGCAGCAATATAACCCCGTGCCAAGAAACCAAAGTTTTCTTATTTATTTCCTGATTTTTTTTGGTGAAATGATAATGGACCATTTCTTATACTTTCTATGAATAGCTTTTTTTCTGTTTTTATCTAGGCTGAGAATCGCTGTCTGTTGTTCAAAAATATAGGATTTCCAGATTGTATATCTAATATTGTTTCTGATGTCCCAGTTTGGTGCTGAAAACATAGGATGTACATGTTGTGGCCATAATACTTTACTAATGTCTAATGCCTAGCTCCTGTGTCCTTTTTTTTGCTGAATAAGTGAGGATTTAATTAAAGGCGCCACGGGGGTACACCCATGTACATCAAGAGGGACTTATTATGACCCTCCACAAAATCAACAAATTCTAACTCACTACTGAAGTATTTCCGCTATACCAATAGGACAAATACCTAGCTCTTGTGTTCTTTTGGAGGAAGCCAATACTAAATCTTTCAAGCACTGTTGAACATTTCTGCTGGCAATCAGCTAAACTTCTGTCTGTTTAGCCATAAGTGCTTCACTCATATATCAATGGGGAATAAATTATAAATTTTAGTTGATTTTTATCCTGGTATGACAAAAGTACGAGGAGTAGATGCTAAAGGTAAACATAAGTGGAATTGTCGTTGTAGTAGTCCTAGTTTTTTGTTGTTGTACGATTAAATAACATATAGGAGAGGTGATGCCAACAACAACATCTTGGGATATCTCGTTTGGCTCAGGAATGCCACTTATATCAGGGCTCTCTACAGAAATTGTTTTGTCCTATTCCAGGTAGATGCTGATGAAGACTATTCCGAGCATGATGGTGACACAGGGTGGCCTTTCCAGTGTTTTGTTGAACAACTCATCCTTGATATGTTTGATCCTGGTAATGTTTTTAATGTTCAGTTAGATCTATTGGTTTCGGTGCACTTTTTCCAAATAACTGAATTTTAGTTTTAAATTCTGCTGGCAGTTTGGGAGATTCGCCATGGCAGTGTAATGGCATTGAGAGAAATCTTAGCTCATCATGGTGGTTCTGCCGGAGTAGTTGTTCCTGAAATGTGCTCTGAAAACGTTTTAGATGAATTAAGACACATGGATTTTTCAAATGTGGTCCAAGCAGATGGGAAATTTGATTTGAATATGCAAGTTTTGGCGGATGAGTCGGAACCACAAGCAAAAAGAGGGAAGTTTGAAGATGGGCCCTCGGTATTTGTGAATACAGTTGTCCCTACTTGTACTATTGCCAAAATAGATCCTGGACTGAAGGCTGATGTTACGAGTAGTAATATCCCTGCATGGAGTGTTAGTGGACAAATAGATGTAGCTGTTGTCAAGGCAGATCCTGATTCTAACTGTAGAACAGATTCTCATTTGGTGGAGCCAACTGATTCTGACGACAATAAGGCTTTAGTCATGAAGCCAGATGCTCACAATGATGACCCCAAAAATCATGAGTTGATGAATTTGTTAAAACTGGCGAGGTTCTCTTGGACAAAAAACTGTGAATTTCTGCAGGAGTGTGCTATTCGTTTCCTATGTGTGCTGTCATTGGATCGGTGAGACCCAACTCTCCATATTCTCAATTCCCAGCACAATTGATCCTTGTTTCTCTTTCCTTTCACTTGTCTAAAAGCGACAGCCTTTTGATTGAGAAGTTTTGCATCCTGTTTAAGTGTCTCCTTATTTCTTGTTGAATGCAGTTTCGGAGATTATATATCAGACCAAGTTGTTGCTCCTGTGAGGGAGACCTGTGCGCAGGCATTAGGTGCTGCATTTAAGTACATGCATTCCTCCTTGGTTTATGGAACTTTAAACATTCTTCTTCAGATGCAGGTACAACTCAAGGAGTAATGATGCTCCTGGTTTTTCCCTATATATGTATTATCTAATATGATGTTGATGGTGTACACAGTGGTCTTTTGGTGATGTTTTTTCTTCTTTCCTCTTTGTTCAGCGTAGGCCTGAATGGGAGATCCGCCATGGAAGCCTTTTGGGTATCAAGTACTTGGTTGCTGTGAGACAGGTATACTTTGTTTGCTAACTCGTAAAAAGACGGTAGATCTTTCCTTGGTTTCGGTGAACTTTTTAATGTTTTGGTACAATACTTCTCTACTCATTAATTATCTGTTTCTTTTCTTGTTTACCTTCTGCTGAGAAGTTGGTCCATTAAATCATCATTTATAGACTGAAATATTGGCTCGCAACTAGCAATGTGGTAATCTCGTGTGTGTCTGTGTGTTAAATCTTGGGGTTTCCTTAGAGGCTTGAGCGCATGTCCGGGAGGAGTAGCACCCTCTAGTATGCATACAGATTGGTGGTCTAATGACTTCCTTTTCATGTGCGTGTCTGTGTGCCGACATCCTTGCATGCATACATGTATATTTATTGTCTTGCCGTGCTATTGGTAGGCAACTTTTAGATATCTAATTATAATTTTTCTTCTTGATCATATCCTGAGTTTCACCACTGTAGGAGATGCTGCCTCATTTGCTTGGGTATGTCCTACCAGCGTGTAAAGCAGGATTGGAAGATTGTGATGATGATGTTCGTGCTGTTGCTGCTGATGCTTTGATACCTGCTGCTTCCTCGGTTGTTTCTCTGAGGGATGGGACTTTGCATGCCATTATCATGTTGCTCTGGGATATATTACTCGAGTTAGATGATTTAAGTCCTTCCACTAGCAGGTACATCTCATGGCTTGCATCTGTACTTCTCTCCCTAGTTCGTAGTAGATTTTTTTTTCAGTCTTTAATTGTGATCTGGATGTGGAGTACTTTGGCAGAATTTTCTAAATCTTCTGTAGTTTTTGGAATTGGCTTCAAGATACAGTTTGTTTTATGTTTCCGGGATAGTGACTAACATAAGACTAACCTACTTCTTTGCAGTGTAATGAACCTTTTGGCAGAAATTTATTCCCAGGAAGAGATGATGCCCAAGATGACGTCAAAAGAGGATCATAATCTAGATCTGAATAAAGAAGTGCATGCTGATGATGTTGGTGAAGGAAGAGATTTGCTGGAAACTCCGTACATGCTATCAACATTGGCACCACGTCTATGGCCGTTTATGAGGCATACAATAACATCTGTCCGGCATTCAGCTATTCGAACTCTGGTAAGGTTGCGTAATAGCCTAGTTTCTTTTGCATATCTGTCATTTTTTACTTGGAGAACAGTGTCAAAGATCTTAATGCGGTGTTGCTTCTATCCGTTAGCACCTTGCCCTGTTGTCCAATTCAGCTGTCTGCGTGTGGTCCTTTTAGTTCTTGCAAGAATTTGCAATTGGAATCCGGAACTTTTAAGCCACCACCAATTTTCTGCTTGAGCCAGTATTCAATATTTGCTCCTGTCTGCTTTTCTGTTTTCTGGATAGGTCCCAGAGATGCATTACTCTAACAAAAAAGTTAGTTTCAATGCTGTTCTTTTCTTCAAATTGGAAGATAGATAGGTTCTTTTCCTGTGTTGAAGGGGATTTATTGCTGAAGAGTTTCATTTGCAGGAGCGACTATTGGAAGCTGGTTATAAACGGAGTCTTTCTGAGCCTTCCAATACTTCTTTCTGGCCATCTTTCATTTTAGGAGATACCCTTAGAATTGTTTTCCAAAATCTTCTTCTGGAATCAAATGAGGAGATTTTGCAGTGCTCGGAGAGAGTTTGGAAGCTACTTGTTCAGGTTGTCTACTACTACTATGCATGTCATTTTCATATTCTACTTTATGGTAAATCTCGGGTCAGAATATTTTTTCAACGTAGGTATTTCCAAGGTCTGCATTACAGTGACAATGAAAGGTTACTTGTTCACTATTCTGATGTTTTTCTGTCTGGCGTCCTCTTATATTTACATCAGTGCCCAGTGGAGGATTTGGAAGCAGCAGCTAGTTTGTATATGTCATCTTGGATAGAGCTTGCAAGTACTCCTTATGGTTCACCTTTAGATTCTTCAAAGATGTTTTGGCCTGTTGCTCTACCCCGAAAGTCACATTTTAAGGCAGCTGCTAAAATGAGAGCAGCAAATTCTGAAAATGACTCCATGCAAAGTGTCAACTTGAATCCCGTGAAACAGAATGTTCTGGATGAAAGAAATGTGGATGGTTCTGGTGTAATTAAGATAATTGTTGGTGCTGATGCTGAATTGTCTGTGACGAACACTCGGGTCATCACAGCGTCAGCTTTGGGAATTTTTGCTTCCAAATTGCGGGAGGGTCCATTGCAATATGTGAGAGATCCTCTTTGGAATGCCCTTACTTCTTTGTCTGGGGTCCAGCGGCAGGTATGCCTCTGTTATCAAATTGACTTAAACCGTGATATTCTTTTTCTCTTTTATTGACACATGTTGGAATTTATCAGATATCGGCTATGATTCTTATATCATGGTTTAAAGAGTTCAGAAGCAAGGAACTCTCTCAAACGAGAGCAGATATGGGGGATTTTCGTGACAGTGTCGAGAATTGCATGTTAGATTTGTTATCTTGTACCGACCCATCATTTCCTACCAAAGGGTCACTTCTCCCATATTTAGAACTTTCAAGGACATATGGAAAGATGCGCAATGAGGCTAGTCATCTGCTAAATTCTATCAAGTCATCTGGCGTGTTTGACCATTTTTTACCGACAGTAAGCGTGGATGTTGAAAAGCTGACTCCTGATGCCGCAATTAACCTTACTTCAAATGTAAGCTCATCGTTGAATGATAGTGCTAGGGACGAATCTTTGGGACGAGAAATTGCTGGTGACATTGAATCGCCAAAACAGCAACTTTTGGCAACTTCTAGCTATCTAAAGTGTGTCCAGGTATGCTACTGCATCTGCTGGAAGTATCGAATTCATTTTGCGGCAGATCTGTTGAACTTCCGAATCTTTTGTCAGCTGAGGTTTCTTTAATGTTAGTGATATGATGGTTTGATTATCTCATTTTCTTTCATTCATGTACCTGCAGAGTAATCTGCATGTAACTGTAACTGCCTTAGTTGCTTCTGCATTTGTGTGGATGTCAGAGCTTCCAGTACGTCTTAACCCTATCATATTGCCTTTGATGGCCTCAATTAAAAGAGAGCAGGTATACTTTTTCCTTCATTGATCATCTCTACAATATGATTGCCATGTGCTGATTCATCTTGGGCTATACTCAGGAGGAAGTACTGCAACTGAAGGCTGCAGAGGCACTTTCAGAGCTGATTTACCGTTGTACTGCACGCAGACCCAGTCCTAACGATAAGCTGGTCAAGAACATATGTAGCCTGACATGCACGGATCCTTCTGAGACACCTCGAGCTGCAGTGATTAGTTCCATGGAGGTTATTGACAATCTAGATTTTCTCTTGTTTGGAAGTAGCACAGGGAAGCCAAAATCAAAAGTTCATGCACTGGCTGGTGGTGAAGATCGCTCAAGAGCCGAGGGATTTATCAGCAGAAGAGGTGCCGAACTCTCGTTGAAACATTTGTGCCAAAAGTTTGGCGGTTCGCTCTTTGATAAGCTTCCAAAAGTTTGGGATTGCCTCACTGAAGTTTTGGTTCCTGGAAGTTCAGTTGATGAACAACAAATGGGTCAATCTATTGGATCAGTGACTGATCCTCAAATCTTGATTGACAACATACAGGTACTTTTCTGTGGTTTTATATGCTGACATAATCAGGCATGATAACTCATTTCACCCAATGTTAGTGGCAAGAAAGCCTTGTTGCAAATAAATCACTTCCCTTGTGTTTCACTTTGTTTATTTAAGATCATTTCAGTTTGACTTCTCTTCCTTTACCTTCATTGATCGATTGGTGTCGTTTCTCACTAGGTAACTTGATCTTTGTTGTAAGGAAGTCTGCACTTCATAACATAAGAAATTGGATGATCCCAAATTGATTTGCTCTGGTGGTAAATAACTCTTTAACCTACCTTGTTTTCGTTCTCTGATGTTAACTTAGATTTTTTTTTTCTGTAGGTGGTTCGCTCTATTACTCCATTTCTGGATGAGATGCTAAAGTCCAAATTGCTCACGCTTCTACCATGCATATTTCTCTGTCTTCGTCATGCCCATATTGCTGTAAGGTTGGCAGCTTCGAGGTGCATTACTTCAATGGCAAAGTCAATGACAAGTAATGTAATGGCTGCCATAATTGAGAATGCCATTCCAATGTTAGGGGATGCTACATCTGTCCATGCCCGACAAGGTGCTGGAATGCTTATTAGTTTGCTTGTTCCGGGACTGGGTGTGGAGATGGTTCAGTATGCTCCTTTGCTAGTTGTTCCTCTTCTCAGATGTATGAGTGATTGTGACCCTTCTGTCAGACAGAGTGTAACTCGTAGTTTCGCTGCCTTGGTTCCTCTTCTTCCTTTGGCAAGAGGCCTTCCCCCACCTAGCGGACTCAGTGAGGAACTAACTAGAAATGTTGATGATGCGCGCTTTCTTGAGCAACTTCTTGACAATTCCAATATAGAAGATTACAAGCTCAGCACCGACTTAAAAGTGACATTGAGGAGGTTGGTTATACCAAATTGACAATGCCATTATTGATTTTAAAGCTTTTTGAAGTTAGTCTATAGCTTAAGAAGTATGAAATTTTTACTAAGAATCTCTTGCAATAGCTTTTTGGACGCTGAAAATATGGTAAACGAGACTTCTTCTTTTCCTGATTCCCGGCCCTTTTTTCCTGCAGTGCACAAAATCTACCGCCTTGGTCAACTTTTCTTAATTCTTCATAATTTTATGTTACCTTTCAGGTATCAACAGGAAGGTATAAACTGGCTATCTTTCTTAAAGCGTTTCAAGCTTCATGGAATTCTATGTGATGACATGGGTCTTGGTAAGACGTTACAAGCATCTGCCATTGTGGCATCTGACATAGCAGAGAAGCGGGCTTTGAGTGATAGTGATCAGACTCCGCCGTCTTTAATTGTTTGCCCGTCTACACTTGTTGGGCACTGGGCCTTCGAGATAGAGAAGTATATTGATGCTTCAATATTAAGTACCCTCCAGTATGCTGGATCTGCTCAAGATCGAATGTCTCTTCGTCAGCATTTCCAGAAACATAATATCATCATAACGTCATATGATGTTGTGCGTAAAGATGTTGACTTTATGGGTCAGGTCCTCTGGAATTACTGCATACTAGACGAAGGACACATCATCAAGAACACAAGATCTAAGATTACGGTAGCTGTAAAGCAACTGAAAGCTCAACATCGATTAATACTCAGTGGAACACCGATCCAGGTAGGTGTTAGTACAGTAAACTTGATAATGTTGACATTGTTTTTTTACTGAATAATCTTCATTTTGGGTGCAGAACAACATCATAGATCTATGGTCCCTTTTTGACTTTCTGATGCCAGGGTTTCTGGGAACAGAGCGACAGGTGAGTATCTGGACGAATATCAACAATTTGATTGTCTATTTTGTTTTTTGGATGTTTCCTCTGAAGGACCTGCTTTTTTTGGGACCTTTTATGCAAGTAACTCTTGTAATCGGCAGCATATATCATTCACTTGGTTTGTATGGTACTCTTTTGCGAGAAAATCAACTTGTTATGGCATCTATGACTGTTTCTAGTGGTGCTCTAATAAAGCTCGTAGATTAATCTAATGTTCTATTCCTCAGTCCATCTTGACTCATTATCAATTCTTGGACAGGCATATCAAATCTTGATCTGCTATGCAAACCCATCTTTGGAATTTTCATATTTAGGGAAAACTCCTCCTATTATGGTTTTTCTTGAAGAACCTTTGCCACGAATGGAAGTATACATTCAGTAATGCAAGATAGCTTTGATCTGATGACTACTTTTAGGCCATTCTGCATCGCTCTCATGGTGTTTGAAAGACTAACGAGGATTGATCATCCTGGTTTATATATGGTCGACAATGAAGGATAGGAGGAGATTTTTGTTTCTGCTCTATTAATTAAGAAATGCATTTTTAGCTTATTCCATACTGCTTTATAGAGTTCACTACTGTTAGTAGGAACGTGATTTGCCAGTAGATTTTTTAATGCATTTTTATGCTTGGCAGTTTCAAGCTACATATGGGAAACCTTTGCTTGCTGCTAGAGACTCCAAGTGTTCCGCCAAAGATGCTGAAGCTGGTGCACTTGCTATGGAAGCATTGCATAAGCAGGTAAATTATCATTTTGATTTCTTGCAACCACACTCACAGACAGCTCCACCAAAAAAGGGAAATAAAAAGTGGGGGATAGGCCATCTTAACTATTGTAATAATATTACAATCTACTGAAGTGGCTGTTTTCCAGTTGACGCTAATTCTTCCCCGTTTGATAGGTGATGCCTTTCCTCCTGCGACGAACAAAAGATGAAGTTTTGTCAGACTTGCCTGAGAAAATTATTCAAGATAGATATTGTGATCTTAGTCCTGTGCAACTAAAACTTTATGAACAGTTTTCCGGTTCACATGTTAGACATGAGATATCTAGTATTGTGAAGATAAATGATTCAGCTGAAACTCAAGGAGGAAATCAAGCATCACCTAAAGCATCTACGCATGTTTTCCAGGTAAGATGGAACTTCTGTTGTTGGCTGTTTTCTGTCGTGTGACAAAAGATGCTGACCCGGCTTTCTCTCTCTCATCTGTCAGGCACTTCAATACTTGTTGAAGCTCTGCAGTCATCCTTTGCTTGTTCTCGGTGAAAAGATACCTGAATCAGTTGCATCTCAGTTGTCTGAAGTGTTGCCTGAAAATTCAGACATGCTCGCTGAACTTCATCGGCTACATTACTCTCCAAAATTAGTTGCTCTCCAGGAAATTTTGGAGGAATGTGGAATAGGACTAGATGCTTCATGTTCTGATAGTGCTGTCAACGTTGGGCAGCACAGAGTGCTGATATTTGCTCAGCACAAGGTATGGAGAGTTTATAGTAACCCTTCATACTGCGGAATTATAATTTTTATTTCCTTTTGTGTCTGACTCCTATAACGGTGTCTTCCTTAGGCATTATTGGACATTATTGAAAGAGATTTGTTCCACTCCAATATGAAAAAGTAAGTTTTGATTTCCTTTAGCCAGATCTTTCCCTTAAAATGCTTTTTTTTTGGCTTTCTTTTCTCCGGAAAGAAGTTCCCATGTCCATGTTCTTGTTTTCTTAATATGTTCTTTTTTGTGTGTGATCTTTTTTGTTTTGCTTTCTCTTCTTAACAAGTCTTGCTTAGGCATTATTGGACATTATTGCCTGTGCCCTTTGCAAAGAACTCATGCTTCTAAGCAGTATTTTCTCACTTATGGAATGGGTGAAGAAACAGTTTCACAGATAACAGCAGGTGTACTTGATTATATTGTCATTTTTTGTAATCTGGATTTTAATATGATTAGTTTGTGATCAGATTACTTACGCTGATGTTCCGATTGTAGGAGTGGAACCAAACAAGAGATTTTCATGCATAGTAATATGACGGAATGATATGAATGAAAGCGAGTGTATAGATGTTCATGTATAGTAATATGATGGAATGATGGTATGAATGAAAGAAAAAGTAGTTATGTTTATGTTTATATCTTATCATAATAGGAAGGAACAAGAATATAATTTTGGGATTTTGTCATAAAATGTGCATTCTGATCTATAACTGGTGATTGGGGTTTTGTTGTCCATCTGATACCTCATCACTTCATTTGGTGCTTTCTTGTGGGTGCTTGTGCATACCCTTTTTAGCCACTTCATTTGCTTTTGTTTCTTTCCACCAGCGTCACATACTTGCGGCTGGATGGATCTGTTCAGCCAGATAAACGATTTGACATCGTAAAAGCTTTTAATTCGGATCCCACCATTGATGCCTTGCTACTTACAACTCATGGTATGGTTTGTTCTCTCTTAATCCTGTCTTTTGATCTTTCCGGTAAACCATTGCAAAGTAACTTGGTTAATCAAACCTATTTTGTTATTCAGTTGGTGGGCTTGGGTTGAATCTGACATCGGCTGATACCCTGATTTTCATGGAGCATGACTGGAACCCAATGCGTGATCATCAGGTATTGAATTGATTACTTGTGAAAGATCAAAACAATATAGCGGTACACAGGTCAAAACAATATCGACTTGCTATTTACTCGCGATCTCCTTCCCTTTCATTTTCTCTCGCTCATTTTCGAACAGGCTCTTGTTCACATCTTTCTCCCTGAGGGTTCTTGCCGATTGCCATCTTTTTAAAATTTGTGTTGGTAATATTGGTACTTGCAGGCAATGGACAGGGCACATAGATTAGGCCAAAAGAAGGTCGTGCATGTTCATCGTCTAATCATGCGTGGTACACTGGAAGAGAAAGTTATGAGTCTCCAGAAATTCAAAGTGTCGATTGCCAATTCTGTCATCAATGCAGAAAATGCCAGTCTAAAAACCATGAACACAGACCAATTACTTGATTTGTTTGGATCAGCTGAAACCGCGACAAAGGTAACTGAATCAACTCGGGAGAATTTATCTACTTGTTGTGAACACATTCGAATCCGTTTCTTATATATTCGAATTCTCCGGTCCTAGCAGGCAACGTCATCGAAACGATCCGAAGGAAACGCTGATGGGGACCCGAAGCTAATGGGAACCGGAAAAGGGGTGAAGGCCATCCTTGGAGGGCTAGAGGATCTCTGGGATCAATCTCAATACACTGAAGAGTACAATCTGAGCCAGTTTCTGGCAAAGCTCAACAGCTGATCCACCTGCCAGCCAAAAATTCCCGGAGAAAGAAGGTGTATATCTGCAATCTGCTTATGCAAAACTCAATTTTGACTTTTAGCCATTGGTCAACTTATTTAGCATTTCTCCTGCTTTTCCTTTCCCATAATTATTTTTTTTCCCATCTGCCTCAAAATTATTTTTTCCTTTCGAGTTTCTCCCATATGGGAATATGGGAAGAAGATGGTTTTGAGTAGTAGGAGGGAGGGCATCACGTAGGATTTCTTAGGAGGATATCTGCAACGTCCGCAGATGATGATGATGAGATGGGGAAAGAGATTTGTAAAGTTCTGAATATATTTTTATTGTATATACCATCCACGCTCTTCAATTATGAAATCCCATTTCCTTATTTTTGTGGTGCAAGCTCTGTATTTAAAGCGCGAGTTGTGAGGTTTGAATCAAAGACCTATCTAATTGCGTATTTATATGGACCAACTCGCATTGATGACTAGGTTGCAGCATGCACGTCAAGAGGGTCAAATAATTCCTAATCATAGTCTTTTTGATTGGATCATTCATATAATATACAAAAATAAATTTTCGATTTTCGATATTTTTCTTTTTGAATGACGATCGGATATCTTACATATCTTGCTACTAGAATTAGACGTAGTAATATGACTTGGAAGTGGATGGAGGAGGGAGATTTTCTCCACTCAAATGACAAATCTAGTATAAACAGTTTTCCAATATGTTTATTAAAATTTTCCTTTTTTAAAATTAAAACTTACATTTTCTTACTTAACAATATGTTTAGTATTCAGATTATGTAGTTTTATACTATATAGAAATATGTAGTTTACGCTAATAAAGGTGGAAAAATCTAACTAATGTTCCTACGGCCTACATTTTCTAGACACCTACTACACTGACTAGTTCAGATTCGAGTCGGATAGAATCATTGAAAGGTGACAATATTTTCTCAACAAATAGTTAACACCGTTTTTCTCTTTTACACGTTGATATAAATATTATTTTTATATTTACCCACCTAATATTGGCGGCATTATTCAAGATAGCTGATCACAGTACACCGGAATGGAAAATTAATTAACGCCCTTCAATCAAAATAATAATAATTAAAACCGCTAGTCATCTATCTCTTTAGGTAATATTCACCAATTATCCTTGTTATCACGCACCAAAGTATATTCTTTCGTCGTTCGGGGGTGTTGAAAATGGAACTATCACAATGAACCCGGAGTGAGTTGATTTTGTTGTTCATTTTGATCCAACGACAATCGTTTTATGATGTGTGACTATGCGAAAGTTAGTGCGAATTTTGGCTCTCTAGAAGGTATTGTCGAATGTTAATTCTAATATATTAATGTACTAACAAATGATTGGGGTATAACAAATGATAGTCTTGTACTAAAGAGGAAAATTAAGCCACCACCAACCACGAACTTACATAGATTGTTGTAGTTTAATAAGATGTGTCGAATTCGAGAAGAAAACAACTATTTTAGTTGATTCCTTACAACTGGTCGTGAATTCAACTAAACACAAAGTCATTGTTTAATACAAATTATCAGTTCTCACATGTTAGTTTTTGTGTTGTGGTACCAACTACACTAGAGTTTCCAACCTAAGCATTGAGATTGGATGACCAAATTTTAATTGACTTTTGCACCCAAATCTTATTTACAAAAAATAGAAAGTATATAGTTGTTCATTGTAATCACTTAAGAAATTTTCAATTTGAATGAAAAAAAAAATTCTTAGATTTCTTATAATATGTTATACTTTCCATTATTCCATAACATATTTAAAAATGTATCAATGAACGCTTATTCTAACAGTATAAACCTTACTTATGCCAAAATTCTACTTGCCAAAAAAAAATTTAGAAATATTTCCACAGTTTCAAGCATTCTTAAGTTTCTTAAAAAATCTTTGTATTTTCTATAACTTCTTTCAATTTTTGTAATCACGTACACGTTATCGTAAAATTTAAGTGCCAATTTTGATAATCTAGCTCCGTCATTGAATCCCCAAGTGCCACCGTGATTAATTCAATTTTGAATAATTACAATTTTTCAATGATGGCAAATTTTCAACGCCAGCTTTTCTCAAAACGAATCATTTAGGGATGGCAATGGGCAGGATCCGGGTAGGATCTATAGGACCCAGATCCTTATCTTCTTTTTAAATGGTGGACCCAGATCCTTACCCTTATCCTCTTTAAAAATAAGGATTCGGGCAGAATATTGGTTCTAAAAAATCGGGCAGGATCAGGGCGACCCGCGGGTCCGTATTTTTTTTAAATATATTTAATTTAAAAAAATTAAATTATCTTTTGATAATTTTCAAATAGCAATGAGACATTTGCATTCATTAAACATATCAATACAAAAAAACCAAAAAACAAATCAAAAAAAAAGTTGAAGTTGGGTAAGTTAAAATTGAGAATTTGGTTTGTAATTTTTGTTGCTATTACTTGGGGCATGTGGCTGCTTCGTAATTGTATTATCTTCAATGCGTGGTACGATAATGAGCTTCTCCTGTATTTTGTGCTCTTTCATGTCCAAGAGTGGATCCTTTGGACGGATGCCTAGATCATTCACAATCAATCAGTGCTCACTTTCTTGATTGCCTACAAGAATTTATAGGTCCCTCTTCTTTACCTCTTGAGGTTGAATGAACGTTTTGGTCGGGGTGGGGTTATAACTGATGTAAATATCAAGCCCCTTTATCTTGTCTTTCTTTTTGCGCTTCTTTTGTTTTGAACTTTTGTTTTAATAAAAAATATTTACCTACCAACAAAATTGAGAATTTGTATTATGTCTAATAATTAATATACATGTATATTATTTTAATATTAATTTAAAAAATTCGGGTAGGATCAGGGCAGGATCCTATAGATCCATACCCATACCCTTATCGTTTTAAAATATCAGGATCCGGGCAAGATCAGGGTTTAGACCCGGTCAAAGTCAACGGGTCTTGGACCCTTCGGGTCTGGATCAGGGTAGAACCTCAGGGTAAGGGTCTAATTGCCATCCCTAAAATCATTACATTCACTTAAAAAATATTTTTTTTTCTATTCAAATTATAGATTTTGGTCCCGTAAGTTTGGACAAAATCTCTTGAAAGGAAGTCAACAAAGATTTTTTTTATTTATCACCGTCCTGCCAGATATTATTGCCACTAATTGAGCACCGGTCCACAAAATTCAATATATTTTTCTCTCCATTACATTACAAACTTTAAACGGGAGAGATTCGTCCCTTTTTATTATCCAGCTGGTCCACTAGACGTTCACATCTACCAAAAATCTTTTTTGCTTGGCATTATCGATCTAAGCACTTAGATCAATCTGTAAGAGTATTGTTTTATCTTAAATAAAAAATCTCGTGTTCGAGTCATTATTGTTGGGAGTTTCAATTGTTCTACCTAACTTATACTCGAATTAGTCGGCCAATTGAATATAAGGATACCAGATAATATAAAAAATAAGTAAATTGCCCTCGGGTTCTTGAAGTTTGCTTAAATTACTATTTTAATCCCTGCTGTTTAGAAATCGAAACTTTAGTCCTCTAATTTGCTTTTATAGTACTCTAAGGTCCTTTTCTGATGTTATCAATAAACAAAAAAATTTATGAGCCTTATACCCTTCAAAAAATTCCTTCTTCTTCCTCAAATCTTCGTCTTCTACCTCCTCCATCCTCTTCCTCGTTGACAATTTTTTAATTTAAAATCAAAATCAACAAAACAACTAAACCAAAAGCAACAACTTCTAATCACTGCAATTAACGAAGAACTAAACCAAATATTCGTCTTCATTCCAGGCAATCAACTTCAATTAAAATAAAATTACAGTGCTTTGAACCTTAAGGTTCTTCAAGTTCCAAGTTATGGGATTTTATGAGCTCTCGTCTACGGAATTGAACGCATCTACAATCATCACCCAAATATCTTCAAGGTCTGGTCGTCTCTCTGTTATCTCTCCGTCTTCGCCTTAACCAAGCTGCTTCAAGACGCAAGCTCTTGACGAGGAAGAACCCCAACATTAAGCGAAATCTTGCTGTTGAAATCAATTGAAATCTTCAAATCAGAAATTGATGCTGGCTTGAAGGATTGGAGGAGTCGTGAAACTCAGTGTTCCCTTGCTATCGATTCAGGGTATGGGTGTTGTCGCCGGAGAAGAAAAGGTTGAAGATGGGTCCTCTTTTTTCAAGGGTATAATTATTTTTTTAAAAATATTAAAAATGCTGACGTCAGCGAGAGACCTTAGAGTACTATAAAAACAAACTAGGGGACTAAAATTTCGATTTCGAAACAGCAGGAATTAAAATAGTAATTTAAGAAAATTCCAAGGACAATTTGCTCTAAAAAATAATCAATCTAGCGAAAGAACCAACGGCCAAAAGCATGACATCCCCTATGTAGTTTTTTTTTTGGTCGGTAAAATGACACGTATATTCAGTAAGATTTACAAACCAAAGGCAGAACTATTCCCACAAAATAGTTTGGACAGCAGCCAATGGCCAAAACCAGAGGGAACCCCTGCCCACAGCAAATGTAACCCCCAGAACTCCTACAGTTCTACGACAGAATCCAAAAAACGCAGGAGGTCTTGATACCCGATTTCTCTAGTCGAATTTGCCCACAGGATCTATTCATTTGTATGGAAACAGATGGAATGTTTGACAAGTTCTCTCTTGTAATTGGCATTATCGAAAATAGCCTTATTACGAAGTAACCAAATCTCCCACATGACAGTGCCAAAAATAGCAAACCAAACATTGTCCAGCATACCACCTTTCACTAATTCCATCCAAAGTGACAGCGAGGAGCCCAAGGACGAGCATGCACACCAGCATACTCCTATTTTCTTAGCAAAGAAGTTCCAAATATGCCCAGTGATTGGGCAGTGCAACAGTAGATGAGCACCAGATTCGTCATCCCTCCCGCAAAGAGGACAAAGACAGTCCCAAGGCTCCAACCGATTAGCACGGATCAGATTGTCCCGAGTTGGGAGCTTCCTCTGGAGAGCCACCCACAAGAAGCACTCAACTTTGGACGGAATTAGATTAGTCCACACCCTACTTAATTCTCATGCAAGAGGTCCCATTTAACCTTGGAAGGCTTCCTGAATTCCTCACGACCTGACCAAAGAAAGTGCTTTAATTTCTTTTCAATTGCTTCTAAAACACCCACCGGGATATTGTAAATTGAAAGATAGTATATCGGGAGGCACGATAACACCGATTTGATCCAAGTAACCCATCCACCGAATGACAGAAGTTGCCCTTTCCAGGAAGCCAATCTTTTGTCAAACGAATCAAGAACCGGCTTCCAAAAGCATAACCTCCGCATATTGCAACCGACCGGAAACCCGAGGTATTTTAGAGGGAGAGCAGCCCACTTGCAACCCCATAAATCAACCGAGTTGGCCGACGCTATACATGGACGACTTTGCTGCATTCAGCTCCAAACCGGAGATAAGGCTGAAAATAGTGACAATATGATGGAGATCAGAGAGACTTTCTTCACAATTAAATCCCCTACCTAGTTTGAACTGATCTACCTGACGTGAACTCGGATTAGTTGACCAGTTCTTTGTTTTCTATTAACGGGAGAAGCCTAATCTTCACCAAATCCTAAGTGTGTATATTAACTGAAATAAAATATAATTACGTAGAAATTTATTATAATTTTTTTGACACATTTTGTTATCTGACCTGGAATAGTTGTCGTGGGCGAAGGAAAATACAGCTATATTATATCATTCGTAAAATGTTACGTGAAAGGGAAAGATCAAAGATGACCCAGACTTTTCCTTAAAAAAAAAAAAGATGACCCAGACTAATTGGTGGCAACAATTATTATGGAATTATTTAGACTATCTAGAATAGCACGAAATAAATAATTAATTTTTTTCTCATCCACGTACAACTCAACCTAATTAAATATTTTTCTGCTCCAATGGTAACCTATCCCAACTCATGTCACAGAATAAACAATTAATTTCTGTCTTATCCACATATTATTTACTATCATTTTTTATATAAAATTATAATAAATATACGAAAATAATTATTCTGTAATTAAATAAAATTATAATAAATATACAAATTTTCATATTATTTTTGTTAAAAATAACTTTAATTTTTATAACCACACAAATAATATTCAAAAAATCTATTTATACGAATAACATTGATAGAAAAATAAAAAATATATATAATTTTTTAATGCTTGGCCGAGGCCGAGACAACTCTGCACGACAGCCCGGTCGGTCTTCCCATTTCATTTTCTTTTTTTTCTTTTTTTTTGGACTCAAGCGGGAGACCCAATCCCAGGGTTTTTTTCTTATGTGGAGTGGAATTTTCCGACAAATCCCAGAATGGGGTTGTCAGAAATTTTTTTCCGTGTCTGGGGTTGTGCTAGAAACCGCACAAAATTGTGCGTTTTCATTTGCAAGAAACCGCACGATTTTGTGCAGTTTTTGCACAAAACTGCACGATTTTGTGCGGTTTTTGCACAAAACCGCACGATTTTGTGCGGTTTTGTGCAACACAGCAACTTGATACATTATTTGATTTATTCCACTTGTAACTCATCGACTCTTGACTTTTAAATAATTTTTTGACATTCTTAGACTCCAAATTAAGAGAAGTAATAAATATTAAAGTTGTAGATATATGTCTCAACTTCACATAGCAACTTGAATCACCTCAAACAGACTGCGGAGTAAAAAGTTACGGTCCCCCAACCAAAATTAGTCGATACAATTCGGTCAACTCTTTGACTTCAAATAAATTTTTGTCATATTTATACTTTGAATTTGGAGAAGTTATAAACTTCAAAATTATAAATTTGCGTCTAACTTTATATAACAACTTGAATCACTTCAATTAGACTCTGGAGTAATAAGTTGTAGCTTCCCAACCAAAATTATCCGACTATTACTCGGTCGACTCTTGACTTCAAATAAAATTTTGACACCTTTACACTTCTTATTTGGAGAAGTTACAAAATAAAAAGTTGTAGATATATATCTCAACTTCACATAGCAAATTGAATCACTTCAATCGGACTCCGAAGTAAGAAGTTGTGGCTCCCCAACCGAAATCACTTTCAATTTTGATTGGAGGACCGTAACTTCTTACTCCGCAGTCCGTTTGAGGTGATTCAAGTTGCTGTGAGAAGTTCAGACATATATCTACAACTTTGATGTTTATTACTTCTCCCAAATTGGTGTCTAAGAATGTCAAAAAATTATTTAAAAGTCAAGAGTCGATGAATTACAAGTAGAATAAATCAATTGTTGTGCTGCACAAAACCGCACAAAATCGTGCGGTTTTGTGCAAAAACCGCACAAAATCGTGTAGTTTCTTGCAAATGAAAACGCACAATTTTGTGCAGTTTCTAGCACAACCCCAAACAGGGAAAAAAATTTCTGACAATCCCATTCTAGGATTTGTCGGAAAATTCCACTCCACATAAGAAAAAAAACCCCAATCCCAGGGTCGCCCCTGTGAATAGTCTTAGGGTGGGTTTTGGGGCAAGTGATTTGATAGGTCTGAACAGCCAAGTCCATGTTTGGTTCAAAATTTATTTTTTGAAAGGTTTATATATTACTCCACAAAAGTGAACACAATACAGCAGCGTCGTTGTTGCTGCCGCCGCTTAACGCCGAATCAATGTTGGCCCACAGAAAATTCCGGGGGCCTGCCTATTAATGTTATCAACGTTATTTTTTTTAGGAATGTTATCAACGTTATTGGGTCCGTCTATTTGCCCGCCTTTTTCCCCTTTTAGAACGTTACTTTCCACTGGCATCATGCGGCCCTTTTACATTTTTAGTATTTTTTATGTAGAGTAATCTATATTCGAGTTCGGTAGAAATTTTGTAAGTTGGAAAAATTCTCACAACAAATATTTAGTACTGTTGTATTTTTAAATAGTCTAACTCGATATCTACTTAAAATAAAATAATGCCCTCGCTAGTTAAATATAATTGATAGACGGTTTTTAATTTTTAGTCGCTTCCAAACACCATCTTCTTTCTTTTTTGTTCCATACCTTTTGTCTCTTTTATTGTCTTGTGCACGTCATATGGGGAGGACTTGTAATGAATAATTTTAGAGTGATGACTACATTCTAAATGTTAATATTTTGTATAATATTTCTACAAAATATTAACATTTTTTGTGTTCTCGAAATTTGTACCTTGGGAACTCTAACTCCTTAACAAAAAAAAAGTATAATCTCCAAGTTACAGACCCAAAAAATGTACGCCAACTTGAATTCAAATTTTCACTTAAGTTAAATTAAGGACTTATTTTTTCTCTTTTTTCTAAAAGAAATGTGCTTACTATTTCAACGGACGACATTAGGACTGTTTACCAAAAGAGGGGTACGTGATGTTATTTACCTGCGACCTTTTCACCTACCCCAAGTAATCCTAAGTAAACGCCTTAAGACTACTCACAGTAGTCGTTCACCCGAGCGATCGGGTGAATATTTTAATATTTAAAAAAAAACTAATTAAAAGCCAATCCCGCTCGGCCGAGCGGATTGGGGGCCTTTTTTTTCTTACAATAATCTAACTATCTAGTTATTTTCACTTGGTATAATATTATTCGTCAAAATATATTTATTCAGATAAGATTTAATCGTGTTATTGAAAACATAATTATTTTCGTAATATATAATTTTTATCTAAATAAATCAGAGTAGATAATATGTGGATGAGAGAGAAATTAATAATTTATTATGTGAACTGGGTTGCTGATGTGAGTAGAAAATATGTAAGTGGATTGGATTTGGTAGGAATTGGGTATGGAAGAGAGAGAAATTAATAATTTATTCCGTGACCTGGATTGGATGGGTTGCTGATGTGGGTAGTATAACAACTCTGTAAGCACCCAGAGAAATATCAAAGGCCATATACGTTGTCAGGAAAATAATATCTAGAGAGAGACAAAATATTGGAGAGTTGTTCTCGATTAAATAAGAGATTTTAAGTTCGATTCATCATAAATAGTTTTCAATACTTATTGAGAGAACTGTAATATATGACTTGAATTTAAATTAATCAACCAAATCGTGAAGATGGAAAAAAAGACAATCTAGAAACTAACATTCCATTTAATACAGAAAGTAAGTCCTTCTCCGAGGTTGAGGTTGTTGAAGTCCAGATGGATTAGTTTTGTCTTTTTTTTTTGTCTCTTCCTTGTTCATAAAGTTGGAACTTTGACCCCAAAAAAAGATGGAACTTTGACGGCACCACCAATCTTCTCACACTGACACACACATACCCAGTTGGGGGAGAGAGAGAGAGAGAGAGAGAGAGGCAGAGAGAGGGAGAGAGCTCTCTCTGAAATCCTAAGTGTGTATATTAAACTGAAATAAAATATAATTACGTTGAAAAATACAGACATTATATCATTCGTACATGTTACATGAAAGGGAAAGATCAAAGATGACCCGGACTAATTGGAGATAACTCTCAGAGGCAACAATTATTATGGAATTATTTAAGGTGGGTTTTGGGCAAGTGATTTGATAGGCCTGGACAGCCAAGTCCATGTTTGGTGCAAAATATATTTTCTGAAAGGTATAAATATATTACTCCTGAAAATAAGTTAACCTCAGAGTGTCCAAAGAAACAATCACCTAAATATATAGGTCCTGAGAAAAATACATAACTAAAAAAACATAAGATATGACATTGTATAAAATTTAAAAATTCTCATAGCCGACCTCAAAAATTTTGTCAGGTAGAAGGACAACACGTTATTATGGTTTTTTTTATCACCGGGACGGAAAGACATTTGAGAATCTGAGAAGGTGTAATTTACAGCAAAATATTTCTTTATCATATTATCACGAATACTTTTTCTCTCCTGTGATACTCATGTGATTTTCCAAGTGTACTTTTTTCTTTTTCTTTTGCTATTTTAATAAGAATTTTCTGTATTGGATTTGATTTAGTATGATTATTTTAATAGATTATACTTAACGTGAAATTTTTTATTCTTGGAAAAAAATTGAGGCTAATGATCTCTGCTAGATTAAAACATTGGACAAGATGGCCGGAACAAATGGATCACTGTTGTGTGTTATTTCTTCTTAAAATTTTCATATTCAACTCAAAATCTTGTGAATTTTCAACACTTATAAATTAGCAAACAACTCTTTCATTAAACAATGCGATATTTTCAATACTCTAAGACATGTTTAAAGGTACCAAACACACATTTATTGAACCGACTAATCAAAATTCGAAAAAAAAATACAACTTTCTCCCCACCAATTTTTGACAACACTATATTTCGAGAAAATTGAAACTCATTATTGAAAAAAATACAAAACCTTTACTTAACCTTTACTTAAGTTAAAATAACTACTTAACTAGTCAATGTAAGTGAATTTTAAACATTTGTTTGTGAGCTTTGGTGTTAGAAATGAATTTAAAACAATCTGGTTGGCCACAAAAGTCCGCCGCTTAACGCGGAATCAAGGGAAAAAAATTCGTTATTTTAGTACCTTACGGTAAAAAAATCATCAATCGAGTCAAACTGTAGCAAATTCAGATCACTTAGGTTCATTACAGTTGCCAATTTACATCACTTTAGTATCCTCTTCGTGGACCTAATTGATATAAATTGGCTACGATTTGATTCGATTGATAAATTTTTTATCACAGAGTACTAAAATATTTTTTACGATACTACATAATACTAAAGTAAACTTTTTTCTGAAATCATCGTTGGGAGCATAGTTTCCAAGGGCCTGCCTATTAATGTTATCAACGTTATGGGTCCGTCTATTTGCCCGTTCAATCCCCCTCTAGAACGTTACTTTTCACTAGGCATCATGTGGCCCTTTTACATTTTTAGTTTTTTCTATATACTATCAGGTATCCGATCTACCGAGCAGATTAATTTAGATTCGATTCGAGTATAACTTTTGAAAGTTGAAAAAATTCTCACAATAAATATTTAGCACTGTTGCATTTTTAAAGACTCGAGTTCGATACCTACTTAAAATAGAACAATTTCCCTCACTAGTTAGATATAATTGATAGTTGGTTTTTAATTTTTAGTCGCTTCCAAACACCATCTTCTTTCTTTTTGTTCCATACCTTTTGTCTCTATTGTCTTGTAATGAATAAGAGTGATTACTACATGCTAAATGTTAATATTTCGTATAATATTTTTACAAAATATTAACATTTTTGTGTTCTCGAAATCTGAACTTGAGAAGTCTAACTCCTTAACAAAAATATGTCTGATCGATCTCCAAGTTACTTGCCCAAAAAATGCACTCCAACTTAAATTCAAATTTTCACTTAAGTTAAATTAAGGACTCACTTTTTCTCTTTTTTCTGAAAGAAATGTGCTTACTATTTCAACCGACGACATAAGGACTGTTTACCAAAAGAGTGGTACGTGATGTTATTTACCTGCCACCTTTTCACCTTCCCCAAGTAATCCTAATTAAACGCCTTAACAACTCTTTAAGCACCCAGAGAAATATCAAAGGCCATATACGTTATCAGGAAAATAATATCTAGAGAGATACACAAAATATTGGAGAGATAAAGAAGAAGAGAGCGAGTTGTTCTCGATTAAATAAGAGATTTTGAATTCGAATCATAATAAACAATTTTCAATATTTGTTGAAAAATCTACATGACTTGAACTTAAATTAATCATTTCATTTAAGTAAATACTTAGTATGGAAAAAAAGACAAATCATTCCATTTAATACAGAAGGTCAGTCTCCGAGGTTGAGGTTGTTAAAGTCCAGATGGATTAGTTTTGTCTTTTTTTTTTCTCTTCCTTGTTCATAAAGTTTGAACTTTGAAGGCACCACCAATCTTCTCACACTGGCACACACATACCCAGTTGGAGAGAGAGAGAGAGAGAGAGAGAGAGAGAGAGAGAGAGAGAGAGAGGCTTAGAGAGAGAGAGAGAGATGTCAGGTGGGGGAGAAGAGGGAGAGACTTTGGAGTACACACCAACGTGGGTGGTGGCGGCCGTGTGCACGGTGATCGTGGCCCTCTCTCTTGCCCTTGAGAGGTTTCTCCATTACAGTGGCAAAGCTCTCAAGAAGAGGAAGCAGAAGTCCCTCTTTGAAGCCGTCCAGAAGGTTAAAGAAGGTGGTGGCCTTTTTTCTCCCTTAATTTGCTTCTGGCTTTCTCCCCGTTTCTTGGTTGGTTGAGTTATAAGAGGAGGCTTTTGGATTTCCCTGGTCTTAATTCTCATTTTGCATGTGTTTGTTTCCTGCCATTTAAGTTGGATTTATGTTCCTGTGCATGAGTCTTGTCTGAAGTAGAGAACTTTAACCAACAACACTTGATGGGTAGGATGACGATGGTTCCTATCTTGTTTCTCAGGAGTCGGTAGGTCAATTCCTACTCCTTGTAAAAGTCTGTCTAAAGTCCCGAAGTTTACGTCAACTTGCAATTATTCTTACCAAGAAAAAAGTAGAGAACTTTACACTTGGTTTTTGTAAAGAATAGCCTTTTTCTATGTTCAAAAATTCACCAACGATCCTTTGCCTTTTTGCTCTGAGCTCTTGTAGCTGTTATCATGCACCAAAATATATTCTTTCGTCGTTCGGATGAACTAGTAGCGAGTTAATTTTGTTGTTCATTTTGATCCAACAACACTCGTTTTATGATATGTGATTGTAAAAGTTAGTGCAAATTTTGACTCTCTGAAAAGTATTGTCGAATATTAATTCTAATATATTAATGGACTAACAAATGATAGTCTTGCACTAAAGAAGAAAATTAAGCCACTAAAGCACGCACTTAGATTAACCTAATGTAATTTAATAAGATGTATCAAATTCAAGCGAAAAACCATTTTAGTTGGTTCCTTACTTACAACTAGTCATGAATTCAACTAAACACAAAGTCATTGTTTAATATGTTTAATACAAAGTCTCAGTTCTCACATATTAGTTTTTGTGTTGTGGTACCAACTACAATAGAGTTTCCATCCTAAGCATTGAGATTGGAGGACCAAATTTTAGTTATAGGGTGGTCTGTAGCTGATATAATTGACTTTTGCACCCAACATTTATTTATAAAAAATAGAAAGTATATAGTTGTTCATTGTAAGCACTTAAGAAAATTTCAATTTGAATGAAAAATTTTCTTAGATTTCCTAAAATATGTTATACTTTCCATTATTCCATAACATATTTAGAAATTTACCAATGAGCACATGTTCTAAAGATATAAGGAGGATGAGATTTGACTTAGAGTGACAGGGTTCAAACTTTGTTTATGCAAGATTCTACTTATTAAAAAAACATATTTAGAAATATTTTCACAGTTTCAAGCATTCTTAAGTTTCTTAAAAAACCTTTATATTCTCTATAACTTCTTTCAATTTTCGTAATCACGTACACGTTATCATACAATTTTGAGGGTGAGCACCAATTTTGATAATCTAGCTCCGTCACTGAATCCCCAGGTGCCACCGCTATCGTTGATTAATTCAATTTAGAATAAGTATATATTTCAATTTTTCAATGGTGACAAAATTTTCAACGCCAGCTTTTTGTCAAAACGAGTCATCACATTCACATAAAAAACATTTTTTTTCTCTATTCAAAATATGCATTTTGGTCCCGTAAGTTAGGACAAAATCTCATGAAAGGAAGTCAACAAAGATTTTTTATTTATCACCGTCATGCCAGAGATTATTGCCACTAATTGAGCACCTGTCCACAAAATTCAATATATTTTTCTATCCATTACATCACAAATTTTAAAAAGGAGATTGATCGCAAAAAAAAAAGATTAAAAAGGAGATCCGTCCCTTTTTGTAATCCAGCTGGTCCATTAGACGTTCACATGTAATAATTTATTTTTTCTAATAAG
This sequence comes from Hypericum androsaemum, assembly GCA_963995505.1. Classification (NCBI taxonomy): domain Eukaryota; kingdom Viridiplantae; phylum Streptophyta; class Magnoliopsida; order Malpighiales; family Hypericaceae; genus Hypericum; species Hypericum androsaemum. Next base: position 11,623,283 of record OZ023194.1, read on the forward strand.
CATTTAGATCAACTTGAAAAAAAAGTTATTACAACTTACCATTTAACTAAAAAATTTCAAATTTGAGCTTTTAAAAATACAACAGTATTAAATATTTGTTTAAAGTTTCTAATTATTCTCTCCTGTTGGAACTTGATAAATCAACCTCAAAAATTTTCTCTCACCTAGTTGAAATCCGATTTTCTTTTATTATTATATTATCAAGAACTCTTTTTCTCTGTTGTTCTCTTCACTTTTTTTTATCCCAATCTATTCTTTTGTTCACAAAAACTTATTTCTGGTTGCAGCTGGCCATTCTATTTGAGTTTTTCTCTCTTGCTACTTTAATAAGAATTTTCAGTATTGGATTAAATTATTCTGATTTGATTTAGTAAAATTATTCTGGTAGATTTTACTTACCGTGCATTTTCTTATTCCTAGAAGAAAATTGAGGCCAATGATCCATGCTAGATTAAACTATTGGACAATACAACTAGAACAAATAGATTATCTAGCATTGTTATGTATTATTTTTCTAGACATGTTCAGAGGTATCAAACATACTTTTTTCTTACCAGATTTTAACATGATTATATTTATAAAAAAATTTAGCATTATTGCAGATTCAAAACAAAACCTTTACTTATGTTGAAATAACTACTTAACAAGTCGATGCATGTGAAATTTAAACATTTTTTGTGATTCTCTTATATTAGAGTTAGAATTTTCGGACAGACCATCCGTAAATGAATTTAAAACATTTTGGGTTGGCCTCAAAAGCGAAACAATACCAAGGCGTCGTTGTTGCTGCCGCCGTTTAACGCGGAATCAATGTTGCCCCACAGGGAGAAAGATTCCGGGGCCTGCTTTACTAATGTCATAAACGTTATGAGTCCGTTCATTTTTCCCCTTCTAGAACGTTACTTTCCACTAGGCCCTTTTACATTTTCAGTTGCTTCCAAACCACACCATCTTTTTTTTTTCAAGAATTACTTGGTATCTGGTTCACTGGGTCGATTAATTCAAGTTCGAGTCGGGTAGGATTTTTAAAAGGTGGCAAAGCTCTTCCAACAAGTATTTAACACTGCTACGTTCCCAAGGAATCGAACCCGAGACCTTAGTTAAACTAAAACAACTCTCTCATCAGTTGATCCAAGTGCTCGTTAGTACCACACCATTTTCTTTCTCTTTTATTCTATCCCTTTTGTCTGTTTTATTGTCTTGTGCACAATACTCGTAATTTTATGATGATATCTACCTAACAAATGTCAATATAATGTATTAATATTGTCGCATTCTAGGAACTCTTGCTCCAACTTATATTCAAAATTTCACTTAAATTAAGGACTTACTTTTTCTCTTTTTTTTTCCTGAAAGAATGTGCTTACTATTTCAACCGACAACATTAGGATTGCTTACCAAAATGAGGGGTACGTGATCTGGTTACCTGCCACCTTTTCACCTTCTCCAACTAATCTAATTAAATGCCTTAACAACTCTTTAAGCACTCACAATCTACAAAAATATCAAAGGCCATATACGTTATCAGGAATACAGTATCTAGAGAGAGAAACAAAATATTGGAGACAAACAAGCAAGAACGGTGATAGACTTCAATAGATTTCGAATTTGAGTCATTAAAAATAAGGTGTAATACTTTTGAAAAATTTACAATATAAACCAATCTGCGGGATGCGGGGACCGTCCACGTTCCATTTAATACAGAAAATCAGTGACGTTGTTAGAGTCCAGATGGATTAGTTTTGTCTTTTCCTTTTTTTAATTTTATTTTATAAAGAGATTTGTCTCTTCCTTCCTTCCTTGTTCATGAAGTTTGAACTTTGAAGGCACCATCAATCTTCTCACACTGACACACACACATAGCCAGTTGGAGAGAGAGAGAGAGAGAGAGAGAGAGAGAGAGAGAGAGATGTCAGGTGGGGGAGAAGAGGGAGAGACTTTGGAGTACACACCAACTTGGGTGGTGGCGGCCGTGTGCACGGTGATCGTGGCCCTCTCTCTTGCCCTTGAGAGGTTTCTCCATTACAGTGGCAAAGCCCTCAAGAAGAGGAAGCAGAAGTCCCTCTTTGAAGCCGTCCAGAAGGTTAAAGAAGGTGGTGACTTTTTTGCTTCTGGGTTTCTCCCCATTTCTAGTTTGGTTGAGTTAAAAAAGAGGAGGCTTTTGGATTTGCCTGGTCTCAATTCTCATTTTGCATGTGTTTGTTTCCTGCCATTTGAGTTGGGTTTATGTTCATGTGCATGAGTCTTGTCTAAAGTAGAGAACTTTAACCAACGGTTGGTGGGTAAGATCACAACAGTTCCTGCCTCGTCTCTCAGCGGTCGGTAGGTCAATTTCCGCCCCTTGCAGAAATCCGTCGAAAGCTCCGAGGTTTAGGCCAACTTGCATATATATGTTGGTTACCAAGAAAAAAGTAGAGAACTTTACACTTGGTTTTGTATAGGAATAGCCTTTTTCTATGTTCTAATCTTGTACAGGGCTTTGGAAGGTTGGCTCTGTTTTATAGAAAAGAAAGTTGACAAGGAAGAAAAAAAAGAAGCAATCCATGTGACTATGTTTTTAAATTTTCCTCTAGTTCTGTATATGAGGAATTCAGGAAATGTCTTGCCTGTTCTTTCAAACAGGATGTTTGTTCCCTTATTTTCTCCTCGGATTCGAGCGTTTAATCTGGAGTTTTCTGCTTGCAGAGTTGATGCTTTTAGGTTTCATCTCATTGTTGCTGACGGTATTCCAGAACCCTATCACTCGAATCTGTGTGCACGAGAATGTGGTTTCTCATATGCTTCCGTGCCCTGCTAAACCGGAAGAAGAGCATGAATCCAATTCTACAACTACAACAGAGCATTTTCAGAAGTTGTTTACTGCCGGAGTATTCGGTCACGCAAGGCGCCTTCTGGCCGAAGAGTCAACATCGGAACAGATTGGTTTTTGTGCCAAGAAGGTAGGATGGATTCAGCGTTCCATCATTCCAACTTTTGCATTCTTTGTCTAATGCACAATCTACGGATCTTACAAGAACCTGGGAGAGAAGCTCTTTAAGATTGGGATTCACTTTTGAACTATGAATTGCCTTGAATGTTGCAAGAGCTACGGGGAACATTTTCCTATTGCCGAAATAAGTCACGAACTTCCTCTTAAATTATGTCATTTTGTAGGCTGGCTTGCTTTTCTAACCTAAAAGTGCCTATTGTGAACTTACCTGAATTAGAATGCAGAGGGTATAGAAATGAGATGAAATTGGTAGTATTCAACTGGTTGATTAAATGTTGCACTGAAGTCTGAGTATTCGGTCTTGTTTCTTCGTTCCAATTTCTTTCCTTCCACTTGTTCAGGGTAAGGTGCCGTTGCTGTCCGTTGAAGCAATTCATCATTTGCATATCTTCATATTTGTCCTGGCCATTGTTCATGTAGTTTTCAGTGTACTCACTGTTTTTTTCGGAGCGGCAAAGGTGAGCATCAAAGAAAAGTTCTTATAGTACCCTCTGTCTTCTCGAGATCCATGATCATCTAATTTTGTTCTTTCCTTTGCATTCCCTTTATTTTTTTCTGATCACTTAGATTCATCAATGGCAACACTGGGAAAACAGCATTGCAAGAGAACAATATGACACTGATGCAGGTAAGAGAACATAACAACTTGCTCATCTGTGCAAACCCTATTATTCTGAAGAAGCGTAGGCCTCGGAAACATTTTCCTTTCGGGAAGCATTTGGGATAATAATACGATTTTAGATGCGAAACTCAAATGAGCCATAATTTCAAACTGACTACATTCTTAAGGGAATGACTTCCCGTGCCTAGCGGTGGAAGCTGGCTGATGGTGACGTTGTTTGTTGACGTTTCCTTAAGACACTAATTGCTTCATTCTCTGAATTGTCCCTGCAGTCTTAAAGAAGAAGGTAACCCATGTCCATCAGCATGCATTTATCAAGGAGCACTTTCTGGGTTTTGGTAAAGATTCAGCTCTAATGGGTTGGGTGGTAAGTAGCCATTTGGAATTTTTGAAGAGTATATGTAGCATGCTCTGTGCCGTAAGATTTTTAAAATCCTTATCGGGTATAGTCTAAATTCTGATCTCCATTTTCCTCTTTTCAGAATTCTTTCTTCAAGCAATTCTATGCCTCTGTGACAAAATCAGATTATGCGACTCTTCGACTAGGTTTCATCATGGTAATGGCTCTAATAGCTTCTTGCATTTTCATCGGCATATGCCTCTGAGACGCTCTTGACCTTTTTTCCTATTTGGTTGCTGTCTTATTGTGCTGCAGACTCATTGCAAAACCAACAAGAAGTTTAACTTTCATGACTACATGTTGCGGGCCCTTGAAGATGACTTTAAAAAAGTTGTTGGTATCAGGTATTTATGATGCTAGAGTACCTTTTGCTGTTACGACTCCTTCAATCGCGTTTGCTTATAATATTATTGTCTTTTGGCATCCTGAATGTTGATTATGTCCTTGGCTGCAGTTGGTACCTTTGGATTTTTGTGGTCATCTTCTTGCTGATGAATGTGAACGGTATGTTTCAACCAACTATGTGCTCAATTGATTGTCACAAGCAATATAACAAGTGTGTTCCACATCATCCATCTCTTGCACTTGGGTCGATGACCAAACGTTTTGAAAATGACAGCAAGTTATTGCATGCTAAAATAAATTGTTTTGCCTTGCTGGACGCAATCTTGTTTATAGGCAAACTATGTCACACAGTTCTCGTTATATTGTTCTCTGCACTTACTGTCCGGGCGATTTAGTAGTTTCTTTGAAGTATTTAAACCATTAGGACCTTCAGATCCATGTACTAAACAGCTCTCTGTTTAAATTAAGGCTATCAACTGATAAAGCTTTTGTGGCATAGACCATAATACTTGCGATGGTGTTTTCTTTCAACGTCTACAGGTTGGCATACATACTTTTGGATAGCCTTCATCCCTTTTATTGTGAGTAGAATCATCACTTCGTTCTCTTCTTCTTTTTTGACTTTCCTCTCACCATGCACAATTGTTGCCCCGGAATAAATGCACTTGTTCTTGTCCAGCTTCTACTTGCTGTGGGGACGAAGCTGGAGCATGTAATTACTCAGTTAGCTCATGAAGTTGCTGAGAAACACGCAGCTATCCAGGGTGACCTTGTTGTCCGCCCATCGGATGAGCATTTCTGGTTTGATCGGCCTCACATAGTCCTCTACTTGATACATTTTATCCTCTTTCAAAATGCTTTCGAGATTGCATTTTTCTTCTGGATATTGGTAAGTGATCAATAACATTTTTCGATGGCTCTTGTTGTTAACTAGCACAAACAGAAGAATCACATACACATTTTTTCTCCAGTTTCAATATGGCTGGGACTCATGCATCATGGGGCAAACAAAGTATATCATCCCGAGGCTAGTCATCGGGTATAAACCAATCTCTTAACTTCGTATAGGATTCAGCAGAATCGTCCTTACCAGGTTTTTCTCGTGTTGCTCACCTTTCTTTTCCTATATATCTAGGGTGATCATTCAGGTGCTCTGTAGTTATAGTACTCTTCCGCTATATGCCATTGTCACACAGGTGGGAGATCGATCGCTTTCATATATTAGCAGCTTTTCGTGTCTAGACTCTTACTGATTTTTTCTACCGATTTTTATCCTCTTTTGCAATGAAACAAAGATGGGAAGTTCCTTCAAGAAGGCAATATTCGAGGAGCACGTGCAAGTCGGAATCCTTGGCTGGGCCGAGAAGGCGAAGGGAAGGAAGAAAGGGTTGAAGGCAGCTAGTGAGGGATCAACTACCCAAGCAAGTTCTCATGGTGGTTTTGCAGGGAACATCCGGAACAAGTTTGCGAATGGACTAAACTCGGCCACGGGAGGCTCTAACGAAGCGAGCTCTCACAACGGTTCGACGGCCACCATCCAACTCGGTCGAGTTGGGCATGATGGTTCTAGCCATGACGGGAACCATCCGTCGACTAATCCGTAAAATGCTCCAAGCTAAATGTGAAAACATAGAGGTTTTGTACTTCAGGTCGGGACTTTTAAACTGTAATCATATGACCAGCAATATGATTATGTCCAGATATAAGTATAGATATGTCCGAATCAAGTCGTTGCGAGCTTGATTTTATTCGGACAAAAGAAAGTTAAGAAATTTAGTAGCTATACGAGTGTGGCTCTCTCAGTGCTTGCTTTGTTACGTTTTTTTTGTAAAGGGAGAGAGTGAGAGTGCTGTGTGCACTCGCAGTTATTATATTTGATACCATATGCGGATATTTACTTGATCAACCGAGGTTCGATCTGCTAGCTCGAGCATGATTCAATAGGTTAATTTTTGACTCGAACTTCGGATTGAGATCGTTGATGTTCTAAAAAGGTGTAACACAGATCTAGAACCTTTCCGTCTATCAGGTTTGTCCAAAATCGGTTCACGAAGTATTCAAGTTTTCCTTCGAATTTGGACGTGCCTACTGAATTACAACTTGAACACCATTTTACTAAAAAAATGATTCAAAATCTTGATTGATGTACGTTTTGCGGTTTTGGACACACATCACAAACAACATGTAATAAAATTATACACATATATTCAAGGTTTTCAAAAATGATCCGGAGGTCGACCCGAATTTTGGTCCGACTTTTGGGTCATCTGGTCAGACCAATTGGACCGGAGATTTGTATATATATTTTCTTATTTTAAAATAATGTATGGACTAAATAATAGGTTTAAAAAAATCATAGTCTCGATATGTCGGTTAATTTGTTTCATCTCTAGTATAATTTTTTTGTTGATTTAATTTATTTTGTGTTGATTTGAAAAAATCGAGCGCGTGATCTGATTTTTTAAATTTTTTTGGGTTTGGTAGGGCAATATCCGGTCGAACCGGATGGTCAAAGTCAAGAAAATTGACCAACCCACCCGGTCCAACCATATTTCATCCGGTTCGTAAGGTGGGCGTCCTTACCACCAAAATCAGTGCGCAAATGCCTGATTCATGGTGTAACCGGTCAGACCACATTTGTAAAAACCCTACATATATTACAATCTAAAACACATGGAAGCATTGGGAGTTTATGTAAAATTTTTTGTTGGAGATTGCTAATAGTGTAAGTAATCCAAGAAAGTAGAAGTTTATAATAGTACCTGGCAATTTGATATGTTTGCAAATCAGTGTCCTGTAGTTGAGAAGTTATTACCGTTTCAAAAAAAAGTTTAGAAATTATCAATCGAGTGACAAAAAAATTTATGATTTGTCCGAGAAAATTGGTCTGATATTCAAGTGTAAGAAAATTATCATTACGTCGACGATTTTTAACCACGGAATCCCTGTGTCAAACTAATGCTATCATTCTGCGGATTTTTCGTACCAGGTTTTATCACGAGAAAATTTTACTGAGATCAGCGATTGTAACTTCGAAAAAAGTTATTCCGCGTTAAGTAGTAGCCATCACGATGATGATCTAGATGGACCTTTAATTAGGAGGCTGAATTGCGGGTAAAATATTCTTTAGGATGTAATTGTATTTTATTTTTTATTTTTCAAAAGGTAAATTTACACCACACTACCAGGGTTTGAACCCTGGATCTCAATATTCACAACGCTTTGTGCCGTTGGACTACATGCTCGTTAGCTTTTTTTGTATTTTTATATTGAGCTTGCCCCTCCATTTCCACCAAAAAAAAAACTACTATCAAATGTTGTTCTAGTTTGAGCAGCTCTCGAATTCGAGTTCTTAAGAATACAACGTTGTTGAATATTTGTTGTGAGAATTTTGCAATCTTTTCAAGATCTCACCCGACTCGAACTTGTATTAGGTATCAAATTGGAATTTGGGCAAAAGAAACGAGAGGGAGGGAGTGGACGCAAAAGAGTAAACCCTTGTACGACCAAATACAACCTCAACAACTAAACAGAAAAACCCCGAACTAAAAGAATCACTCGGGACTCCCTCATCGCCGACGACAGAAAGTGGGTTGTGGTGGGGTCCTCGCCGGCGACAGAAAGATGACGCTGCACTCAGTGGTGATACAGAAGCTGCTCCAAACGAGCGCGCACGTGGGGAAGCGGGCGGCGGCGAGCCACCACATGAAGCAGTTCACGTACGGCCTCCGGAACGGGCAGTCCATCCTCGACTCCGACCGGACCCTCGTCTGCCTCCGCCACGCCGTCGACTTCATCGCCGCCCTCGCCCGCGACCGCCACTCCCGATTCCTCTTCGTCAACACCAACCCGCTCCTCAACGACGTCGTCGACCACATGACCCGCCGCATCGGCCTCTTCACCCCCCGCGACCACATCATCTGGCGCAAGTCCGGCTTCCTCACCAACAGCTTCAGCCCCAAGAAGTTCAAGTCCCGTAACAAGAAGGTTCCCTTCTCTTCGATCCGATTTCGGGCCATTTTGCTTGATAAAGTTTGAGCCTTTGGGTTCCCTTCGATCCGCCGGAGAGTACTTAGAAATGGGTCTTGATTTGGAAAATCATTTTGTAAAGTTTGCTGCTTTGTCGTTGGTTTTGTTCTCCTGGGGACTTCGGAGAATTTCAATTGGGTTTGGTTTGGCTTGGCTTGGGAACTTGATAAAGTTTGAGCCTTTGTGTTTGCTTCGGTCCGCTGGAGAATACTTAGAAATGGGTTTTCATTTGGAAAGGCATTTTGTAAAGTTTGCTGCTTTGTCGTTGGTTTTGTTCTCCCGGGGACTACTGAGAATTCAATTGGGTTTGATTTTGCTTGAGCACTGGATAAAGTTTGAGCCTTTGTTGTTCGCTTGCTCCCCTGGAGAACACTTAGAAATGGGTCTGATTTGCATTGTTTTTGTGGCTTTGTGTTGGTATTGCTCTGCTGGAGAATTCTGTGTGTGGATTCGATTCGGTTGAACAATTATTAGCCAAGTGTGAGATTTGGGGTGTGTTTGGTCTATGAGGGATTTGAAGTTGAAATCTTTTGTGTTTTGGTTTTATTGTTTTGAGGTATGTTGGATGCTGAGGTGCTTGCTCTTTTTTTGTGTGTCTTTTGTATTGCATGAAAAAATAGTTCTGCTTGGGATTGGTGCAACATCCGGATTGTGTGGTGGTGTTGGACACGGAGTTGAAGAGCTCTGTGATAAGGGAGGCGGATAGGATGCAGATCCCCATTGTTGCGCTGGTGGACCCCAGCATGCCGTGGGAGTATTACCAGAAAGTCGCTTATCCTGTGCCCGCTAATGACTCTATCGAGTTTGTTTACTTGTTCTGCAACATAATTACCAAGACTATCTTGCTCGAGAAGAAGAAATTGAAAGGGTTGAAAGAGGACGCCAACCAGGAGGACATTCTTTCCGATAAGAAGTCTAGGTAATCCCAGGATTTGATAATTGGTGTTTGGCTATTGCAACGCCTACCTATTATTTAAAATTTTAGGGGTGTCTCAATATGCTGGAGAAGAAAACTCCTGCTACTTTGGTGCACCAAATCAGTCTCTGTCTTTGAAATTTATTTGTTTTGGTTACTGCTTTACGTGTGCAAGCTATTTAGTTGTTGGTAATGGTTTCTTTTAATGCTGCATTGAAGCAAAGGAGCACTTCAAAGCCTAAAGGCAATTGATATTGATGGTGAAGTACTTGTGATACCTTATAGCAGCTTGACTAATGCTCCAAGTGGTAACAGATCTGACCGTGGTTTCTGCTTCGAACACTCCATTTCTTTTAACTTGTGCTGTATCTTTACTCTTGATTTTGCTACTTCAATTGCTAGTGCATTCGTTCTTTTTTTAATGCAGATATTGAAGAAACTAAGAAGCTTCTCGACAAGCTGGTTGTGTTGAAGATCAATGACAATTTAGGAACAACTATGGGATTCAGTGGTCCCAAGTGAGTGGTTAATGGGGCGGTGACTTGTAGCATGATTTAGTTCTGAGTATCAATTTAAAAGATTAAGGATTAATATTTCATTGTTTTCTGTTTGAGTGCACTGTGCTAAGCATGAACACTATGTTTCATTCCTTCTGAAGCAGGAAGTATCTCATGTTACGTTTTCCAAACTTGCTCTCATGGTTTAACTAGTTATTTCTTGGAAAATATCGTCCCGCCCGTCCACATTTTTCCGAAACTTGCTCTTTTGTTTTAACTAGTTGCTTCTTGGGCAAACATCGCTGAGATTTTTGGATAGTGTTGATAATCGAGGCTTTCCTTTTTCTACACCATGCAACATTTGGATGTCGTTCTCTTTTTTTATCTGTTGTTCCAATATGTTGTGCATTCCATCTTTAGGTTCATTTGTTTACACTTTTAATCCTCCTGCAGGTCAGTTATTGAACTCTGCAATGGCATGACATCTCTAGACTTGGCTGTTAGTCAAATTGAGGTTTGTTTTTGGTTCCTTTCTCCTGCATTCACTTTTTGTTATTGTTTTGTGGGTTTTGGTTATCTGATTATTCTGAAATTTGTTCAGTCTCTCAATTCCAAGTATGGCTGCCATGTTCCTCTGTTGGTCCTGAACACAAAGGGTACGGAAGAAGATACCAAAAAGGTAATTTTCCTCGCATGTTTCTCCTTAGGAATCTGCTGTCTTTGTCTTCATATACACTCATTCTGGAATTTCTGGAATAGGTTTTGGAGAAACATCCTGTGGCGTTTGTAGATATGCTTCTGACAACTCAGGTGCGTGATTTCGGCCTATCTATTTCACGGATCGTCGTCTTAGGTTTTGTCATGGAAGGCCTAATTTACAACTTGTGCTAAGGTTTTGCATGGTCATTCTCAACAGGATTCTCTTACCACAGCAAGCAACAATACTGAACTGTATGGCTTCTTTTTGCTTCTCTCTGCGGCCATTTACCCTTCTAATTGAATTTTGATGTCTAGGGGACTCAAAATATGATGTAGAAGCTTATATAGAGGTTATATCATGATTGAGTATTGACTTGTCTAATCTAATTCCCTAGTTCCCCGATTTCCTTTCATATGAATATTGCTTCAACTATAATCATTGATCTAGAGCAGTCTCTAATTTAGCCTTGTTCAAGTTTGAATAACAAAGTTAGAATATGTTTGGATCAGGATAGAACCTTTAGATGGTTCCTTACTAAAAATGGTGACATTAATTTCAACGACATCTTATGAAAGTACTGCAACGTTTTTGTGACTCTAATCTAATGCTGGCATTGATCTCATTTATCAATAGGTACTCCACTGATCATGCCGCAGTGTTTCTTTCATTGACGAAGAGTGGAACTCTAGACAACTGGTTGTCACAGGTGCCGTGTTTTTCTGGTTAGGGACAAAAGGCAGACTAGTTAATGAGTTTATGTTAGCTGCTGCAAACCAGGTTTGGTTCCTAAGTTGAAGTAAATGTCCACTTGTGTTCCAGGGCAAGGAATTCGTCTACATTCTCGGCGCAGACAACGTTGCTGCTTCAATTGATTTGCGTATCCTGTTATAGTTTTCATGTTTTATTCATCTTCTTGATTTGGCTCGAGATTTGTTGATTCTAGGCTGCTATCTTTCTGCTGTCAATCAGTGCTTTGCTTATTTGTTATCCTTGAGTTTTTTTTAGAAATCTTGAGTCATTTAATCGGAAAGAAGATCGACTACTGCATGGAGGTATTTAAAGTGAACTTCTTCTCTTAGCACAACTTTGCTTCAGAAACTGCTCTTAACACTAAATGTCTTGCAGGTAATACCGGACACATCAAATGAATCAACAAACAGTTTAACCGACGAGGGCTCAACAATGATTGAGGTATTTCCTGCCTCGTCTCTAAGTTTCCGAACATTGTTGTTTCTGGACTTGTTATTGGCACCTATACTCCGTTATCTTTTTGTTTCAATGTAGACTTTGCTAATTGTTCTTTCGCACCATTAACATGGTTCTTCTTTTCATAATAATAGAAAGCCATAAAAGTCACAGGTTAAGATGTGGTCATTTCTTTTAATATTTCTACAGCAGTCAACTGGTGCTTGTTCCTCTTTAAGAACAATGATCAAACAACAATTTTAAATTAATTAGCCTTGAAGGATATAATGGTTTGGTCATAAAACAAAGACTGGTAAATTCACTCATTAGACAATGCAACCAGAGGATAGTATACTAGGAGGGGTAGGCGACATAGAAAAACTTGTTGGCAAATTGTTAGAAGCCTTTAGAGTTTTTGGGTACTTTTTACGACTTATTGTATGACAGAACACAAATGCGCATTACCATCCATATCGCTTATCCCTTTTGATGGGACAAGGCTCTGTTGTTATTGGATGTAATGATTGGCACTTTATCTTTAAATGGTTGCCTATATACTCGAGTCCAAGTCACTTTCCATCTGATGTCTGGTTGTGTGCGTACAACTGTCAGATCATCTTGTTGAATTTCTTATTCTTTGAGATCTGACCTTTTTGTCTATACGGGATGCAGCTACGGAAAATATCATCTGTTCCCACAAAGGATGTAAGTTGAAATATTCTTTCTCCTGCATGTATTTTGGGTATCTTTTGGAGGATTAGGTCTTCTGTGTTTTCTTTTTCGGCTCATGTTTTAGTAGCAAAATGATCAGGAGGTACTCGCGAATTATCAGCGTGCATGTTGCATTTCCACTCCTGCATATTATTTCCGGCTAATTACACTATTTTTCTCTAGATGAAGAAATCCAAGTCAAAGGAGAAGTTCAAATTTGCTGACACAAGAAGCTCGTGAGTCCTATTCAACCCTGTTATTATGTATTATAGTACCCGTGATTAACCCAGCATTTTCTTTCTCAGGTGGGTCAACTTAAACGCCATCAAAGAGTTAGTTGACAAGTCTCTGAAGGTAAAATATGTTCCTCGTGAAAAATTGCACCATCTGACCTTTATCTTACGTTGACATGTTCTAAAGTCAAAACTGATTTTATGTGGAAATGAGAACTAGTTAACATCCTGCTGCCTCCAGGTCGATAATGATATGAAGGGGTTGCAAGAAGAACTAGCTGGTTCAGCAGTGCGGGTAATTGAACTTTACCAATTTTAAAGCCGGAAGAGAGACTGTACTCTTTTTCGCTAGTGGTGCTAACTTCTTTTTATTGACTTGGTGTAGTTATTTAATGAATCCATCGCAATAAGCGTCCCTCAATCTCGATTCCTTCCTCTTTATTCAACATCCGACTTGCTCCTTCTCCAGGTATTTAACACCTACTCTCCCATATGATGACGTTTGACCCAGTTGGTTATATCGTGATTGGGAAATGAAAATTGTATGTTTGTGTTTATGCAGTCTGATTTATATACTGCAGTAGATGGCAACCTAGTCCGAAATCCGGCCAGAGCTAATCCAGTAAATCCTTCTATAGAGCTAGGCCCTGGATTTGAGAAGGTTGGAACTGGTTATAAGTGGATCTATTCTTTCTATTATTACCATGAGAACTGTATGAAAAATATTAACATTTGTCTTCAGGTTGACGAGTTTCAAGTGCGTTTTAAATCCATTCCAAGCATTGTTGATTTGGATAGCTTAAAGGTGACGGGAGATGTCTGGTTTGGCTCAGGTGTCACTCTAAAGGTACACTCATGCGAATGTGTTTTCGGATATTACATGAACCCTCTGTGATTTCACCCTGGTTTCTGGTTCGTCTGTACCATCCGACTCTCTAGCACTTCCATTTCATCTTTGTGATTGTTAATTCCATGCTCATACCCTTTGATGTCGTCGTCGTTTCAGGGGAGAGTGAGCATTGTTGCGGATTTTGGGACTATGCTGGAAATTCCTGACGGAGCAGTTCTCAAGGATCGGGTAAGTTGCCGATGCTGTTCACTTGCTCAAGTTCTTTCCAAGTTATATCTTTTTAACTAGTCTCTCTCTTCCTCCTCTCAGGAAATACGTGATCCCGCTGACCTACAATGAGGAATCATTCCGACCAAGTTTGTTGTTCATTAGTAGAAGATAGAAAAGACAGAATTTTTCTTGTTTACACTACTGATTGTGCATGTTCTTCTGCTCTAAGCAATTTTGCATCTGGTTTATCATAAATCATTCTGACAAGGAAAAATAGTCCGGTTTACAATGGGATCCGGCTCGACATGGAACGAGATCCGACCGCTCGGTTATTAGCGGGGATCGACATTGTTTTGATGATTAATCATAACAATAAAAAGAGAGATTGCAGATTCTTTCCAATCTAACTTTTGCATCTTTAGGATGTTATTCTATCTGCCGTTAGAATGTTCTTCGCTCTGATGGAGTTCAAAATTATGATACTGTGTGATGAATATCAACTAAAAGTGCCGAGTTTCAAGTTGAACAGAGCACTTTGATGCATCATATTAGAAACATGTAATATCCCACTTTTTTTTCTTCTGGAAAATGTAAGCCAGTTATGGAACATTAAATTTTAATAAAATGTAAAAAGATGTATTTTTTTATTTTCTCCGATAAGTTTTAATTCGAGAACAACCCATAATATGGAAAAGAATAGGGAAGGTGATGGGTAGGGTAGGATAGGATATCAGTAGGACTCTATATATACTCTAGTTTTAAAAGTCGGGCACATATTCTACCCTTGGACCGTCGAAAAATTTCATTACTGGACTCATACTCTTACCGCAGTCTGCAGGGTCTGCAGGGTCCGACCTTGAATTAAATGCAAGATAATTTTTTAAACACAAAATTTTAATTAATTATATATATATATATATATATATATATATATATATAAAATAAATCATAACTAACATGTAAAGATTAATCATGAAATTATTAGTATATCAATAAAGAAAATTAGAATTATATGTACCTCGAATTTGGAGTCAATAACATGAATCATATTTTAGAATATTTGAGAAATCTATGATAATTTATAAGTAAAAAATATAGATAAATGAGTCTATTTAGGGTCTTATCAGGGTCTACTAAGGTAGGGTCCAAATTAGGGTAAAAGGGTAAGGATAGGGTATAAATTCATAGGATTTATACCCCACCCTAGACCCCTACTCTAAAAGTGGACGCATACCCTATCCTAGACCCAGTCAAAGTCAATAGACTCCTGATCCATGAGATAAGGGTAGGGTCCGACCCACATGGTATGGGTATTTCTGCCATCCTATCAAAGAAGCCCTTTGATGCATAACTGAAATAGCAAGAATTGCCCTGCACTCTCAGATAATTCAGCATCTCCATACCGGAATTACTCGAAAACACATCTCGAAAACTGAAATATTGATCCAGAATACAGAAATACTCTTTTTAAATTATCAAATTGTTCAACATTCTCACCAAGCATTTTTCTCCGAAAATAACCCCCAAGTTCCAATACCGGAGAGATCAGAAAGGTGAAAGACGAATAGTTTTTTTGTATTATTAGTTTTGAATCAGGGACATCTGTTAAAGAAATTAGTTTTTTTTGTGGAATTAAAGAGTAGGAGAGAAATTAACAGTTGGTTAATTGCATAATAACAGTTGGTAATTACTATTGTATATTTGAATTCCAACCAACAAATACTTAGATGAACTCGACAGAGTATTGTTCTAACTTAATTAATAAATATTTGTTAGGAAAGGTCCTACTAACTTAAACTTGAATTAGTCGTGTCAGCAGACTGGATACCGTCTTACCGAGCAGTCTAAAAAAAGCTATTTGAATTCCAGTATGCCATATGGGTTTCTAGCCCAAGACAATAAATCAGCCCACAGATGAAAACCCAACAAGTACCCATTTCTATATCTTTTTGCATGGTCATGACCCTATAGGATCAAACAACCTCACCCTCTCCCCCTTCCTTCCACAAGGATAAGAAACTCCTTTCCTTTCCCCCTCATCTCTCTCTCTCTCTCTCTCTCTCTCCCCCACTTCCATTCCACTCCTCCCTCCCATGAACAACTAACTAACCACAACTCCACAGAAAACCCACCAAAACCCAGAAATAAAAAATGCCAATTTCAGCCTTTTCATGTGTGAGGAGCCCAACATTGGCAAGGACCCACAAGACGACCCCATGCCTAAAAAGCTCCTCCCTTTCCTTCTCCCAGATGGCCTCCCCCAGGCCACGTGGCATGTCGATAGTGGCGATGAGCTACGAGGCCGGGGTCGGGGTGATGGGGACCAAGCTAGGGATGATGACCGTCTTCGAGAACAACAAGGTGGTCCCCGTGACGGTGGTCGGGTTCCGGGAAGGGAACATTGTGACCCAGATCAAGACACAGGCCACCGACGGGTACGAGGCTGTCCAGGTCGGGTACAGGCGGGTCAGGGACAGGAAGCTCACCAAACCCGAGATGGGACACCTCGACAAGGCCGGGGTCATCCCCATGAGGCACCTCCAGGAGTTCAGGCTGGTGAGCGTTGAAGGGCTTGAAGTTGGGCAGAAGTTGGATTTCGAAGAGATGTTTAAAGAAGGGGACTTTGTTGATGTCTCCGGGACCACCATTGGCAAGGGGTTTCAAGGTCTGGACTTTCTTTCGTTTTGTTGCTTCTTTGCAAGTTTGTTCCTTTTGCTGGTTATAATGTCGAGAATACCACATTGGTTAGTGCAAGAGTCGTGTGCTAGTTTATAAGCGCTGAAAATAAAACTCACGTGCTCATTGCTTTTAAGGTTTTGAGTTGGAATATGGAGAATCTAACATGGTATCAGAGCGGGTTGATTCCGTGCTATGGTTATCTTGTTTGGATAGGGAAGTTTATGGGGTAAGGGGGAGTTTCATAAAGTAATTGGGAGTAAAACCGAGTAATCATATCTTCGACTTGCTTTTTGCTGTTTTTCTGCTCTTTGAAAGTTTGTTCCTTTGGATAACATAAAATTACCGACTAAAGAGTTGATAATACCACATTGCTTAGTGCAAGAGTGGTGAACTAGTTTATATGTGTTAAAATTCACCAACCCTTAAAACCGAGTAATCATATCTTCGACTTGCTTTTTTCTGTTTTCTGCGCTTTGAAAGTTTATTCCTTTGGATAACATAAAATTACCGAGTAAAGCATTGATTATTATCTTGTTTGGTTTTCTTTTTACATTTCTCAGTGTGTGCCTTGGTTAATGTTGATTTTCTAGTTTCTGGATTTGCTTGGGATGTTCCTGTTGTTGTTAAGATGATTGCTTGCGAGTAATGAGGAGGCTGGATGTGGGTTACTTCTCATTAATGACATGTAAAAGTTTGATGGTCAGGAACTTTCGAGTTCTTTCCAGTACCATATTTTTAATTTGTGTTAGGTGTGTAGTATTTCGCTAAATGTGTTGCTCTTGATGTTCTTGTATTGTTCTTCTATCTCTATCACGGTTAAATTTCGGATGATGGGAAAATAGTGGCAGAGCTGTCTCTGTGCTGTGCATGTAGGATTATTTTCAAAGACACACATGCTACTGTCTCATTAGTTTCAGACATTGAACGAAACGAAAAACGTATTCAAGATGGCAACTTTGTAGGTTCACTTAAACTGAGGTTAAAGTTTGCTAGGATAAACTAGCTATCAGTAGTTGGGTTTTGGATGTATTTTAATGTGCGTAAGCTAGGAATCACTAAGTTCAGGTTGTGTTAAACTGCTAAGGCTAGGGATCACTTCAAAGAGAATTGCACTACATTTATCACCAGACGATAGATAGTCTAAGTCCAAGCTCCTGTGCTTGGTCACTTCAAGGCGATTGCAGCTAACAACTTCTTTGAAGCAAACTGCGATCCTCCTATGTATTTCAATGTCTGTTGACCCATTTTGCCTTTCAAAGTTTGGTAACCAATCTCCTTTAAATTGGCTGTAGGTGGTATTAAGCGACACAAGTTCAAAAGGGGTTTAATGACCCACGGTTCAAAGAGTCATAGACAATTGGGATCCATTGGTGCTGGAACAACGCCAGGCCGTGTGTACAAGGGGAAGAAAATGCCTGGCCAGATGGGTAATAGCAAGACAAAGATCCGAAAGCTCAGGGTTGTGAAGATAGACAGCGAACTCCGTGTTGTCATGATCAAGGGTGCACTCCCTGGCAAACCAGGAAACCTGTTGCGCATAGCTCCAGCTAAGATTGTTGGCAAGAATATCCCGAAGAATTAGGCTCCTGAATTCGCTTACCGCGCTCTTGCTTCTGCATAAACCATCCCGTCGCCGCTGCAGGATGGTTTTGTAACTGTGGTTTTTAGCAATTTTGTATTCTATAATCGGTTAGGTGCTTGAATTCTCTGTTAATGTACAATTCCATTCTGTTATTTTCACAGTTGGAATCTTGAATGAATTCTATGTTGGCCATTGTCTCATGAGCATATAAATCAGGTCATTTTAAGGGGAGCCCTAAAGAAGAAAAGGCTCCAAATATATCAGTGCGATAACTGAAGTTTGGTTGGACTAAAATAACCACTCATAAGCGCTCAAGTTGATGAACCACGCATTAATTTTATATACAGAACTCAGATGGAGACAAATTTGTACGTACAAATTAATCATAATAGTTACTTCAGAAGAGCAGCGTCAAGTGATTGATATTGTAAGAGAGAATCGTATCTTTCCCCTCGTGACTAATTGTAAACAACTAACTGTAATAGGGTAGAAGTTGTCCATTGTAATCATAACTGTAATAGGGTAGCGGATAATTTGGCTAAATTTGCCCTAAAAAGTCCTGGTGGAGCACAAGTGCTAGACTGTCCTCCGGCGAATTGTGTTCCCCTCCTCTTAGAGGATCTATCTGTTTCCCTTTCATGTAATTTGGCGGCTTAATTAATGCATGAGTGCTATGCACTCACCAATTTCACCCAAAAAAAAGTGATTGATATTGTATCTCCAGAACTTTTTGTTTCAGAAGGTGAATCCCGTTGGCCCTTGAATGGACATATTTGCACCAAAATTAAGGTAAGTTTTCGAGGTTAGGATATTTTTGAATGTTTTTGTTATGTTTATTTTCAGGTTTTTTTTTAAATGATCTGTAAGGATAAACAATTTTTGGGGGCCCGATTCGGTGCTGGCAACATTAGGTCTGCAGTATTATATCGCGCGTGTGTCAAAATTATTTTTATAAAAAAAATCAAAACTTTAATTGACCATAACTTTTGACTCGTTTGAAAATTTTACTATTATAATATATTTTCGGAAAGAAAATTTTACTATCTACACGAATCACGATTTTATTTTTTAAAAATCGATTTGCCAACGGTTTTTACCGTTGAGATTTTTGTGCCGTCAAGATTTTTGTACCGTTGAGGCATTTTTGCCGTTGGAGGACTTGTTGTCAGATTCATGCTGATGGGCCCTCAGCAGCACTAAATCCAGCCCGTTTTCTTGGAACCTCACTAAGATGAACCACACCAGACATTATGATTCATATTGAGTCCAAATCTTTGTATTTAATTCTTTGTATTTGTAGCATTCTAGGAATTCCTTTACAAATGACATTCGTACAGAATCCAGCATAAATGTAACAAAGGATAAGCAACTTTGTTTGGCATGGTTCATTTTTTTGTTATGTTTATTTTCAGGTTCTATTATTTTGAATTTTTTTTTTGAAAATGATCTGTAAGGATAAGCAACTTTTGGAACCTCGTTAAGATGAACCATACCAAACATTATGATTCACATCGTGTTCAAATCTTTTCAATTATGGACATCCTAATTACAACGAGTCCAAATCTTTTTAATTATGGACATCCTTATTACAACGAGTCCAAATCTTTTTAATTATGGACATCCTAATTACAACGAATCCAATTAAGAAAGCACTCCAAAAATTAATAAATCAAGAACTTATTATGAATGAATTAGGAGCTTATTTGTAGCATTCTAGGAATTCCTTTACAACTGAGATTCGTACAAAATTCATCATTGTTAGGAATTCAGCAAATAGGGAACAAAACGTGCAAAGAACACGAACGTAAGAGTTTACGTGGTTCGGCCTAATACCTACG
The DNA here is from genome assembly GCA_963995505.1 of Hypericum androsaemum. NCBI lineage: Eukaryota > Viridiplantae > Streptophyta > Magnoliopsida > Malpighiales > Hypericaceae > Hypericum > Hypericum androsaemum. Next base: position 11,643,069 of record OZ023194.1, read on the forward strand.
TCCGCGGAGAGAAATGAGAACTTTTATTAATGAGTTTTCGAGCCACAAAGCCATACAAAAAACCTAGGGTAACATGTCTTTATATAGATACAAACCTTGGTGTACAAGTAACCTATCTAGGTCAGATTAGGAGTCCAAAACCTAGTCAGAATAGGAATAGGAATAGGAAATAAATCTTTCCTATTTCTCGCCATCCCAACAATCTTTACCTTGGCGAGAAATCATCTCGTGGAAGAACCATGAAGCTCCACCCGAACTTCAACAAACTCCACCTTGACAAAACACCGCCCCATGAAGAACCATGAGATCTTGCAAAACTAATCCGACTCCACCGACTCTATCTCGGACCATAGATAACTGCATCAATAAGACCATCTCAACTTTCTCTTCACCTTTTGTTCAATCACTTGAAGCCAGCCCCCAAACTCGAGCTTCTGAGCTTGCTTGGCCTATTTTCTCCAATCTCCATTGAACTGCAACTAGCAAGTCCACCTGCTGAAGCAACGTTGCGACCAATAGACGTACCCTCTATTTTTCGGTCAGCCCCATGCTCCGCAACTTCGAACTGCTTTTCTGCTGGACCTTCTTGCCTCAAACCAATGCTACATGTCATAGCATACAAAGGGCAACCTTTTGTTCTACGAAGTAGAACCCTCGACATATCTCGAACTCTACTGTTCGGCCTTGAGTGAGATACCCGATTCGCCCGTGGTGTCACCAATGGCTTCGCATGCCCAATGCAAAACCTATCCAATACCTTTTACATGCACGTCCCTTTAGACAACCATAGCAGGGCCCAGCTAACAATACTTCTCCGAGACAACCATGACTCCTTGCCAACCATGCCTCCACAAAACAACCATAGCTTGCTATCCATGTCTCCGCGAATCTCAACTACACTCAAACCATCCATGTCAAGCCTTTGCTCCCTCATACGAACCAACCTCATATGACCTGAGCTTTTGCCAACTCCTTCAGACCCATTGATGTGACTCCACCTACAATAATGTGCCTCACTAACATGTAGGTATTTCCTTTCACCCTTCATCTCTACCATCGCATCCTTCTCTACTTTCATTAGCATACCTTTATAACTATCACTGTTATAATCTAAGGTCCCTAATGAAAAGAGATTACCAGGATGCATTGGACTTGATAAGACAGAAAGCCAGTCACCATCCGACCCGTCTGAACATATGGCCATGGTTGTGGATGCAGATCCCTCCTCGTTGTCTTGATCCCCAGTTCGTCCTGGATAGTCTCCTTCATGCGCCCTTCTCAGCACTTGAAGCCACTTCCATTGAACTTCTTTGACTCCGACCTAGATCCTCTTCCACAACCCAGCTGGTGGCTCCTCATCATCCACCAAGTACAAGCGAATCTTCGCTACTGTCTTGGCCTCCAACTCTTCCCACTCTTGCTCCTCCATCTTCTCGGACTTCTTCTCCTAGAGCGTGATAACCATCCCTTGCTGCACGAGGAGATCCCTGACACGCCTTTGCCATAACCCGAAATTCAATGAACCATCGAACTTCACAAGAGCAAACTTCGCGCCGTGATTCGATATCCTCCAACCTTAGCTCTTGATACCACTTGTTATGAATTCAGCAACCAGAGAACAAAACGCGCAAAGAACACAGACACAAGAGATAACGTGGTTCGGCCTAATGCCTACATCCACGGGGAGAAAGGAGAACTTTTATTGATGAGTTTCCGAGCCACAAAGCCATACAAAAAACCTAGGGTAACATGTCTTTATATAGATACAAACCCTTGGTGTACAAATAACCTATCTAAGTCAGATTAGGAGTCCAAAACCTAGTCAGAATAGGAATAAGAAATAAATCTTTCATATTTCTCGCCATCCCAACAATCATAAATATAACAAAGGGTACATTTGGTTTTCCATTTCCAAATTTTATATTCTTCGGCGGAATTTACTTTAGTCAAAATGAAATCCATACAGTTTAAAAAGTTGATATTTATAAATGAATTCCGTAATTTTAACAAATATAAGCAGGCAAGGATTTTGAATTTAATCCTTATTTTTAACCAACCAAACTGGGAAAGATTGACTTACAAATAAATTCCAGAAAATAACATAAATTTCTCAAAGGTGACCATAAAAACTTTTAAAAGATAGTATATGGTTAGAAATCTCGTATAAAACCTAAAATTTGACAACAATAAATATGTGAATTTTTCTCTTTTATAAATTGACCAAACAATCTTTCACTTCGGACGTGAAATTCTCCAAACGGAGGCCAACAGACTAAAATTAATTCATCACAATTTTACTAAAAAATTGGTGTTGGAGGCTCCCCCCTTGCGATTTTGCATCCTTCTGTAGTGTTCTTTGAGCAACTAAGCTAAAAGCTTATCCCTCTCAACTTTGTGTGCTCTCTCGGATACCAGATAGTGAAGGAAGAACAAAGTTCTTGCAAGAATGGAAGGACTAACAAGACAACATGGTCCAAAAAAGGCATAGAAAGAAAGAATCATTTTTGTCATGTCACCAGATATTGTACAAAACAAAGAACAGCACAAGCAAGATAAAAGATCCCAAGCCGAACCCGTCGGAGTCGTAGCCGGAGCTGATGATCGGCCGCCTAGCAGCCGACCGCCGACCGTACGAGGGTAAGTACCGAGAAACGAGGTGAACCAGCACCAGCAACACTATGGGAAGCACAGTAAGCAAGGGGTATGATGCACCTTCATCGCCTGGTTGCACCAGCGGAAGCACGTACTCGGAAAGCGCCATCATCGTCGGACCGAAGATGATCAATCCTAGCACTCCCACCATTATGAAAGGTACTAGTGGTGAGGGACCTCTTCTGGCCATTGTTGGGACTTGGGATGGCGCAGGGGAGTGAAGGGTTTTGGGGTTGGTACTAAGGAGATGACAATAAGATTAGTTTCTTCTTATTTGTTCACGATTGGTTGACTAATAGCAATAGATCCTCTTTGATTTGACATTTTTTTCTAGAAAATAGTGGTAGATATCATAGGCTAACCAAAACCAACTACTTCTATCAAGAACATGAATAAATTACAATCAATGGCCAACTTCTTAGACCATCTATTTCCAAGAACAGTGGCCATATTTGCAGATTTTAGGCTATATTATATGTGCAATGAAGAGGTCAATAATCTAAGCTAAGTTTTTTTATACCACTTGGTATCCGTACATCCATTGGCTCGACCAAGAGCTCAAAAAATCGAGATTCCTTGTCGGTAAGTAGGATAACAAACATCGTGATTAGGGTAACATAAGCATCACCTAACATATAAGTAAATTACTCACAGTCAGTAGCATCTCCTAGTGGAGACAAGTCAAACCTAAGATAGAATAGCAACTCACCAATAGGGAGAGATGGAGAAGGGGCGTACAAGTTAACGATGACTAGCGTTATAATTAACTTGTAAAATTCTCCGGTTCAGCAAGACCCTTTCTATTCTACATCCTACATTCCAAATTTAGATCTAAACAAAAACTAGAAAAAAACAGCATATCTGCAGATGAACTTGAGCAGCCGGTCTTCGCAAAATATACTCGCTCATCGGTTTCCCTTAAATGGCAGGATTATAACATCGCATGGCACCGAGATGTGAACATGCAGGATCAGCGTAAAGCGGCTACGCGGGCGGAATGTACTTGAGATGTTGCTCATAATAATTGATTAACTGCCATAAATCAAACAGACCCTTCAGAACATCCCCTGAGCTTGAAGCACCCAAAATTATACCCCCTCCAAATTAAAGAAACTAAAAATAACAAAGAGAGAACCAATTACCATCAGAGGATGATTAGCCTTGAGAAATCCGTTATCCACGATTACCTCTTTCCCGTCAGCCCTGCCAAGGGGGAGAGCATAAAAAACAAAGATAACAAGTACAGAGATGATCAGAATCTTACTTACATGCATCTTCATCCATAACTACCAGCATTAGAGAACTAAAAGATTAACACAGCAATGCAATTGTATTCATCAGCCTGTTAAGATCAACTCTGTCAAGATTAACTCTGTTCAACTCTGTCAAGATTAACTCTGTACTTGTTCGTATATATACCTGATCTTAAGCTAGTGATATAGACATCGGATATAGACAGAAACTATCAATACAGACGAAATCAAAGTGTAGGAAAAGAGTGCTCACAGAAAAGCTGTTCCTCAAAACACACAAAAGCGTTCATTTTTCCAACTTCAGAGAAATGAAGTGGAATTGTATTCTTAGGAAGAACAATGAACTTCTAGCCTGGAGAAGTTCAATCTCTCTTCTTCAAGCAAGCAGAAGGTAAAGTAGGATGTAACGGATTGTCTGATTGTAAGTTGGAACAGATTTTTCTGTGCTACTCGCAGCGAGAAACAGAAACAACTTAAAGTAACTCCAAATGATTCCTATGCATCTCATATTTAGTGGACTCAACTGTGATGTAGGAAAGGTCTCCATATAGCAACTATTTTTTCCTTTCAGAGCTATAAGCCAAAAGACCTAATTATGATATGAATAAAGGCCATTGACTGTTGGGCGATTTCCATTCCTTAATTGCTTTCCGGTAGGAATATCTCATTAACAGTAGATATGAATTGGTAATGAGCAATATTTGAGCACGAGAAGGTGTCCTTCTGTACCATTGGTTTTAGATCGGATGAAAAGTCCAACCCGCCAGTCCATGATGACTAAAGGTAAAGCAATAACCATGCACAAGAGAACAGCAAGTCCTTAAAAATGGGTTAAAATAAAACAGATTAGTTAAACGAACCTCGTTGCCAGGAATGTAACCATTACATCCTGTCTGTCATCTATTGAAGACGCCGATAAGCTGATTGGCTTGATGATCTTGATGATAGCAGATGCGTCTCTAGATTCTTCACCGACTGGCTTGCAGACAGTTAAAGTTGGAGTTTCAATCCGTTGTGAGAAAGCTGAATCATCTAGGGTTGGGTCTTTTTGGAACCTTTTAACAGACCCCGATTTTCTCCTCTTAGAACCAGTGCATCGATCGTTCTGAACAGGTTCGCCACTAAAAGTTTTGGGAAGCCCATTTGCAAGGTCATCACCTGGTGTATCCTTTCCTTCTTGCAGATGAATGGAAGGCTCGTCAGCGTTACCCTCACTATTGGATGTTAGTACTCTGAGCTCACTCAGCTTTGGATCATATTCAGCTTTACTCTTCTTTCCAAAATTCTTTTTTAAACCACTGGTGGACCCATTTTGATCTGCTTGCTTTCCTGATCTGACGTTTTTGGCAATCCCATTACTCTCCTTATGACCCGATCCCATAAATTGAGAAGAAGATGGATCAACAAGACTTGAGCGATTGATGGGATGTGTGGGAAGGGTTTTATTAGCAGGAGTTGCTTGCAGACCAGACAAGTTATGAACGGTCAAAGAGCGAGGTTGCTTTTTCTTTGTCTGGGTGTGAAGAACCCCGTGCTTCCTTTTACGCTTTCGAGAACCTTTCCCTGATTGCAAGCTTAAAATCCGGAGCCAAAAGTGATGAAGCAGTAAGTTCCAAAAGCAAAATAGAGTTAACATGGGAAAGTATATTAACCTGTACACCCTAGAACCTCAGAAGTAGAAAGTTGCAGAGAAGAAAATTCATTTATGTGACACAATAAGATGCCCGCAAAATGATGCAAACGACTTTTTCTAAAACAAAAATTGAGCAATTTATAGCTCAAGTCCTTGATCCGGTGGCAATGTGCCATTGAGCTTTACGGATTGCTTCCATCTATCAAAACATGGCAGACACACAAAGAAATCCGTCTGAACAAACCATAGAACCTACATAGATAAGGGTATAGCTCAGAAGTCAACCTCTCCTCAAATGCATCGATCATGTCAGAGCATGACAGCAAATTCTCCAACGGCTCCCACGTCTTCGCAGCTTCAGGCCACCCTCGCCTTTAAAGCAGAAAAAAAGAAAAGCTAACTCAGCCGATGATGCGTGCCATGACTTACAAAGTAAAAACCGCGCCAACATGAAATAAAACAGAAATCGAACAAGATCACTTACCATTTTATGAGATACTGAAGCTGACCCTAAATTCCGCAACAGAAAGAACAACACCACGCCGCCAGCAGCCACGTAAACGCACAAGAACAAACCATTAATCACCCATCATCAAACCATTGCTGGATCGAACTTCCTATAAGCTAAAAATCCCAACTTTAAATCCCCAAAACTTGCCCACAATTACAGAAAGTACCCATAAAGGAGCTTCCAAAACACATAACCGGGTACCCATTTCATCTAACTCAAAAGGGGGAATTCTGGAAGAAAAAAAATTAAAAAGGAGGTACCTTCCGAAACCTTTTACGACGAATGGCTTCAATCTCGAAGAAACCCTCATCAAGCTTAGGTCTTTCCTCTTCCACCCCAACTTTCTCTCTCTCCCCCTCCTCCTCCTCCTCTTCCTCGTCCTCCTCCTCCCCTTCATCTTCTCGCTCCTCCTCCCCCTCCTCTTCCCCTACGTTGTTATCATCATCGTCGTCGGTTTCTTCCAGGTGGGCCCCGGCGGAGTCCTCTACGGCGTCGCTCAGGTCTGAGCCAGCTGATGACTTCTTCTTTCCCTTCATTTTCAAAGTGGGTTAGAGAAAGTTGGAGGCTTTTTTGGGTTTTGTGTTTTTTTTTTTGCTTCAGGACAGACAGGGAGATGGTAGAGAGAAGAAGAAGAAAGTGAAGTGGGTCAGGGTCCGGTCTGGGCTGGGACGCTGGGTGGGCCCGCTGGGTTTGGGAGGGACATTTTGCCGCCTTCTTTACCTAGTACGACCGGTACTAAATTGTTTTGTCGTGAATCTGACTAACCCATTTCCGTATTTAAGATTTTGAAATGCGGTAAAATTCACAACAAATTTATGTTTTTAAAATTTAAATTTAGTTTTTTTTGGGTTAAATTGTAATCATTTCATCTTCAATAGAGTGATTTCTGTTTCCATTTTCATTTACAGTAGAATTATTTGATCTTCTATAAAATGATAATTTCTATAAAATGATAAAAAGTTTTAGTCTCGAGTCGCGACTACTGTAAAAATTTAATAACTTCAATAATTTTTGTTTAAAGTGACATTTTTGAATAAATATATATATTTTTATATACTTCACATATTTAAAAAATATTTTAAGCTATTAGTTTATGCTAAACTTCTTTGTTTGATAAACTTTACATCATTATTCATCTCCTTAATTGACTTCAAATAATCTTTGTGATTATCATCATGTTGTAAAAAAATATCTCAATCGAGTGTAATATTTAAATAATGCTATCAGGCGAGATTTTAGGTAATTTGAATAGACAGCGTAATTTTGATAAAAATTCAATTTTTAATATTTTTGGAGTAAAAAAATGTAAATCTCTCTTATGTGATAACCAAGGTTTTAAAAAATGCGATATGACCAGCTGTCCGACCGCAAATTGGAGTGATGGGCATACCGACTTTGGAAATAAAAATGCCAACCTTACGAACTGCCAAAATTTTGGTCGGACCGGGTGGTTCATTCAGATTTTTGACCCTAATTTTTTCGGTTGGTAAGGTCAGGCGACTTGAGGGGCAAATTTGGAAAAAAAAATCCAGACCTGAACCCGATTTTTGCCAAATTCAGCAATAGATTCACAATTTTCCCAACCCTAAAATCAGAAAAAGGGGATCCCGAGACTTTGTCGATTGAAATCCCCCGACCTCTGCCTCCCTCTATTGTGGTGGTTCGTCGCGGTGGTTCTCCAGTACCTGATGAGTGTGGAAACGCTCTATCATCTATGTATGTTTTAGTGTCGGTTTTCCCTTGTTTCTAGTATTTTTGTGTGTTATGTATTGATGTAGTGTCATAAATCGTGCTTTGAATATTTTAGTGTAGGTCTTGTGATTTTCATTGTGTTTTGTTCGTGTTTCTTGCTAGGAGACTTTGTGGAGATGCGAGTAGGATATTGGTGCACCTTGGATCGTGTCCAAGGCGATTGGATCAGCCTTAAAGAATGGTGCAAGATCGGGACCTCGATGATATTGGGTGGGACTAACCTCGAGTGACTCAAATAAAGATAACTTTCGCATATGAAGTCCGATGGAGACGATGATGAGGTTCTGGAAAGAAGACATCCGTGGCTACAACTTTGTCTCTAATGGTCTTCTTCAAATACGGAGTCCAAGAGGATGAAAAATATGTCCAAAATCAAGCTTCAAATCTGAGAACTTGCCTAACCGAAATGGGCCGAAATTCATGAACCATTTTGGGCCCATTTCGGGTTTGTCCATAACTTTACATGGCTGGCACTTTAGGAGGTGAATAGTTAGTTTGAGTAGAGAATTTTTGTACAAATAACTTTCTTGGCTTATTTTGGAAGCCAACTTTTAACCTTAGACTTTTAGATATTTTGTTAAAAATACTCACCTACTCTCATCTTCCATCTCTTTGGAGAAAACTTTAGCTCTCCATTGTTAAAGCTTATGTAGAAAACTTGAAGGAGATATTTTGGGAGCTTGAAGATCATCTTGAGCTTTCTTTATCTTTATCTTTTATGTTTATGCTTTGCTTGCTTTGTTCAATGGATGTGTTATGTTATTTGGTGAATATGTCTGAGTAGTTGATTAGTGGGTTAGGTGTCTTGATGGCATTTACTTAGCCTATAGTTTAGTGGAGTTAAAATGTTAAGATTTGTGAACTAGTTAATGAGTTTAATACTTAATCTTGTTTGATCACCTTGATTATGAACTTAATTAATTCTAATCACTGGGAGAGATTAGGATTAATAGACCATTTAACTAGTTAATTAGTTGCCTATTGATGAGAGATCTCATTAGGTGGTTAGTTGTCCAAAGGGTGATGGTTATAATTAGTAATTAGTTAGATTAGATGACTAATTAGTCACAGAAGTGTGATTAGTTCAACTAAACCTAATTAATGATTGATTTAGACTAATTAGTCGTAGGAGCGTTAGTTAGTTACTTTAGAAATACCCGGACCATAACACAAACTTAATAAACCCTATAGGCCATTTGGTTAGCTAGGTGTCATTGGTACCAAGCTCACTCTTTTCTTTATTGTTTAAATCTTCTTCTAGTTTAGTCATTGTAGTAACCAACTCGTGTTTGGAATTGACATATCCATTACTTGTAGTCCTAAACTAGTGGTTGAGTTGTATTTGTGGCCTAGAACTTAGTCATTGTGGGACGACAATCCCTTACTTACTCTTTATTGCAAGAGGGGTGTAAAAATCCTTTCTTTCAGTACCATGCAAATAAAATTCATGCACTCTCTATTCGCAGTGGAAACTTTCCTCCTCTCTTTCTGTCTCCCCCTATTGTTGAAGGTATGAGATGATGAGAAAGAGATGGAGGAAGGAGAGATGGGTATGTTCTTGGATGGGATTATAGAGTACATGCCTCTGTTCGCCAAGGAGTTGGTTGCATGTGGAGTTGCAGGTGGCTTTAGGAAGTCTCTGTTGAGAAGAGGGAGGAAGGAGAGATGGGTATATTCTTGGAATGTGTTTGATGGAGTGAAGATTTGGTTTTGGTTTCCAGTTTTCAATGAAGAGAAAGAAGAAGGTGTGTTAATTTGTCTTATTTGAGAAGAGTAAATGAGGGATAAAGATATGGGTAATTAAAAAATATATAAACTTATGTTGCCCCATAAGAGGGGCCAGGCTCGCTGGATGGTCGTCAAGCTTGATTTTGAGAAAGCCTATGGCTGTTTGAACTGGAACTTCCTCCAGAAGATGCTCCTTCTGGCTGGTCTCCCGGTGACCTTTGTTGACTGGGTGATGGAGTGTGTCTCGACCACCTCGATGCGTGTCCTGTAGAATGGGGGAAAGACTGAGGTCTTTTGCCCGTCCTGTGGGATCTGTCAGGGTGATCCCATTTCCCCTACCTCTTTGTTCTATGCATGAGAGGCTCTCCCATGCCATTGAGCAATTGGTTAAGGCTGGTATATGGATCCCAGCCAGGTTGATGCACCGTGCACCCCTCTCTCCCAGTTGATGTTCGCTGATGACTTGATCCTCCTCTGCGAGGCCTCTGTGACCAAGGCGGAGATTGTATGGGACCTTCTGGTGACAAACTGTGGTTGCTCCAAGCAACAGGTTAGTCCGCCCAAGTCCAAGCTCATGGTCTCCCGAAACATCAGTCTAGAGCTTGCTAGCCAGATTAGTAATATGATGGATAGTCCCCTAACCTCGGACTTGGGTCAGTACCTGGGTTCTCCGACCGATCTCAGACGGGACTGTCGTTAGTCATACTACTACGTCCAGGAGAAGTTTCATAGTAAGATGGCTGGATGAAAGGCGAGATCCTTGAGCAGGGTAGGTCGTCTGACACTCGCTCGTTTGGTATTGTCCTTTATACATGCTCATACGATGCAGGCCAGTCTGTTGCCTACTGATCTTTGTTGGGATATGGACCGCTGTGTTCGAGAGTTCATTTGAGGCTCCCATCAGGACCGTTAGCAGATGCATCTTGTCAGTAGGGATACCTTGTGCCTTCCTAAGGAGGTGGGTGGCCTCGGTCTGCGGCCTTTTTAGAGGACCAATATGGCATCCTTTGCCAAGCTGTCATAGAGATTTCTCTAGTCTCAGGGCGCGAGTCTTGATCGATAAGTATGGTAGGAATGGTAGCGGCCTGGATCTGCTTCAGTTGAAGCATGACTCATCCACCACCTGGCGGGCCATGGTGAAGGACCGTCTAGCGCTCACTCTCAGCCTCCGTAAGAATGTGGGCAACAGATTACGAACCTCCTTCTGGGATGACCTGTGGCTCCCCCCTCTGGAACAACCTCTTTGGTGACCTCCATGTGGTGGATGCCGGGAGGAGGGTTGCTGAGTATTAGATCCCGGGGAGTGGTTGGGACATTTCTTACCTTTAGGCTCTTTTACCTTCGCATGTGATTAGCTCATTGACTTTAGTTTTCTTGCAGGTTTTGCCAAGTTGGACGAATTATTTATCTTAGGGACTCACCCAGGATGTGCAAAAACCCAGTCCCTGTATAGAGCTCTGTGCAGAAGTGTGGAGATGCCACAAGCTGATCCAATTTGGACCCAGATTTGGAGCCTACAGGTTCCTGAGCGAGTTCAATTATTCACTTGGTTGTTCTGTCATTGCAGGTTGATGATGAACGCGGAGCGCGCTTGGAGGCACTTCACGGAGGATGACACTTGCCCAAGGTGTGGGTCCGCCTCTGAGTCTCTGATGTATATGTCTCGTGATTACAGGTTCTCTCCATGGCAGTGTGGAGCTCCCTCCTACCGCGGGCTCCACGAGACTTCTATACCAAGACTGATCCTCGATGGTGGCTCTGGGCTACCATATCGAACAACTCTACGCCTACAGATGGTCCACCGTGGGTGACGACCTTTGTTACTGCTTGCTAGTCTCTGGTGTTGGCGGAATGACTCCACTTTCCAGCCTGACACTAACTCGGGGCACCCCCCTTCCCTCATTACTTCACAAGCACAGGAGTTTGCTCGTGTCCTAGCAGACCAAAATACTCCATTACCATACCTACCCCCCCCCCCTCCCCCGTCGTGAGATCCTAGTTTCCTGACAGCGCCCAGTGGAGGATTTCATCAAGCTCAATACTGATAGAGCTTCGGGGGGCGACCCGGATCCTGCTGGTGATGGCGGTATTATTCGTAACTTGGGTGGACTTTGGTTATTTGGTTTTGCCAAGGGCATTGGTAGATGTACCTCCTTAGCTACGGAGATCTGGGCTTTGGTCCTTGGACTTGAGCTGACCTGGGAGAGGGGGTTCTGGCGGGTCCAGGTGGAGGTTGATTCGTCTATGGCTATCCTCTGCGTTGGACGAGATGTTGGCCGGCCTCACCCTTTGGCGACCATGGTCTCGAGAGTACGTGAGCTGCTGGAGAGGGACTAGGAGATTGAGATCCAGTATACCTAGCGGGAGGGCAACCGTGTAGTAGATTCTCTTTCTAAGCGCGCCCTGGAGATCTCGCATGATTGTATTATCTATGATGTACCTTTAGCTTCTTGTTTTGAGGTGTATCTCAATGATTTGATGAGAGTTAGTCTCCCTCGTTGTACTCGTGCGGCCAGTGATGATTTACGGGGATCATATTTCGCGGTATTAACGTCAAGGTAGGTCACTCTGACCTTGCCGAAGTACTTTTTTCCTCTCTTTGCAGTTTTTTCACTGGATTTTTACCGCCGAAGTATTTTACTGAGGCTGGTGGCCGCAACCTCGAGAGAGGGGATCCCTCTTCTGAGGCCAGTAGTACTTGTAGTCCGGATGAGGTGTTGCACGACCCTCTTGAGAGGAGTTTGTAGTATGGGTAGCTTACTTTTGTCGTTATATTTGAGCTTACTTTTTGTATTTATATAGGGGCTTGACCTCACCTTTTTCACCAAAAAAATTTTAAAAAATATATATTAAAAAGTACCAGTCTGACCGACGTTCTAACTAGTCGGACCGTTCAAAATATGACCCGAAGGCCAAAGCGGGTCAATCTCCGGGTCATTTTTAAAAATTTTGGTGATAACCTCTATAAAATGATATTTTTCTCAGGACCTACCAATATCACTTTAGAGAGATTCTAACGTAATTAATAGAAAAAATTACTCTCAAGTCCCTCGGGTTTGCTTAAATATACTCAAAGGTCCCCCTGTTTGTAAAATACACGCCGACATCCCTCGTGTTTGATTTTATTATACTTTCGGGTCCCTCGCTGATATCAGCGACTCTTTAAGAAAAAAAAAAAAGAGCATCCACTAAAATTACAGAGAGAAGGAACCCAATCATATTCTTCCTGGATCTTCATCTTCTTCCCCGGAAATCAAATCAATAAAAAAATATCCTTAAAAGAAATCAATAAAAAAGCCCATCTTCATCTTCACCCAAATCCAACTTCCATCATTGAAGACAACAATGATCCTAGTATGCAACCCTCACTTTGGGGATTTGGGCGTTTGAAAAATTTGGGGATTTGTAACAACGATGGTTGAGAGTAGAGGACGAAGGAGAGAAAGATGAGCTTTTTAGAGCGACGAATTTGGGGTTGATGGGGAAGGGCTTGGTACGGGCGGTGATGGCGGACTGGATGGAGAGGCGTGTGAGGGTCTTCCTGTGGGAGTAGAGGCAGTCGTTCTTCTCCTGGCCGAGGACGACAAACCGTGAGATGTTGGAGCCAGTCTGGTCGGTGTATAGTTGGACGGTATGCCACCAGCCGGTGACAGAGGGCGGCGGGGACGCGGGCGCGTGGGAGATTTAGGAGATGAACTCGCAGATGAACCGACCAACGACAGAGGGCGGTGGTGTTGGCCAGGTGGGGCCACGGGCACCAGGGGATCGCCGGCGAGGAGAGGGGGGCTAGAGGTGGAGGTAGGAGATGATGAAAGAGATAAATTTTATTTTTTGTTTTTTAATTAGAAGGGTATACATGTCATATTGAAAGAGATAATTTTTTAAAAGGTATTTTTGTCATTTTAATGATAAAAATAAAAAAAGGAGTCGCTAGGGACCCGAATAGGGACGTCGGCGTGTATTTTGCAAACAACTTTTGAGTATATTTAAGAAAACTCGAGGAATTTGAGAGTAATTTTTCCTATTTAATATCATTAATTTCCATGGACATATAATTTCATTTTCTAGAGCATTAATTACATTTCATGAGGCATAGTGGAAAGAAGGGGAAATTATTCAGAGGTCTATGGTTTATGTTATAATTGTAACTAAGGTCTCTATTATCCTAAAATTATTTTTTCGTTCGTACTGTTTATTTAAATATTGGTCTCGATTTCTTAGCTAACGTGATCGATCAATCTTTTTATCATGTGATATACCTTAAATAAAAAAATCACATTGTTCAACCTCGAAACACCAAAACAACCGATAACAACTTTTCAGACTCAGATTTCAAGAACACCCATCATCACTCATTCACAAACATAATTTTCACTAGAACACCAATCTCATTTCTCCGTAATATCTCGAAACAAGCCAAACCAATGCGGAACACCAACCTCATTTCTCCCCTGGGTCGAGAAGTACCGCACCCAATCCCTCGGCGACGTCGCCCCCAATCCATCCCCGACGTCGCCTGGATCTAGTGGGTTGTTTCTTGATACTATAGAGTAATGATAATAATTCGGGAAAGTATTACAATTATATTTTTTGTTTATAAAAACTTCGATTCTTTAACCAGCCGTTAATTAGAATAATTCGGGAAAGTATTTTCTGATAACTAAATTTTGTGTATTAACCCAAAAAGCAAACCAGTTTACACAAGAAGCTTGGAAAATATTGTAGTGAATGATTAGTTATTTATCATGCTCATAAACAAATCTACCATGTATGTAATTATTGGAAGAATCACATTCTAAATAGAGTATGACACACTCGACTATTAATCATAGTTTTAAAAGATGACCCAAAGATTGAACATGAATTTCTCTTCTCGTCCTAGACAATTGATCCGACCGGTGAGATTACATGTTAGATCGGAGATTTTTTAATTAAAAAATATATTATTTATTATACTTAGAATTATAATGGCAAATAGTTATCAATATTACCTAATTTTATTGCAAAATTATAATGTTCAAGTATTAAAATCATAATTTAATCACCTTTAAATTTAGAAATATTTTTTTCTTCAAAAAATATTTTTTGGGCCGGCCAGTAGTCGACGCCATTGATAACCGCGTTTAGGGTGAAAAAACGAATCAGGATTGCCCAGTCTCATAGTTTCTTAAAACCATTATAATTTTATGGACTTGGACACATTCAGTTCAAATCTTTTTCATATTTTTCAAAACCCTGTTTGGAGTACAATTCCAAATCTCAACCTCGAACTTAATTTTACCACGCGAGGCACTCAAGGAAAGCTATAAGATGGGATGCAATATTCATCCATAATCTAAGCAACCTACAACCAATAAGTGCGGTATTGTTCTAGATTAACCAAGTCTCGTGTTAAGTCTTTGAGAACATAGCAGTCTTAAGTATTTGTTAAGAGAGTTTTGCCACCTTTTAAAAATCTCATCCAACTCGACTCAGATGGTATAAAACAAAAAAAACCTAAGCAACCTACTCTGATTCTCTTAGCCTCATTTTGATTATCCAAAAAAAAGAAAACAAGCTGTAGAAGTTGAATCCACAAGGATTATTCCAACAGAAGACAATGAATTTGATTAATCAAATAATGTCAAAAGTTATGAAGAATTTCTAAACCTGCTAAACTAAAAATTGTGTTCCTATGCAGAGCAATGATCTAACTCAGTAGAATTTTTTTTCCCACAAATACAAAAGACAAGTGAAAATGTAGGACCATCTTGTCTCATTCCAGATATTCTGGTTCTCTTGCAGATACTGTTAGGGATGAAGGGAGTTTATGGAGTCAAAAACTGCTTCAACATTGTAGCTCTTTTCTTGTGTTTAAGCTTTCGGAATGCGCTTAACTCGATTTGCCGGACCCTCTCTCTGCTTACGCCCATCATCTCGCCGATCTCTTGTAAGGTCATCTGCCTTTCGGTTCCGAATCCAAATCTGCCTCTGACCACCTGGTTTTCCCTTGGACTTAAGCTGTCCAGCACCTTCTCCAAGTCCTTCATCATAAACTCCCTCATCACGATATCTTCTGGCAATCTTTGATTGGGGTTGGCAATCACGTCCTGAACATAGAATGCAGCGGATGTTATTCAAAACTTCGTTCTATGCCACGAAGATGCGCAAGTCAAAAGAGGTTCAAAAGTTGGCAGCCAAAAGTAGGGACAAAAGAGTTGGAACAAGCCGAGACAAGACGTACAGAAGCTTTAATGTCCATATTATGGAGTTTCCGATCAAGTGATATTGGTCTTTTAGGCACCGCTAAGACGGTTTTCAGTCTCTTCATAGTTAGCCCAGTAGCTTCAGCCACGTCTTCACGACTCGGCTCTTTTCCCTTGTCTAAACGCAATCGTGTCGTGGCCTCTTTCACTTTATAGGTGGCTTCCACCATGTGGAACTACAAACACGAGAGATTGCAAATTAAGGACGAAGTTTAGCTTGAGACAAAGAACATGCAAGAGCAAATGGGGAAACTCACAGGTAGGCGTATCAACCGGGACTGCTCAGAGAGACATCTGCGCACTGCCTGCTTGATCCACCAATGAGCGTAAGTTGAAAATTTGAAACCTTTAGAAGCATCAAACTTTTCAGCACCTCTCATCAGTCCTCGGCATCCTTCCTGTTAATTAACACTCATCTTTCAGGAGTTTTCAACCTTCCATTTGAAGGTATACAATCTACTTTCAAGTCTAATCATCCGAGCTTTTCCACGCATACCTGAACAAGATCCTGGAGGTCCATGCCAACCCCCTGGTAATTTCTAGCAATGGAAATAACAAGCCTTATGTTACTCTTAATCATTCTCTTTTTACAGAAAGAACCATAGTCCAAACGCTTCCTCAGTGTTCTCTGATCAACTCCAGCAGCAGCAGCCCATTGTTCGATATTAGGGTCACTCCCAAATCGCTCAGCCAGACCCTGGTGTAGCTTTTCAAGCTTCAGCAGGTCCTGAAATGCATTTCATAACCATACAAGAGAAGTAGTAAGTCAGAGGGTGGGCTATATTATATGCACAGTTCTTCATGCATTTGGAGAAAAGTTTATCGATTCCTGGTCAGGAAAATGCAGATTTGAGAAAGAGTTCGTGATTAACGATTTTGAGGAGATAGTCCCCCTCCAAAAAATGTTCTTCTAACATTTGTTGGAATTGGAAATCCGGAATGTACCTGTATTCCAACTGACAACTGTATTTCCTCTTTAGCGGTAAGAAGCTTGGAAGAGTTACTTGTCGCTCTTAAATAGAATAAAGGGTCGGAATAATCAAGACTTTGAGAGGTACTATGCTTTTTCTGGCTTGTAGAACCAGATTTCACGGACACACCAGTCATTGCAGTCTTCTCAGCTGCTCTCGCGCGTTTGGCTTTTCTTTCTGTACCTCTTCTAGATCTTACAGTTACATGATTGACAAGTTGCTCCTCTAGGAATGTGAGCTCTTCATCCGTTGGCTCTAAAATGTCCAACTCTAAAGAGGAAGTCTGAAGGGAAGATTCATTTATTTCCTCTTCTTTTGATGCAGTCGAATCTTGGAGTATGCTTGCTCGTTCTGCCTTTGTAAGGCGAGTCCATTTATACGAGGAATCATCCTTTGATGATAAGGAGATTTTAGGTTCTTCCTTGGGGGAACAAGTATTGCTAATCATTAGGGCCACTTCCTTGGAAACCTGGACAGCAGCTCTGGCTAGAGCAACTGCCTCCGCAGCCGCTGCAGCAACTACAGCTTCATCGCTGTTAATTAGTTTTTCTGTAGCTAAAGTTGAACCAAAGCTCACCTGCATTTCAATCAGCATTCATAAATTATAATCTCACAATTCACTCCTCAATGACCGAATATATCAAAATTATAATCAAGCCCAGCACTTGGATCAAAACCAGGTAATAAGAAGAAATCTGAGACCGGAATGTGATAATCTCCTTTACAATACAAAAGGAGAAGCAGAGAAGTAAAAAAGCATGCAGAAAACAAGACATTGGCATGATCAACCACAATAGCAAGAAGTCTCCCCGGTTGTTAACTGATTGGCAGCAAAATAGAGCGCACATTTGCAGTTCAGTGAAAAGCAGGTGGTGATAGCGGTAATCCACTTGAGGAAGCATTCCAATCAACATTATTGGAAAACCAGGACAAGTTTAATGATCAGCGGGAAACAGCTTTTTTTAACTCATTGATCATTTGAAATCTTTTGGCCCTTTGACTTAGTTGTAGTCACTCCTCGGGCAGACGGGCTCACCTCAGTCAGAGAATCCAATGACCTCAAGTATGGCCAAGGTCTGTTGGCCACAAGTGGATCTAAAGAAGTTTCTATGGAAGGCAACCGCAGCTTTTCCAGCTCAAGCACTGCAGTTGCCGTCGAAGAGGAAGGTGATGCAGTAGATATAACACATTGCGTTCGAAAGCAAACTGACTCCTTAACTCTTGCTGAAATTCCATAACACGCAAAAAATAAGGATATATGGTCTACTAAATCAGCCACCATTAATATAGTGAAATATCACAAGCAACCTAACAGAAGTAGCATTAGCTCATTCTTCAACAATAACCATTACAATTTGAAAAGTAGTAATCATGACGTAAAGAAAACTTAATCAGAAGGCAAAAGCAGGTTGATCTTGTTATTGACAGCGGATCAAGCATCAGTAAAAATTATGAACACGCTTCATAGCAAAAAATGGCATACCCATTTGGGCTCCTGTAAAACCTAAGGCAACTAAAGTTGGTTGCCAACAAATAAATAACACAAAAGCCTCAAACTTGCCCTGAGTCCAGCAAGCAACTTAGCCAAGTTGAAGCCTTAACTTTCAAAATTGGTGAATCTTCGGTATTCAGAGTTGAGCATTGTCGAGCTCTTGGTCAAAGCCATTGGACTTAACTCCAAAGGAACCAAGCTCTTGCTCAAACCACAGTCCAAACCAAAACCGTTGCATCATAGGAACATCCAAATCGTTCCAAACCGAACAAAACTATCCAAAGCACAAAACTTTACGACAAAACAACATTGACCCACAAAACCAATTACAGAGCCACAAACCCATTTGGCTCCCCCACCGAAAAAAACCCAACGAGGAAATCGAAAACCAATTAAAAGGAGCGAAATTTACAGAGCAGAGGAGGAGGCTGGTGGGTTCTGAAGTGGATATAGAGGGTTTCCGGCTGGCACTTGAACTGCGGAACCAAACAAGACATCCTCCTCCTCCTCCTCCTCCTCCTCACTGGTCTAAACTACTAATTTACTACAACTCCTCTCATCCGGTAGATGTCCTTGGGCCTTGACATGAACTCAATTGGGCGAAAAGGGCACGATAAAGTTGGCGTCTTTGAGATTAGTATTGGATGAAACCTGTAAGAAAGTGGCAATGGGAGGGAGAGGGGATATAAATGGATAAGAGAGGGTTGAAGGGGTGAGGCAATGGCCTGTGCCTGCGGATGAGGAAGACGACAACCAATACCATTCCCCGGTACCTTCTTATATACCTTCTCGCCCGGAAATTAATTATTTTCTCTCGTGAGTTGGCTCAACCAAAATTACCAACAACGTGTTTTTTTTTCTTCTTCTTTTTGTTATAAAATTATTAAGCGGCTGTCCATTGTTATTCCCATCGTTTTATAACTCGAGGCCCAACCGGTCGGACTGCGATCAGACATCAACACTAGGGTATTTTTGAGCAAATCTAAGGAGAGCTGTAACTCTTGATCACCGATACAATTGGTTGGACCGGTCAATTTACCAGGTTGAATCGCCCGCCCACGCTAAATTGTTCACAATTATATATAGAGGATGTTTAGAACTTTTTGGATATTTTTCTTTTTGATATAATTATTTAACAAAATATTTTTTATAAAAAATATTTGATCTGACCGATGATCTGAATTGTTCATAGAGCAAAATAGAAAAAATTTGGCGGTCAATTTTAAAAAAAATCAGTTATCCCCAATATTTTTTTGTTACATTTAATTCAACTAAGGAAACGGATTTGGTGCTGGCAACGTAAGCTGCGTCGTACCAAACGGCTCAAATCAGCAGCGTTGATTTAAAGATCTAGACGGCTGAAAATACACGCCGTAACCCCCCTTTTTTTACATGGTTTCCAATTTTGCCTATCCTTCTTCTTCCTTTCTCATCTTCTTCTTATGAAATCCAGTAACCAAGAAGGCCAAAATACATTTTATATATTTTTCTTCTAATTTTACTAACAAAACAATCCAATTAAACAATACATAGTTTTACCCAGTGATTTTTGCTACAGGGTTCAAAGGTGATAAGAAGCTTATGGACATTTTTACGCGAGTAAAATCAAATAGGAAATCTACATCATCTCCTTCCAAATAGATGTAAGCAAGATCCTCTGGCTCAGGCTTGCCCCTGCTTCATTTTTTGGTTTTCAAAGGCAAAAATTGCAAAGATTAACGTCACGTCAGACAATATTAACGGCGCAACACTTTCTCGTCTTTTTGTTGTTTTCAAAGCCAAAAAATTGCAACAACACATCATGCAAGATCGGTACATCAGGCAAGATTAACGACAAATCACATTTTTGTCTTTTTTTATTGTTTTCAAAGGCAAAAATGACAACGGCACATCAGATAAGATTAACGACACATCATGCAAGATTAACGACACATCACATTTTCGTCTTTTTTTTGTTGTTTTCAAAGGAAAAATTTGCAACAGCACATCAGACAAGATTAACAGCACATCAGACAAAATTAACGACACATCAGACTTTTACCTTTGAAACTGATGTGCCGTTGTATTTTTTGACGTTGGAACTGATGTGCCTTTGTGTTTTTGCATTTGAAAGTTATGTGCTCTTGTATTTTTACCTTTAAAACTTATGTGCCCTTGTATTTTTGTCTTTGAAACTGATGTGTCATTAATCTTACATGATATGGTGTTAATCTTTTCTAATGTACAGTTGCAATTTTTTGTTTTTGAGTGGGGACAAGAGTCATTATAATTATAGACACGGTTTTGAGCAGTATGGTATTGTATATCATTCGGTCCGCACCAAATCCATTTGTGTTTACCTAAGGTGACGCTAAAAAAATAAAACAACAAATGGAAAAAGAAATTCCAAAAAGTTTCCCGAAAATATAGTACCCTTGTTTCCATCCTGACCGGTCAAACCCGGTTAGTACAAAAATGGGCGAAATTGACTTTTTTTTGGTAGTTTTCGAGGAAAAAAATTGATTTGACAAATTTATAAAGTAATAAATAAATAAAAATAGTAGATTTATAGAGTGGAGAGATAAAAAATTAAGTCTACTTTTTTTTGTATGGAAAATAAGTATATTTTAACCTACATATATATATTATTTAAAATATTTTAAAATAAAAAAATTTAATCCGACCGGTGGTTCGCCCGGTCCGACCGGCCGACCCGGAGGACGGGAGAAATCCCGGGTCGTTTTTCTAAAACCATGCTATAAACCCTAAAAACCCTTCCCTTCCGCTTTCGCTTCAAAAAAAATTAAAAGCAATTAATATAACAACAAATAGAGAACCCTCGTGAAGCGAGAGAAACACACAAGGGAGTTTAGCGAGATGGCGTCGTCTGGGGTGGCTAGGGTTTTCAAGGCCGGCACGGCCATGCTCGCCGCGGCCAAGTCCGGAGCTGCAACCGCAACCGCCGCGGCGAAGAAGCCGAAGGCGGCGCCTGCGGGTGGCGCGTCGAAGCCGAAGGCGGCGCCTGCGGGTGGCGCGTCGAAGCCGAAGAGGGCGGCGCCGACCAGGCAGACGGGAATCTTCAAGGCGATGCCGGTGTCCCCGGAGCTCAGCCGGTTCCTCGGCACGCCGGAGGCCTCCCGCACCGACGCCGTCAAGAAGATTTGGGCCTACATCAAGCTCAACAACCTTCAGGTCCCTCCCTTTCTTAAACCCTAGACCTCTTCTTTTACTCGCTAGATTCGCGCCTTAGCTTGCTCGTAAACCTATGACATGGATCTGTTTCGTTCCTGTTCGTATGCTGGATGTGTCCTCTCGGCCTGCATTGGTGGTGGATACTGCTAAGGAGACGTTCGGGTTTTTTGTTTTTAGCGTAATGTTGCTTGTCATCCTGGGGGTGGATCCGAGGTTTCGCCTTTTTGCATCAATGGGGACTGCTCTGATATCTTGGTTTTCTCGGTTAGTTGTTCGAACGGAAAAATGTTCCGTCGCAGGGTTTGACGAACTGGAAATTTGATGAAACTGATGTATGCTCTGTTGTTTTTCGGTACTTTGAGCTTCGGACATGCTGTTGTTCCCAATTGCTGTGGGGTGGGAACCATCTTAGTGTTTCCTCTTGCTTTGGGAATTTTAACTTGTGTTGAGACATTTATCGCCTGGACAATGGTCTCCTGGCTATACTGCCAACGATTTCTGTTGCAATTTGTAAACCGAGTTGGTTTTCTGTCCGACTGTATTGGTGACTGACTTTACTGTCAAAACTGCTGGATTTGTAGTAGACCAGGGGCCCTGATCACTAGTTTGAAAACCTGAAGCTGAACTTTGCTGTCTGTACTTGCTTTTATTACTAGTTGTTTAGCCCCCTGTGGTTTTCTGCATGGAGTTCGCATATCATAGGATGTGAGCAATGCCTGGAAACTGGAATTTTTTTTAATGCAACTTTTGTTGGATAAGTTGTTGAATGTTACTTAGTGTTCCATCATTGTAACCTGAAATATTTGGATCATTTGCATGCAGAACCCTTCCAACAAGAAAGAAATCATGTGTGACGAGAAGCTGAAGGTTGTATTCGGAAAAGATAGGGTTCAGTTTCTCGAGATAGGAAAGCTGCTGACCGCTCATTTCCTGAAGACTGGTTAAGTGTCAATAATGATCCGAGTTCCGTTGGAGCAAGCTTGTGACTAATTCCCTTTTGATTTCGATTGACATCCTCCTGTTGATGTATGCTTACTGTTATGGCTCACTCTTTTGGTTGGAACTGGAGTAGTTCTGTGCTGGGTGTAAAAAGTTAGCCACGGAAAGGAGATGTTAATGTGTGCGTCCTCTTAGTGTTCGTCTATGTTTGAGCCGACTGCGAGATTCCGGTATCGGCAGCGCTTGCTTGAACATGCCTACCTGTGAACAATTCTTGACCTTTCAAATTGGGTACTAGTGGCATATTGTTGGCCCCAGAGTGGTTCAAGGCTCGGCATTTAAGAAGATAAATCGTCGGTTTAAAAGAAAGAAGAAAAAATCAGAAGGGTTTATAGCTTTCGGCGTCCTCAATTGCAGGTAAAACTGAAGCATACCGGCATAAAATCAGACTTCATTAATTGTTATTGTAGCCAAGTGAAGACAGCCTATCATAAGACTGAATACAAGTGAACATTCTCTTTGGTCGAAACCTTGTTAGTTTTTTTGTTGTTGGTGGAAACGAAACCTCGTTAGTCGAATATTCGCTCGACCAACTCATTCAAATACGTATACACGTTGGTTAGGATCTTTGCTCTCGATTAAACTAGAATTCGAAGTGAACATTATTGCAACAAAATCATTTAACTTGACAAGTTAAAAAAATGAGTTACAAAGCCATTTTTTGCTTCTTCAAGTAATGAGATGATGAATCCACTGCTTGACAACAGTAGGGGATCCATACCAAGGTCTCAGACCATCATCAGAACCTACAGGCGAGTGGTAAACTCCTTCCAGGCTAATATTGAGTGCCCCCTCGAGATGGGCCGACTCTTCAGGCACAACACCATCTCCCCATACATCTGCCTTCCCACATACCTGATGATACACAATATCAGTAACATTTCGAATAACCCGCTTGCGGTGTTGAGACAATGACATCGTGCAATTGACTGCAATGCGAATCGAAATGCAGTTCCTCCTCGAAAGCAGAACACCTCTTCCAGGGGAGAATGTGCTCATTTTAAGTGGAATTGCACCCATTGTACGCAATGTTTTAAAAATTGTGGTCCGACCGGTCAGACCACTACCCAAGACCAAATCCGGGTCATTTTTTGCATAAACCCCAGTAAGTGGTCCGACCGGCCAAAATCTGGTCGGACCACCTAGTCAGGTACTTCCAGATGACCCGATTCGCCCGGATCAGAAAATTTTTTGTTTATTTTTTTCTATTTTATCGGATTTAATTTAGAAACAAAACCTCGGAACGTATACATCACTTTTGAATCACAACAAACTTATTTTTTTAACAATTCTCGATAATATGTCAACTAAGTTAAACGAATTGGAATAATATGTCAAACAAAAAAACTTGTGTAATCATCTTTTTGTACTTCTAGGCTCGTTTAATTCATATTTGAAGACTTTGTTTTGATAAATTGTATAACAAAGTTGCTAAATATGTGAACTTATTTAGTATTTTATTATTTTTAAATGCTAAATTAAATGTATTAAACATAATTTAATAATATTAATATAAAGTAGAAGTTCTAGTCGGACCGGCAATCCGACCGATCCGACCGGGTGAACCAGAAAATTTGAAAATTCCGGGTCGCCTTCCGGGTCGGTTTTTAAAACATTGAATGTACGTGTTCAAGTTGCAAAAGGAAGAAGGCAGAACAAACAGTGCCTATTGACATATGGCAGAGGAAGGGTAATAAGAGAGATCATCATATGGTGATTACCTGCTTATAGCCTTGTCCGACAAAGCGAGCTCGAAATGCTGCTCCTGCTGAATCTGTATTTCTTGTATCGTTCAGAAGAACGGCTTCTGTAGTTGCTTGGTCGTTGTCCATGGACATCACAGGCACAGCATCAACCTTCCCTTCTGCACTGCCAATGAGACGAGCTCCCTGGATATACCTGCAGAAGAAGGTCGAGTCGAATTTTGGGTCGAAGCTTTTGTGACTTGTGAACAATGGGGAGAAAAAAATGCTTGATGCCAATATAGAACTGATTCAACTGATGAATGTCGGAACTGTTGATTGAAGAAATAAGGTGACTGCTTGAAGGACCAAATCAGACTAAAAAGTCAGGCTGTTTCTTATATAAATCAGAAGCCATTAAATTTATCGAATTCCATTTTGACAGGCTGGAGAAAATAAAACCAAAGACGTGATAAAAGAAAACAGGAAGGAGGAAAAACATTATCCAAGAAGATAGATGCCCCTTTTTCGAGCAAGAATATAGATTTCTGCACCTTCCGGCAATGCAAACGTATCTTAACTCGGGCGAGTAAACAGCTTTCGAACATTGTTCTTCGACGTAATAGAGGAGACCCCTTGTCTGATCGATCACTCCAGACACTCCTTTTGGAGGTGGCCTGGAACCCAAATAGGAATTCATCATCAAGTTAGGACCTTAATTATCCTGATCCTTGATTAACATCACATTTGCCAAAAACTACAGACCGAAGGATCACGCAAGAGAACAAGACGGTTATAACCTACATGTGAGGAGTGCCAAGAGTCAATAGCAAAGAAATATCAGCTCGGCCGAACTCTTCCATGTACACTCTTGCAAGCCATCCTCCGGCTGAGTGCCCAATGATGGAGAGAGTCTCACCTAAAGATGAAGTGCAATGAGACAAAGGTAAATTATGCAGACAGCTTTTTCTGGTTAGTGTAAGAAACTAATTAAGATGAAATGAAGTGCAAAATATGGCAATAATACATTATCCTCAGCATTGTCTAGAAGAAAACCACGGCCTAAATGAGGAACGCTTGTGCACTGAAACTACCTTAGTTTTTTGGAAAATTTTAGTATGTTGCATCACAAGTACGATGACTTAGTATATCCAACCAATGATGTTTCCGTTGTCTAAATTTATGGCTGGTCATATAATTTTCGAATTTTCATTAGTTCATATCGTGCCATTTGATAAGTTGCGCCTCTTTTCCATTGACTAGAAGAGAAAGGGCTACGTGGTAAGTTTCAAACCAATCAAGCTACATATGATTGATAATTAAGCATGCATAAACCAAATCATATTTTAGCAATTCATATGTACATTTCCCTATGGATCCAACCCTTTTAACTGTTTAAACAGATCTCTTATAGCACACTGGAAGTCCATTATGCATTAGTTTCATTGTTTCAAAATCAAGGAACCGATTCAAAACCGTACTGATGTAAAAAAATCGCTGGGATAGCCACCCATGAACAGTAATCGACGACTCTGAATACGAGAGATTCACCAAAAACTCAAGGAAACAAAGTAAGCAGAGCAAAAAAAAGAGAGCACCTTGAGCAAGCTCCTTTGCCTCTTCCACAGCCTCAGCAACCGTCTTCAAGTACCTACACAACAGCTAATAAGACGAAAAGGGTACTAGCAGAATCGGACCGTTCCCATCTAGCTGGAGGAGAATTGTCCGAAAACGAACTAGAAACGATTCCAACCAGACAAACACAAACACACACTCACCAGTCGAGAACAGGGCGGGGCTTGAGAGTGCCACGCCAGTAGTTGGGGTCCACCAAGCCAGCAGCATTCCTCAGCCAATCAACCCGCGACACGTCGGCGACGACAGTGGGGACCCCGTACCCTCTTAACGTCGTCTCCAGCTTCTCGTAGTCTCCTGTGTTGTTTCCCAGCCCCTGAAACCAAGACAAGAACCGCCACACTTCTTAGTTTAACCAACACTCAACTGAGAGAGAGAGAGAGAGAGAGAGAGAGAGAGAGGTGTGTGTGTTTGTTACCGGAAGGATAACGGCGGGGCGGATGTTGGAGAGAGTGGGAGAAGAGGAGGAGGAGGAGGAAGAAGAGCGGGTTTTGTTGGGGGTGAATGGGATACTTGGCATTGTCATGGACACAGCCATTTTCCCACCACCACAAACCAACCACACACACCCCTGTCTGTCTGTCTTGTGTTGTGTTGTGTTGTGTATGTTTCCGAGCAGGACCTCTTCTTTTCTGGTGTCGCTCGCTGCTAATTGGTTGGGTCTATTTCGTGGTTGTCGTATAATTCTAACAGTTTATACTAATCGGTATAATATTTAGATACTCACTCGACCAACTAGTCTAATTTGGAATCATGTATAATTTTGAAATATGACAAAACTACAGAACAAGTATTGTATTCTAAGTTTTCTAACTTTGAGATCAGCCCAAGCAATATTAGGGGTGAGCATGGATTTTTTTAAATAAAGAATTGGGCGAGCATGAATTGAACCTAATTTAATTTAATTTGATTCCCAAAAATTTGATTCGGATTCAATCGGCTCATACAAATATAATTTTGTATTCGAATTCTTCTTTGGACGAATAAACCTGAATTCATATGTCACAAATTCTTCAATTTAGCGAATCAAATCGAGGAATCGAATTATGTATAAAAAATAAATAAATAAGAAATAGGACCAAATTAGTAAAGAGGGGGAAAACGGGGAGGAAACTTAAATTTTCCTTCCTCCTCACATGGATTCCGCACTAGGACCAAATTCGTCAATCTCACATCATTTTGTGCAGACCAAATTAAAATTTTCCTCCCCTAATGGCATTTTGAGATGGTGGATTCATACTGCACTTTTGGTAAATCCTGTTGCTCAATTTGTTTACAAGTTGGTCGAAGGAGTGATCAGATACAAGAATATGGCGATGTGGGTTTTAATGGTCTACTGAGAAAACAACTAATTCATGAAATGCACAAGTCTGTAACTGGAGGCCATTCTGGAATTATGGGCACCTATCAGAGAATCAAGAGGTTATTATTCTTTTGGCCTCATTTAAAGAAGGGTGTACAAAAGGAAGTGTCACAAAGCACAATCTGCAAACAATGTAGGATGAGCAGGTGACTCTATTAGGATTGCTCCAACCTTTGCCAATTCCCAAGCAGGCATGTCAGGACATCACTTTGAATTTCATTAAAGAACTTTCACTTTCTCAAGGGAAGAATGTGATGTTGGTTGTGGTGGACAAGTTCACAAAATATAACTATTTATTGACTCTAGCTCACCCTTTTTCACTTTATGACATACCAAAATCTAGGGTGTATGGTAGAGGTAAGATTTTACAAGCAAGTTATGGCAAGAGCTATTTTTTTCGTTGGAGACAACTGTTCAGTTAAGCACAGCTTATCATCCACAATCAGATAGTCGAACTGAGAAGGTAAATAGGTGTGTTAAAACCTATTTGAGATGCTTTTGCTTTGACAAACCAAAAGCTTGGTCTAAGAGGTTTGCATTGGCTGAATATTGGTACAATACCAACTTTCATCAATCATTGAGGATGACTCCCTTTGAAGTATAGTATGGCTACCAACCTCCTGACCTACCAGATTGGAGACTGCAACAGATTTTAGTAGCAGCAGTAGATGATTATCTTGCAGCTAGAGGGCTATATTAATGTCATCTATTACATGAATATCCCATGAGAAGATGAACCTGTTAAGAACGCTGTGAAAAAACTACAATAAGTAAGTCTTTCCATTTATGGCTTTTCAGATTTCTGTATTTATGATTAAGATTATATTTACATGAAATCCTTCACTTGGCTAGCAGAATCTTGCGTAAGGGAGCTAATGATGTGGTTCAAGTGCTTGTTTCTTAGCGTAATTTGGGCGAGGAAGATGCTTCTTGGAAAGATGTTAATAGTTTGCGCGCCAAGTTGTCAGAACTCAACCTTGAGGACATGGTTGCTTGAAAAGAGGGAGTTCTTATGTTCGTATAAAGTGGGGACTTAATTGAGAAATATTAGAAATATTGAGACTAAGTTGTAATAGTCCAGTTACACTGACTTAATAGGCGTACCAATAGAAGAAAGCTAAACAATTGTAACTATTATGAATATTTTACAATAATGGCCATCTTTCCTTGCAATTCTATCTCTCTCTAACCGTCATTCCTGTCACTTCCTTCGCCGCCATTGACACAAGCTAAGCTAGCTTGTTACAATCCCGCTCAGTTTCATGTCCACTAGGTTTTTTTTTTGGGCGTCGAATTTTCTGACAAATCCCGAAAGGGATTGTCAGAAAAAGTTTTTCCTATTTAAGGTTGTGTCAGAAAAATCATGCAGTTTTTGTAAAAAATGCACAAAATCGTGCAGTTTTGTGTAAAAATATTTTTTGGTTTTAGTTGGAGCCGAGAAAAAAATCTAAGAAATGCATAGTGCTTTTGGTGAGATTCGAACACTACTCTAACTTATTAAAGTGATGCTCTAACCAACTAAGCTACGAGAAGTTGTTGACTACCCCTTTAAAATAAATTATATAATATACTATATAATATATCAATACGGACTAATGCATTTATACTTTTATAAAATGACATCAACAAAACTAACAAATCTTTCAAAAAAAACCAATTAACTAAATATCAATTTATGTAATTCTCTACTTAGCTACGAAATTCGAACATTATTATTATTACAATGAGTGATATATTCTATATCAAGTTAATATAATTTAATAGATGAGAACAATGCTCTATTAAATTTGTTCTACATTGTAATATACCGCTCATTGTATAAAATTATATTAACTTATCTATTAAATTTGAGAGCATAACTAATATACCAAATTAAATTTATTCTACATTGTAATATACCACTCATTGTATAAAATTATATTAACTTATATATTAAATTTAAGAGCATAAATAATATACCAAAAATTTGAGAGCATTGTTCTCATCTATTAAATTATATTAAATTGATATAGAATTCACTCATTGTAATAAGTATAAATGCATTAGTCTACAGGGGCGCCTCTAGCCCCTCCTTCTCGACCAAAAAAAATACATTAGTCTGTATTTATATATCATATAATTTATTTTAAAGGTGTAGTCAATGAGGTCTTGTAGCTTAGTTGGTTAGAGCATCATTTTACTAAGTAGAGGTGTGGAGTTTGAATCTCACCAAAAGCACTATATTTTTTTACGAATTTGTCCAATTTCAGACACAACCCCAGATAGGAAAAACTTTTTCTGACAACCCCTTTTCAGAATTTGTCGAAAAATTCGACGCCTCCTGGAAAAAAATCCTGTCCACCTTCCCTTGTGTTGGGTTTATACCCATTTGTTGGGCTTACACCCATGATCCAACAATTCCTATATGGGCTTGGACCACCTCCTCCTTGTTTAGGTGGCAATTGTTGCCACTTTCACCTTCATATGTGTACAAGCTACTAAGTGTAGCTTGTCCACATGTCATGACACCCACTTTGGGTGATGATATGGAGGGGAATTACCCCACTTATAAAAGAAGAAGATGGGGATGAAAGGGATGAGGATCGACACACATAAAAGGGGGAAAATTACTGATTTGATCCCTAAATTCTTGATTCGACTCCGAGGAAGATAAAGTCGTAGAAATTATTCTCGACTCTAATATACCGTGAGTAAGAACTGAACAGTGACGAGAATCTGTTACGATCCTGTGGATACTGCACTACAACAAGTAAGTGTGTTTACGATTTAACGAATTCGTTCGTTAATTAATTTAACGTCAATTATTTTATGATTTCTCGATTATAATATGTTATAATCACTATATTAAATCTACATTGGTATCAGAGCCAGTTGGGTTCTTGTTCTGATTAATAATTTAAAAGTTATGCGGTGATTTTTATGTTTTAAAAAATTGCATTTGGTTAAACGAATCCTCAGATAATAGTTTCTGATGTATTTTTGTGCATAATCTGGAAAGTTCGGATGATTGAACTGAAGTTGTGGTTCAAAACGCGCATAAAAGGACTTCGTCCTTATTTGCACACGGGTAAAAATCCCAGATACTAATCTAAAATTAACGCGGAACGCAAATAAGGATTTTGTCCTTATTTTGCAAATGTGAGAAACTCTTAAGGATTAAAGTGAAATTGTTCCACTCTAAACGCGTTTCAAAAGGCTTTGTCCTTACTTGTATACGCGTTAAACTTTGAGGGACTAAATTGAAATTTGTACATAATCCCCTGATCGAGAAGAACCCTAATTTCGTCATTTTTCCCCAAATCGACATCCAACTCAATTCAACAAATATACGACATTTTGGAGGCCGGAAATCGAGTTTTCTCGATTCCCTGTTGAGTCCCTGACATCCTTAAACTATTTTTTTGCGTCGACGTTGCCGGAATCGAGAGGATGAAGCCGATGACGCCGGAGATACGCGGATGGGAGAAGACGACGGCGATGGTGAACGGAGGCACGACGGCTCGCGAGGTTGCTATCGACGCTCTCGTGAGACCACGGTGAGTCGATTGCGAGCGGTCTCAGCCGTTGGTTTGCTGTCCTCGCACCGTGGTCGTGGCCGGAATATTTTTTTTGCCTCGGCCGTGTTTTCTTCTTTTTCACTCGATGAAGAAGATGAAGAGGGAGAAGAAGGAAATTATGACAAGGGCAATTTCGTAATTTTATAAATTTTTTGCCTGAGTATATATACTCGAGAAGGGCAAAATCATAATTTTTGCGTATTTTCTTTTTTTCTTAAGGCCTGTGTGGACTTTGTTTCTTGGCTGGCCAACGCGGGCTTCTCCGTGGGCCGAACGGGCGAGACCCAAAAGATAAAAATGGGTCTCATGTGGATAAAAAGATTATTACGAATCTTTTAACCATGTTGGTTTGAAAATTTATTTCGATAATTTTCACAAACCTAATATTTTCTGAAAGAGTTCGAAAAATATATTTTCTAATATTTTTGAAGTATGCGTACTGATAAATAGAAAATTAAACATGACCTATTGATCACGTATAAAAGGCTATATCGTGAATATTCTTTGTGCCCTTTATCATTGATTTGATTAAAATTGTGATTTTAATCAATTGGGACTACTTGTGAGCTGACCCAAATAACTTGCATTATGATGCAGGTTATCAACGAGGATGAAATGTTGTCCAAGAAAGTGTGTTGAACCTGTGCATGTTGCAGAGGCACAAGACATGCGCCGAAAGATATTAAAGCGTCGTATCTCTCGGTAGGTGCATAGAGATAATGAACAAGTGCTTACCGAGCATATTGTCTCAGTTCACAATGAGATACAAGAATGTATCTTGGCTGGAGGTTATAACAGTGGGTATAACTGGGTATTGATGTTCATAGATCTTCTAGCTACGCTGAAGATTACGGAAGATGTTGACACTTTCATATCTCTAGTAACTGGGACTACTCACAGAAAAGCTGTGGAACGTCTGGTTACATATCTAGGTGGGAAGGAAATTTCTCATAATAAGTCAATGAGGTTGCGAAGTAGGAGTAAAGTACATCGCTTCTGTGCTCATGAATATGTTCATGAATTCCCTTATCCTAGCAAGTGGACAATCATGAACTCTGTGCCAGCCCGTGTCATATATAGAGCTATTGTCTTTAATAATGCGTAGATCTTTTGTATGGGTTTAAATCTTGTTAGAAGTTTTTTGTACATATGTGTATAAAACTTCATGTATTTTCATGGTTGTAATAAAGATGCATGTGTGTTTCTGCAATTAAATAGTTTTTTTTATTTAATTGCTTATTATTACTATGAGATATATCCACTTGAATTTACTATTAAAGAACTTTGAACGTTTAAAGTTCAAAATTAATTCTCGAAGGGTGAGGAAAAACATACTCGTGACCTACTTCGAATTCGAGGTTAATCAAGAACTTTATATCGCTTAAAGTTATGAACGTATAGTAAATTATAATGTATTGCTGAAAACATACTCCTCACACATTTTTTTTATGATTCCCTATAGTCATGTCGATTGCTTCAAAATCAATTATCGTCGAACTCAATAAGGATTTAAAGCTCAACGGTGATAATTATGATAACTAAAATATGAAAATCCAGTATGTGCTAGAAGAGCAAGAAGTGCTTGAGATCATAAGTAAAATTATGGTCGAACCTGAAACTGGCAACACCCCCCAGCACAGGCGTGATAAAGATGCCTACTTAGCTTGGAAAAAGAAAAATTCTACTGCTCGATCCATCTTACTAAGTGCCATAATGGATGACATCACAAGGCAATTTCGTATGTTTGAAAATACCAAAGACCTGTGGGATGCACTTAAAGAAAGATTCGGGAAGCTTTCTATTTCAAAGCTGCGAGCTTTGACTATAAGGTTTGATACCTACAAAAAGCGTCATGATCATTCGATGAAAACACATCTCAGGCAGATGTCAAATATGATCAGTGGGCTAGCTGAGGCTGGCCACGTGCTTAGTAATGAACAGCAAATCCAAGCTGTCATTCGTTCCCTCCCTACAAATTGGGAACACATAAAAATGACTCTTACCCATGCTGATAATGTTACGATATTTGATGACATGGCCCATCACCTCGAGCTAGAAGAGGATCGTCTCCTAGCAATCAGAGTCCACCCAGAAGCACACGTGACTGGGTCTAGCTTCAGAGGAAGCAAGAGGAAGATGGACCAAAATGGCAAAGGTAAGAACAGCTGGAAAAATAAGAAAAATAAAGCTGAAACTTCTGGAACTAATGTGAATAGTTTTGGAAAGAAGAAACAACGAAAGTACAACATTTTAAAAGTAAAATGTTTCAATTGTCAACAGAAGGGTCACTTTGCAAAAGATTACAAAGAGAAAAAGAAGGTATATTTTATTTACTCATATGCGAGTAAATTATATGTATCAAGTACAATTCTTCTAACTGGAAGTCATCCTATGTGGGTGATTGATTCAGGAGCGACAGACCATGTGACAAAAGACCGTGGTACTTTTGTTGAATTTCGATGACTACCGGTTGGAGTAAAATCTATCTATGTTGGCAATAACGCACGCGTAAATGTCAACGGGATAGGTACATGTAGATTGAGCCTACGTGAAGGACGCACCCTACTGCTACATGATGTGTTATATGCTCCAGAAATTTGCCAGAATTTAATTTCTGTTTCAGCTTTGATGTCTCTTAGTTTTTCGTTGGTTATTTGAGAATAATTATGTTCAGTTATTTTTGGAACACGTTTTCTATGGTTCTGGTTATAAATCAGATAGTTTTTTAATCATGAATGTTGCTCTTTGCGATTTACCTGATTCAAATTTTTCCTTTGCCACTGCTTCGCAAACGTCTCAAGATGATGTTGTGCTATGGCATTCTAGACTGAGCCATATTGGTCAAGATCGCTTGAATCATCTAGCTAAGGCAGGACTGTTGGGTAATTTAGAAAAGGCTCTATCACCTACTTGCGAATGTTGTCTAGAACGAAAATTGACAAGAAAACTATTTGGAAAGGGAACTAGAGCCAATGATTCATTGTAATTAGTCCATTCCGACATCTGTGGTCCAGTGAATGTGAGGGCTAGACATGGAGCATATTTTTTCATCACTTTTATAGATGACTATAGTAGATATGGTCAAATCTATTTGATTTCTCACAAATCAGAAGCAATAAGTTATTTCAAGATATTTATGAGTCATGCTGAGAATCAACTAGATCAAAAGATTAAGGCCTTACGAACTGATCGTGGTCGTGAGTATCTTTCCGATGAATTTAAAGCTCTGTGTCAAGAAAAAAAATTGAACATCGGTTGTCCATTCCTTATACACCTCAACAAAATGGGGTAGCAGAAAGAAGGAATAGAACCCTTCTTGACATGGCTAGGTCTATGAAATGTGAATGCTGTCTTGCTTAACTACAAGAGCAGTCTTGTTAAAGCGCAAGATTATGTGTAAGCAATAGTTACTACATTAAATAAGTTCTCGGAACTCATGAGATTATATAGAATCCAATGGTAAGAAGTAAGTAGAACTTACCATAATTCTTAAGCGAAGTTGCAAGATTTACCTTGGTGGCGATATTAAGCAAAGTTCGGAGGTGCAATCCGTTACTTCTCTCTCCGACGCATGAAAAAGGGTAGTAAGTCAAGCTAATGACTTAAAATTAGCACGTTTCGTATATTTATTTCTTGTACTTTTATTTTCTGTATTGTGAGTTTTATAACTTTACTTTTGTTCTTGATTTTTGGCATGTTACATGGCGGACTTGATTTTTGGCTAGTACTTGATTTTTGGCTCACCCGGCATACGCCAACCAAGTTACAGGGGGGCTCGAGCATTCAGGAGTTGGCGGACGCCATGTACCTTGCGTACGCCAGGAAAGTTACAGGGGTTTTTAATGTTGGAAACATGGCGGACGCCATGTCCTTGGCGTACGCCAGGTGACTTAAAAGGGGGCTGAGAATTTCGGGATGTTGGCGGACGCCATGTTTCTGGCGTACGCCAGGTTTGCCCAGCCAACATAAAACTCAAATCGAAATCCCCTCTTCCTTCCCAAAAACAAAATCACCTCCACCACCACCACCACTCCTCCTCAACTCTTCCTCCCCAAAAATAACAAAAACCCAAGCTCCACCTCTACCACCACCACTCCTCCTCAACTTTCCTCGCACCTCCGGCTCACAATCCACAAGGCTAAAAAGGTAAAAGGTAAAACTCTAATTTTTGTTTTTCTTGAGTTCATTGCAGGCTCACCATCATGGCTGACGGAGCAAGCTCAAGCCGTGGAGGACGCAAGCTACCTACCAAGCGTGCCCACAACTCTCCACCTCCACCTCCACCTCTGCCTCCACCCCAACAAAACATCGCCGATCAATATGAAGCTCCCTTTGCAATCTACCACGATTGGGAGGGAGAGAGGTATTCCCGATTCTCTGACATTGACATTGTTAGTCATTTTAAGATTAATTAGGATGATATGCGCAAGTTGGGGTTAGATGAGCCATTGCGAAATGCATTGAAACACTTTGGTTGGGAATATTTTGCTGATCATAGTTTGGCTGCCAGATGGGAGTTGTCGTGTGAGTTCTATTGCACATTGACCGTAGCTAATAATCGTAACTTTTTTAGTGCACGTTTATTTGATACTGAGTTTACGGTTAATGCACAAACGTTCAATAGAATCTCCAAACTTCGTCCAGGGGGTAGTGCCTTAGATTTTACGCCTCAAGACCTTGCTTATCGTGAATGGTTTGAAATCTCTGGTTTTGAGAAATATGAGTCTGGTAAAGCACCTAGCGTACTCATTAAGGAACCCCACATTGGCATTTTGCATCATTTTATGAGTCTCACCTTTAGTGGTCAGTGGGAAGAGAGTAAGGTGTTTCGTACTCCGCTGTATGCCATTCATTGTTTACGTTACAAACAACCGTTTAGTACGTTTGCAATGGTTATGGATGTCTTTGCACGTACTCTGGCGGAAAATCCTGCCCGTTTGTATCTAGGTCATATTATCTCCCGCCTTGCACATCACTTTTTTCCTGAGAAATATGCAGCCTTTGAAGGGACCAAAGTTCTTCCGGTGGGCCTTGACATCAAAAAGCTCCACTTAAGTAAGCTCATCGAGAAAACTAAACGCGACGGCGAGGAGATCATAACTTACAAGGCTTGGGCAAATCGCAAGGCTGTCCAAGAACGCCTCAAAGCAGATGCCCCAATACCAATTCCTGACCATCAAGTACAACTCAACGAACTTCATGCGCAGTTTAAAGCTATGCAGGTGCAGCTGCAAGATTATGCCGCTACTAACGCGGCTAATTGGGAGAGACAACACAAGTACAATGCTCGTATGGAGGCAGCCCAGCAAGCATAATTTGAGGCCCAAGAAGCACACTATGCTCAACAGCAAGCCCACGCCGACTGGATGAGGGCATGGGCTGAAAACTTTGGTAGCAACTTCACGCCTCCACCTCCTCCTCCACAAGATTGACCAGGGAGCACTCCACTACCTTTTTCTTTTATTTTCTGTTTTGATGTCATGTCGTCTGGTTAATGTGATGTTGAATTATGTTACTTTGTTTGTGTGATTCTTCCTGTTTATTTGTGGTTTGTGCTTCGTTGACTTTGCTTTACTTATTTTTGTCTGTTTTGTTTTGACACCTTGAGGACAATGTGTCTTTCAAGTGTGGGGGAGGGTGAATCTTTTATGTGTTTAGGTTTAAATGGTCGTGTATGGTCTTGTTTAGGTATAGACTTGGCATAAATTGTTCAAAAATTTGACCCCTCTCAAAATTCATAAGCTTGTGTTAGAAGATTGTCACACTCCTAGTTAGGGATTGAGCTCGAGCACAAAGACTAGGAACTTGTAGAAATCTCACACTCGGTTATTTAGACTAGTGGTCTCGCTATGTAGACTAGACTAGAAGGTTGATGAGTGAACCTTGTGAGTAACTTTGAGCCGAAGGAGAAGACACCCGTCTTCATTTTTTTCATGAGGTGCATACTTGAGTCCGATTGATTGAGGTATCGTGCTAGTACTTGTCATAGTCTTGGTTGTGCGGGCGTTAGTGAGATGACGAGGGCAATTTCTTTGACATTGAGCCTAGAGCTTTAGAGGCAAAATCCCTAGTATCAATTGTTTTAACCCATTGAGCTTATCCATTCTTTGATCATATTATAAGTAAACCAACTTTAAGCCTTATATCCTTACCAATCTAAGAAGCCGAGTTTTGCCTAGAAAATGCCATGTTTGTATTTCTTTAAAAAAAAGTGACAAATATAAGTTAATGTTTGAATTATCTATGGTGAGGATGTTTAGAATAGACAAGTGACTAGTTTGCTTTTGTAACATCTCCTCAGATTGGGTGGTTTAACTACTATCCAAATATTTTACCTCACCTTTACCTTAGCCCCATTATAACCCGATGTAAAGCCCCCCCAATCATGAGCAACCATGCGACTTTGAGATATTAATGAGTAGGACGTAGGATACTTTGAAAGATATCGGCCACGTATGCGAGTGATAGGAAGTTGACCACTTATAAATTGAGTGCGAAAAATTTCCGATTCTTCGAGTGGTTAACCTTCTAGTATCTTTTACATAGTGTTAACACTTGTTTAAACAATTGAGTGCTGAGGTGTCTACCGGTGCTTACTTTTTGTGTTTTGGTTGATGAACTAGCTAAGTGTGGGTGGTCTTTTGATGTGAGCTTGAAGTTTTGAGGGAAGTTAAATTGTGAACTTGTCATGCCAAGTCTATTCCTTGCTGTGTTTTTCCTTGTTGTGTGATGTTGTTTTCATTTTTCATGTGTTGAGCTTTGCTTAGGGACAAGCAATGATTCAAGTGTGGGGTGTGATGAGTGTGGAAACACTCATCTTTTGTGTTTATTTTAGAGTAGATTTACCGTTGTTTCTATTGCTTTTGTTTGTTCTTCATTGTCGTAATGTCATTTATCGTGCATTATTTGTTTTAGTGTAGTCTTATGTTTTTGTTGTGTTTTCTTCATGCTAGGAGATTTGGTGAGGTGAAGTGGAGGAAGTGAAGTCACCTTGGGTCATCGTATGCGATTTTATTTGCCGAGAGGAAGGACGCTTAATCGAGACCTCGAAGACGTGGGCGAGGTGGACCTCTTGAGACTCCAATACTGATAACTTTCTCATCCGAAGTCCGATGGAGACGAGTGAGATGGCTCTGGAAAGAAGACATCCGGAGCTACAACTTTGTCTCTAATGGTCTTCTTCAAATTCGGAGTCTAAGAGGGGAGAACGTTGGATTCAATGTCGTGGTCCAATTCTGTCAAGATTTCATCACAAGTGGGCCGAATTTGAAGACTTGTTTTGGGCCCATTTTGGACTTTAATTGTAATTTCGTGGCTGAGACATTTTGAGGGGAAAAATCTTGTATAAAAGCCTTTGCTTGGCTTTCCTTTAGAGACACATTAGATATTTTGGTAACAACTCTCCACTAACTCTTAGATTTGGAAGAAAACTTGGTGAACCTTGGAAAGGATTTTGTAAGAAAACGTGAAGGAAGAAGGAAGGAGAATATTGAGGAAGCTTTGAAGATCATCTTGAGCTTTCTCTTACTCCCTCTTTTATTCATGTTTTGCTTGCATAGTTTAATGAATATGTTGAGCTATTTCTTGGATATGTGTGAGTAGTTGATTAGTGGGTTGGGTGCCTTGACATTTATTTAGCCTATGGTTTAGGGGGTTTAAATGCTTAGGATTATGTTCTAGTTTTGGAGCTTAAAGCTTAGTTTTAGTTGATCACCTTGACTACGAGTTGTTTAATGCTAATCGCTGAGAGTGGTTAGGATTAATGGACCTTTGGACTAGTTGACTAGTTGTCTTTTGATGAGAGATCTCATTAGGTGATTGGTTGTCCTTGGAGTGGAGATTATATTTGGTTGTTAGTTAGGTTAGGTGGCTATTTTGTGGCGAAGGCGCATTTAGTTCATCTAGGCCTAGTAAATGATCATTTTTAGACTAATTTATGGCGAGAGCATAGATTAGTTGCCTTAGAAATACTCGGATCATAACACGAACTTAGTAAATCTCTTGAATTGTTTGGTCATTTAGTTTGTCATTGGTACCTTGCCCACTCTTATTTTATTTGTAAAATTATCTTATTTAGTAGTAGTGTTATTTCGACTAATAGATTGTGTGTTTAGACTTGACAAAACCTTCTCATTTAGTCCTAGACTAGTGGTGAAGTCGAGTTTGCGGCCTAGAACTTAGTCCTTGTGGGACGACATTCCCTTACTTACTCTATATTGCGAGAGGGGTGAAAAAAAAACCCTAATATCAGTAGACTAAAGCTGTTGTTTGAAAACATCGAGGTTGATGCTCTAGTATGGTGTTATTGGCGAGAGACATGTGCTCCTTTAACAGGAAAGAACGCTATAGCACATGAATTGTGTCATGTGTGCTCTACGACCAATGAATGGGAAATTAATTTATTATTAAGTGATTTCAGTTTTCCTGGTGTGAGACCAACTCCGAAAACTATGGTTTTCGGAACTCTACTCTTAAGATCCTAAGTATATTTTGGAAATATGATTCAGTGCTGCTAGCTTGGAAAGTCTTTAAAGGGTTATGGTTTGATTCGACCTGGCAAGGCTGACTAGAAAAGCATGCTGGATCATGATGGAAAAAATATTGTTAAGGGAGAAAGTTCTCTATCGATCACATTCGAGAAGCTTCGTGGTTCACTGGTGCACCTATTGTATTGAGAGCAATACAATAGTGAACACGAATAGATTGTTTCAGAAATCACATGCGGAAACAAAGAATGTGAGATGAGACCTAGGGTAAGGCATACTTTACGTAATGGAGATATCGAGATGCTATCATTTAAGTTGTCGAAATGTGCTCTTGAGTTTAGCTACGTGCACTCGATGTATGCTAGTCGCACGAAATATCTGTCAAACACAATAAGAGAGAACATTGATTATGTTGAATCATATGTGAGTGGGAGAATGTTGAGTTTATACCCATTTGTTGGGCTTACACCCATGATCCAACAATTCCCATATGGGCTTGGACCACCTCCTCCTTGTTTAGGTGGCAATTGTTGCCACTTTCACCTTCATATGTATACAAGCTACTAAGTGTAGTTTGTCCACATGTCATGACACCCACTTTGGGTGATGATGTGGAGGAGAATTACCCCACTTATAAAAGAAGAAGATGGGGATGAAAGGGATGAAGATCGGCACACATAAAAGGGAAAAAATTACTGATTTGATCCCTGAGTTCTCGATTCGACTCCGAGGCAGATAAAGTCGTGGAAATTATTCTCGACTCCAATATACCGTGAGTAAGAACCGACCAGTGACGAGAATCCATTACGATCCTGTGGATACTGCACTACAACAAGTAAGTGTATTTACGATTTAACGAATTCGTTCGTTAATTAATTTAATGTCAATTATTTTATGATTTCTCGATTATAATATGTTATAATCACTATATTGAATCTACACCTGGTTCGTCGACGACGAGAATACTCGTTTCACCTAGCGAGAGAGTACAAAACGAATGTGAAGAGAGTGGGGAAGGAGAAGAGGGCGACCAAGACCCCTTTAAATAGAATATGAGTTAACATAGTCCCTAGAACAAGTATGATTGATTGTGGATGAAAAATATTATCATATCCAAGTCATAATAACTTGAGTTGCAAATAAAATTCGTGACCCAAAAATATTTCCGAAGTTAGTTTTAGTAAAGTAGACTAATATTTTAACAATTAAAATGAAACAACAATCCATCTGACAACCATATTGGATATTTATTTGTATTTTACCATATACTTATCATATCATTACGCTAGTGGATAAGTTACAACCATAACAGTGCCCATAGGTCAAAAGACAAAAGACCAAAAACAACGGCCCAGGAGGATGGGAATTTTCCCGGAGAAAAGCTGAAAAGCCAACAAGATACGCGCCAACCAAAATCAAAATTTTAAATAAAAAAAACAAGATACGTACCAAATTTGACGAAACAAAATAACTGAGGCCTGCACACAAAAAAAAAATGAATATTGTAAAGAAACAATGGGAAAAAATATCAAATCTTATCCCATACGTAAAAGATTTGTCCTGTCAAAGATTCTTCAAAAGAGAAGAATAGGAATTGGTTGAAGGTGCAAAGAATTAGATTCTAAGAATTATTATTTTTTTAAAAATGAAGCAACCGCGTACAACTTCTGTCTCCGGGGATTCCGTGATCGAGGAGACCTACGTTCCTTAGGACAGGTGTTAATCTGAATCTATATAAACTCGAAAGATCAAACAGAACAAAAAAACTAAAAAGAAGGATAAGACTTGGACAATTTAGTTTAACAGGAGAATTAGAAAAGCTACCAACTTTGATCTCTATTTGCTACAGAATTTGGTACGCCACCTCTGCCCATCTCCATCTCTATTGGGTTCCCTTTGGAATATGTTCTTGTGGCCTCAGTTTAGTTAATTTGTTGGTCTTGGACTTGTCTGTGTTCTTCATGTCATGAGGTTGCTCTTGTTTAAGTTGTTTCCTTTTCTCTGATCATTTAGCCTGTGTTTCGTGCTTTCTTGATGATCAAGTTGTGTTGTGGTTGATGGGTGCCCTAAAAATCACGCCTTTATAGGGTTTGGTTAATAGGAGTAATTGGATAGATAGTACAAGGAGAAGCATAAAGTATCAGTCTTTAGCAAAAAAACTTATGGTGAAGCATTGATCTTTAGAGAACACTTAAGTTGTTGCTTCATTATTCGCATCGTTGCTGCTATGTGTAATCTGTTTGTCGGTTTTCTTATGTGGGGATCAAGTACGTTTTCATGTCTGCTTAATCTATATGTAGTTCGTTGTTTGTAATTGTTGCGTGGACGATATGGTTCGATTAGTTGATTTGATTACGAATCTTGGAAAGACAGATTCATGAGTATGTTTCGGTTGGTCTAGTTAGAGCCCGAGTAACTGTTTCCTTTTTCTTCGTATTCGTTTCAAGTGATCTTTAGTCGGCGATGTACAACCATTTCTGCTTGCTTTGCTTCCCTTCTCATGAGTTTCCGTTTCTGTACGAGTTTAAGAATTAGGGAAACCATTAGTGGTGGGTGATGATCATTCGTGGTATCTTGCGCCCTATGATGAGATCGCGGATTTATACTTTTCGGATAATGTTTTGAGTAATTCGAGTAGCATCTGATTGCCTCTGTTTTCTTTAGTACATTTAGAGGCAGTTTGTAATATAATCTTCTTTGATGCAAACATTAGAACCGTTTCTAACAGGATGCCGTATTGTTTTGAAGTAGAACTTGACAAGAAATGGGAGGTGGAAAGGACCCAGATCAGACTGACAGAGGGCTTTTTTCAAGTCTTGCTGGATATGCTGGCGGGCACTATCCACCCGGAGGATCGTATTCGTACCCTTCTCATGGCTATCCTCCCCAACCATATCCTTCACAAGGCTATCCTCCTGCAGCATATCCACCTCCAGGTGGATACCCACCAGCAGGTTATCCACCCCATGGAGGCTATCCTCATCATGGAGGTTATCCCCCCAGCGGATATCCGCCTGCAGGTTACCCTCCTCCTGGTGGTTACCCTCCATCTGGTTATCCAGGACCCTCAGCTTCATATCATTCAGGTAAGTTAGATCCTATCTTCAATAATATCGTTGTTCTCCTATCACTTGGTTGAGGCTATGCGACTGGTTTGAACATCTGATGCTCAAGCCAATCACTTCTTAGCATTTTAATTGTGTTTTTTGAAAGAAAAAACTGCATATTTTGCTGTATCGTGATGCTTTTACCGGTCCTTTTTTTTGCATATGGGACTGCTAAAGGATTTGCAGAAGTAAAACATTTCATAATTTTGCGCATCAATTTGGGTTTTAAGCTCTTAATGCACATTCATATAAGTTTGAAGGAGCAGTTTTCTGTCGGAAACATGATTTGCAATTGTCACCATTGTAAAACTATATGGCGCCCGTCATTCATTCCCTTCTATTTTGGCTGTACTTTTGAATTTCAACATGCCTCAGTTTTTCGCCTACAAGGTATTCAA
Organism: Hypericum androsaemum; assembly: GCA_963995505.1. Classification (NCBI taxonomy): domain Eukaryota; kingdom Viridiplantae; phylum Streptophyta; class Magnoliopsida; order Malpighiales; family Hypericaceae; genus Hypericum; species Hypericum androsaemum. Next base: position 11,685,704 of record OZ023194.1, read on the forward strand.
TTTGATTAACGTTGCTTGTTTGTTCAAACAATAATCAAGGGCACGGATCTGGTATGGGGCCACTGTTAGCCGGGGGAGCTGCAGCAGCAGCTGCTGCTTATGGGGCACACCAGCTGTCGCATGGTCACCACGGTGGCTATGGCTATGGCTATGGCTATGGTGGTCACGGAATGTTCCATCATGGGAAGTACAAGCACGGCAAGTATGGTAACCGCTGGAAGCATGGCAGGTTCGGAAAGCACAAGGGGAAGTTCTTCGGGAGGTGGAAATGAACCTTCCCGACTGTCCGAACTAGGACCTTACTTGGAGCCATTTGTATCCGTCGTGGCTGATATATCATCTTCTTTCGCCTTTCTGTCCCTGCCGATGACCCCGCGAATTCTCGAGTATTATGTTCGACTTAATGCTAACTTATGTGTAATCCTACCTGTGAGGTTTTCTTTGTGCATATGCTTCTCTCAATGTCAACTAACTCGTTAGGACATCAGTTTGTTTATAAGAAAGTTGCCTGAGAAAAGGATAGGGAATGAGACTAAGCCTTGATTGAAAGTTTCTCTTTGTAGGACATTTTTGTGGTACTTGAGTTGATATAATTCTCGACTAGTTGGGAACTATTTCAGGTCAATAGTCATAATAAATTTCTGCAAGGATCTCGGGGATGTTATTAGCTATGTTTCAAAAATTCATCCGGAGAGTCACACGCTCTGCTCTTCGTATCTTAGCCTTTTTAAATAATCATATTTATTATCGAAATATTAAATAATTCTAAATATTTTCTAAATTTACCGGAGATTTATCATTTACAAGTGTACCACAAACTATAATTTAATTAATTTCAATCTAACAAAATTTTATATAAATCTTTTTGAAAAAATAGGTATGTCCAACCAGTATCTTAATTTTGAGGTTGACTCGACCAACTCTGAATTGTGGGTGATATCCGACCGGTCGCACTGGTTGCCAGATCACAAAAAAGGGCAATTAGAATCTCAACGCGTTTCTTTGATATAATTTTGCTGTTACTTTCCGGAAAAGAAAAACTATATACATGCAATTTCTTTCTTACATAACATGATTTTTTTTATAAGTACATAACATGAATATGGTTATTACAATTTTCTAAATTAATGGATAACTCTTTTATGGTTTGTTTTTAATTTAGGTTTTATAGGGTTATTTCTTCTCGACTAAATTCTATTAAAATTCTTATTGATCACAACATAAGTTAATTAAATCACTACAAACAACGTGATTTATTTCAGCTAAATAAACCAGGGCCTATTCCCGAAATATCCTCCTTGTGAACGTAGAATTTCTCTCATATTTACTGGGCCATGAGACAAGGCTCCATCTCTAGTAGAGCGGATGTTATATATGGAAAACGGCCCATCTTTGGGTCCAGCAATGTCTGATCAATCCATATCCAATCCAGCAAATTGGACCGGTTCTATCATTTTTAAACTACATGGTATCAAAATGAGAATCGGGAATATTCCAGAGTACTAAAGTAGACTTTGCCCAAATATTAAAAAAATTATGTGTGAATATTTCATACTTATAAACAAATTCACCATTTACACAAGTAATTTAAACACAAATTAAATAGTAGCACAAAAAATACCGATCTTCAACTGGTTCTAATGGCATATGAGACAAAAAAATAACATGGACATATCTATAATTAATAAATTCTTATTAAAAAATCTGTAATTGGTATATAAAAATATTAGAGTGTCACTTTTAATATTTTATATCAACTCTTGAAACAAACAAACCAAAGTCTCATCTCCTTCCAAGATGGTATAGTGCGTGACAAGAAATATATATTTTCTGGACATTGGATAGAGATGCATTTTAACAATTATTTTAAAACAACAATATCCAATATAAAAATAAAATTAAAGTGAACCTAGCAGGGGGCATTGTAAATTTGGAAAACGATGCACAAATTCTATTGGTCGAATATAACAAGCTTAAATTAAACTGGAACCGAAATAAAGCTGGTTTGAATGTCAACTATTTGTTTCTACTCATATAAAAATTGTTTGTTATTATTTGATAACATTGCGCAATTCTAGCGTGTACTTTGAATGACAAGAGCATCCCATCATTATGATGTCACTCCAGATTCAATGTAATTTTTAAAGAATAAAATAACTGTAAGTAGTTTCATGAAATTGATAAATGACTCGAATTTCGAACACTATTTACTATTTAAAATGAAAAAATACCTCTAAGCCCATCTTAAGATGTGCAATTTGTAACTTTTTGGATGAACATAGGAACATTTTTGGCACTTTATTAGTTGTCCCTTCAAAAAAGTGGCAAAAAATAGGCTTAGGAACTAATCTATTAATTTGGGAAATATCATAAACTAAATAATATTAAGTTAACATAATTAATTATTTTGTAGACATAAGGCTATTTTGCCCTTAATTTAACTTTTTGGGTAAGATAATATTGTTTATTTAACTGGTCCATTTTATCATACCATGACCATCTGTAACGCGGGAACAAGTTCACATTCGATTCCCCATATGTCATTTTCTATATGGTGCATGTATAAGTAGAAAAATGGATATAGTAGTAAATATATTTATGTATTAAAAAATATACTGATTGATTAAATATTAATATTTTTGTAAGTAGAAAATTAAAATATGATTGTTCATTTAACTAGAAGTCTCGGCTTATAATTCTGAAAAGTAAATAGCATTAACATTTAATAACAAGAATTTATTATTATTTGATATTGTCGTCTAGTTCAAATCTAATTTTTTATATAAATAATATCATTCTGGTGTGTCGACGAATCATTCAAGCATAATGAATTTTGAAAAATGACAAAATAGATATCCCTTTAAAATAACTTTTCTCACCTTGGTTAAATTTAAATTAATTAATTTTAACATATCATCCCAAAAAAAACCAACTACTACACAAACTTTCGGTTTTGTCTCTAGCATATTATCCTGGGCGAGTATTAATTTAAAGGGGGACCCAAAAGATCGTGCTTGCACATGGCAAATTGTAGTTCTCTGTCCCGCCCCTCCTTTGTGACTTTATTAGTAGCTTCATTGAGTTTTATTAGTAAAAAACTGTAGAATTTGAATAATTGCGAAAACAGGTGACAAATTTTTGTATTTTTTCAAAAAATTTATTTGGTTTCAATATGAGCTAATCAGTTTAATGCGTGTTTAATCGTATAAACCACACACACAAAAAACAGATCCAAGGTATTTCCTAATTATTCCATCCTTTGTTTTTTGGCGGGAATAGAAGGGGCCATACGTATTTTATGTGGTTAAAACTAAAAATCTAGTTGAATTAAAACAACATTACTAGGTGGTCTATACACTGGCAATCCCTAGATGATACTCAGAGAAATAAGAAGCAATGAATATGAGAATATAGGGTGTACCGATATAATTGAATTAATTCCTTAAATCATAAAAGAAAAATGGGTTCAATCATCACGAATGTTAGATTTTTTTGAAAGAGTCACTCTCGTCAAACAATGTTCAACTATGAATATCAGAATTTATACTAAAAAATGAGTAACCTATATCTTTTGAATTAATATCGCAAACTATGCGGACGTTTATTGAGTTGGAGATCTTAGGTACTTTGAATAGTGATAAATCTCTCGCGTTATATTTTTAACATTGTCGTGTTCTCGAAGATTTCAAACTCGACTCTCTTGATGATTTCTTAATTTCCATCACATATTTCTATGATCTGAGATTGTCGTACGCGAACGTGACATTTTGTGTTGACTCGCTTCTTAATAGGATATCCAAAAAGAAGGAATGAAAGAGGAAGGTTATCCAATAACTTTAAAGCAATTTAATTGCAAGCAATTCATAGGTTGACTTCGTTTTCTTCATTTAATTTGCGAGTTGCTGTTGCTTATTCATTAGAACTTGATCGCTACTCCTTTTAGAGAAGGAAGCCTGCGGCTATATAGTTATAATCAATGACAATTTTGTAAAACTTAAATAAGGGAAAGTGAATCTTAAGTAAATTCAAAAAAATTGTATAATCCGGTAAAATTGTGTGGAAAGCTTCTAAGCAACAAATATAAGTACAATGGATCTTCTTTCCATAACAAGCACAATGAATCTTCAGAAAATAGAGTGCTCCTCGGGGAACGTTATATCCTCAGCTATCTTATTTGTTTCATTACGTATGTTGTGCCAAATTTAATAAAATTTAAAAATTATGTTTCATTAGGTATGCTGAACTATTGGCACAAAATTAGTATGCTGAAAGAATTTGTATTCTCAAAGAATTTTGTCATAAACGACTTAGATAAGTGTTATGGATGTATCCGAGTTAGCATATAAATAGATAGGTAGCATGTAAATTCATCAATAAAGATCTCTTCTTTAGACGTAGACAATTTGTAAAACTACGTGAATCTCTTGTGTTTATCGCGTTCTTGTTTTCTCGTGTTAGAATAGAAGTAATTCCATTGTACATCCATACCATTAAGTAGGTTGATTTCTTAACAAATTGATATCAGAGATTCACAGGGAAAGATGGCTGGTTTTTAAGTAAAATTTAACCTCGTGGTTCGACCAAATGACGAATTTCGGTTAATGGCAAAGGCATGTCAAAGATTTGTTGGTTGAGCAAGGAATGACCACAACACTCTCAGTGAAGAAGTCTGAGAAGATGGATGATCAAGAGTGGCATGACAAGGAGGCCAAGGCGGAATCGACAGTTCGCTTGGTTTGGCAGATAGCTAAAGCTCAAGGCATATGAGGTTTGATCATATGAGGAAGCGGGACTTTCGAGCTTAACAAATTGGTAGCTTTTAGGCAAAGATGGTTGGTTTTGGCACGAAGTTTGGTCATGTGAAGTTCGATAGAATGACGCATTCTAGGTTATGGAAAAGGTGTGTCAAGGATATGTTGGTTCAGGAAGAAATGGCCAACGTAAAGACAAAAGATCAAAGAGAAGGAAAGGTGGAAGAGGATCCACGTCAGTGTCAAAGAAGTTTAATGGAAGTTTCTTTAAGTGCAGAGAAAAATGACAGATGAAGAGGGGTTGTCGAGAACGAACTGGGAATCAAGACAACGAGGGAAAGGAATCGGCATCCACAATCATAGCCAAATATTCAGATGGGTCTGACGGTGACTTGCTTTTTTGTCTCATCATGTTCAAAGCATCATGTTAATTTATTTTTGTTCGGGACATTGGATTATAATGGGTACAGTTATAAAGATGGGCTAATGAAGGTAAAGAAGGTTGTTATGGTAGGGATGACACATGAAAGGGAATGCTTACAGGTTTGTGAGAAACAATGTTGTAGTTGGAGTCATATTAATGGGTCCGGTGGAGTTTGTAAATGCTTAAGGCATATGAGGTTAGATCATATGAGGAAGCAATGTATTGACATGAATGATTTGAGTACGGCCAGGAGGGTTCTTGTAATGGATATTTGCAGAGACATGGTTAGCAAGAAGCTATAGTTATCCCGTAGAGTCATCGTTAGCATAAAGCTATGGTTGTCTCGTATAGGAATGGTTAGCAAGAAACTATGGTTGCCTCACAGAAGCATGGTTAATAAGAAGCTATGGTTGTCTCAGAGAGGCATGGTTAACAAAAAGCTATGGTTGTCCCGAGGCACGTGTAAAGCATAGGCATTTGGTAGGTTTGGCATTGGAAATACAGAATCATGGATTACACTAAGGGCGAATCAGGTTTAATCTCACCCAAAGGCAAAAAATAAAGTTCACAACATGTCGATGGTTCTACTAGGCAAGAAAAAAGGATGTCCAATGTATGTTTTTGCTTATAGCCTTGGTTTGGGACAACAGGAACAAGGTTCAACAAGGAAGCAGTTTAAGGTTGCAAAGTATAGGGATGACCGAAAAAATAGGGAGACGTCAATTAGTCATAGGTTTAATTATGCATAAAATTTCGCATGTTGGGGGTCCATGGAGACTGGAGGTGCTAAAGCATCGGGCAAGCTCGGAGGATGCTCGAGTTTGAGAGATGTCTCCAAATAATTGGACAAGGATGGAGAGAGAGAGGATGGTGGGTTTTATTGAGAATGGAGTAGCTAGGTTGAAGGTGGAGTCGGTGAGATCTCGAGTGGAACTTCATGGTTCTTCTAAGGGGCAATTTATCGCCAAGGTAGAGATTGTTAAAGAATGACTTAAAATCTAAGATTTTATGTTTTACAAGAATTATGTTTTGAATTCATATTTTGACTTAGATGTACTTCATGCATATATTAGGGTTTGCCTATAAATAGATAGGAATTATATCCCTAATTTGTGATTTCAGTTGAGACGAGCTTGAAGCGACAATAAAAGATATATCTTTCTTTCGTGGACGTAGGCAATCTATCGAACCACGTAATTTTCTTGTGTCCGTTCCACGTTATTATTTTCTTGCGTTAAAAAGAGGTAATTCTGTTGTGAATCTATACCTTTTGAAGGTTGATTTCCTAATATAGTGCAACCAAGAGGGTTATTAGAATAGATATTCACAGAGGCAAGTTTAGCAAGAAGCTATGATTGTTTTAAGAAAAGTGCAAAACAAATGTGTCTGGTAGGTTTGAAATTGGGAATGCAGAACCATTGATTAAACAACGGACGAATCGAATTCAACCTCACTCAATGGGGAGCAGTGAAGTTTGTAACATGTCTAGGAAAAAGATTGTCCTATGTATGTATGTATGGCTTATAGCATTGATTTGTGACAAAGGAAAGAAGATCCAACACGTAAACCGTTCCAGGTTCCAAAGTATGAGGATGACTTGAAAAGCAGATAGGCATCTATTGGTCGGTTTACTTTTGCATTAAAGCTCATGCATTGGAGGTCCATAGAGATTGAAGGAGCTAATTCTTCAGTTAGCTCGGGGATTGCTCGAGTTTGGAATATGTCTACAAGTGATTGGACAAGGATGGAGAGAGTGAAAGATGAGTTTTAAAGAGGTTGGAGTTTCTAAAGTTCAAGTGGAGTCAGTTAAATTTTGTGTGACTTCATGATTCTTTTAAGGGGCAATTTCTTGCCAAGGTTGAGATTTGTTAAGCTATTGGCTCGAAATCAGGATGTTGAAAGAATTTGTATTGTAATGATTTTGTTTTGGACTCCTAGTTGACTTTGATATGCTCCATGAATGAATTAGGGTTAGCTATAAATAGATAAGGTGACTCTAACTTGATTGAGCTTGAATAGATGACTTGGAAACTCATAAATAAAGTGGTGAACATGGGTAATTTGCCGAACCTAGTAAATATTTTATGTAAATCGCGTTCTTGTTTTTTTTGTGTTAGAACAAAAATTATTCCGCGTGCATCCATACCTTTAAATAGGTTTATTTTCAATCAAATTAAAATTGTAAAAATTAGAATATCAAATCATATATTGTAGTTATAATAAAATTTTCCATACTGTCGCCACTGTTTTTGCGTGAAATTAGGTAAACAATTTACCCAAAAGTTGGGGCTTTTTGGGGTCACCTTTTTTCTTGTTTGCTACCATTTTTTCTCCCGATAAGACAGCATTTTTTAATCCTCGATTGCTTTATTGGATTGAGTTACTTTTTTTCTTCCAAAAAGTACTGGATTGAGTTGTTAAGTGCACATTTTTACATCTTATAAATACAATAGGAAGTATATATTATTCTTGGTCGGGGGCGCCGGATAACTTTTCTCCCAAGAAAGAAATAAAATTGTAATTGTCTTTTGCTTAGTCACGCGAGGGATAAAATGCACTCATGATCATTCATCTTTTATAAATTTGAGCTTATGGTCACCCATCTAGTTTTAATTCTTTTGTGTTAACTCATTTATATTAAGTCATCATTGTGTAATTGTAACGCCCCGTGATCCGACCGACTGTCTCCATAGACCAACACGGGTCTTTTCCAGCGTGTTTTGTCCTCACTCACACGCATCCCAGAAAACTTCCCAGGAGGTCACCCATCCTGATCCTACTCCTGGCCAAATGCGTTTAACCTTGGAGTTCTCTCAGGATGTGTGCCACAAAACAAGGTGCACCTTTTTTTCTGGCACACATCTTGAGAGAACTCCAAGGTTAAACGCATTTGGTCGGGAGTAGGATCAGGATGGGTGACCTCCTGGGAAGGAGTAGGATGGTCTCTCTTCACTCTACTTTTCCACTCTCCCTTCGGCAAGGAGTCACCGGTCCCGTTGACATCGCGCCGCCACGTTACCATTCATGTCTTGTGTTGGCGCATCTTTTAACATGATCATGTCAAAATATGTAGATACCATATTTCAATGCATGGCCCACTTTTTCTATCGAGTTGTGCCAATCTCTTTAACTCTTCTAGTGAAGTAACTCGAGACGAGGCTCTGTTGATAGCTCTTTCAACATGATCATGTCAAAATATGTAAATACCAGATTTCAATGCATGGCCCAATTTTTCTATCGAGTTGTGCCAATCTCCTTAACTCTTATAGTGAAGTAACTCGAGACGAGGCTCTGTTGATAGCTCGGGATCATGTTAGCGCATCTTTCAACATGGTCATGTCAAAATATGTAGATACCAGATTTCAATGCATGGCCCAATTTTTCTATCGAGTTGTGCCAATCTCCTTAACTCTTCTAGTGAAGTAACTCGAGACGAGGCTCTGTTGATAGCTCAGGATCAAGTTGCAGAATAAAAAGGGGTGGCTAAATCGGGGCTCTAATAAAATTTGAATTTGATATTGGAGGTTTGAGTAACCATACAAGGATGACTTAATGTAGATAAATGACAAAGATGATTTTAAATAGATTAGTAATCAAAAAGAAAAAATATAGATTAGTGACCATGGCTCAAATTTATTAAAAATAAATGACCATGGGTGTTATTTAGCCTCATCGCCAAGCATCCTTATTTGTACAAATGGACTTTTTTGGTTAAACTACATGTTTTGACATATCATTATCTATTGGGATATTACTGTCAAACCCCTGGTGTTTGGCATATTCGCTTCTCATCCCCTGTCTTTCTACAATCGATTAAAAACCCCCGAGGTTTGGTTTTATTATACTCTCAGGCCCCTCGCTGACGTCAGCAGATATTTTTTTCTTTTTTTGTCATGAAAATGATAAAAATACCCTTGAGAAAAAAATCCAAGAACCAAGTCCAAAATTAACGCCAAGAACTAAATGGAGGTGAACCAAGAACAAAAAATTGACTCCAAAAAAACTCAACCCCAATTACCCCCTCAAAGCAGAAAAATCAAAAATCGAACGAAAAATCGGTGGCCATGGAATGCGAGAATAGGGGGGAGAAGTTAATAGCGGAGGACGACGGCAAGATCCCGCTGCTTCTCGATAAGCTTCTCTACGGCCTTCTCTATGGCCGCCGTTATGACAACCTTGAGGTCCTTCGAGCCTGCCGCAGGTGACCTATCGGAGGACGAGGGGGCGCGGAGGACGACGGCGAGATCCCGCTGCTTCTCAACGAGCTTCTCTACAACCTTCTTCATGGCCGCCGTCGTGATAACCTCGGGGTCCTTCTCGAACTCCCCAGCCGTGGTGGTCCTCGTCGATCGTGGTGGTCCTCGTCCTTGTCTGAAACCGAGGCCTCCTTCTCCCTCTCTGTCTTGTCTTCGTCTAAAGCCGAATCTGATTTTTTGGTTGATTTTTGAGTTTTGTTCTCACCACTTTTTTGTTTCAATCCAGACAAATTTCAATTGAGAAATTGGTGGAAGTTCAAGAGTTATTGTTTCTTGATTTTGACGAACTTGATGTATTTTCCAATTAGGTTTTGTTGATTTCTTGACGATGAGCTCCTGACTCATTGTTTCCATAGAAGAGATCTAAAGGTTGAAGATTTTTTTTTCAAGAGTATTTTTGTCATTTCAATGACAAAAAAATGAAAAAATACTTGCTGACATCAGCGAGGGGCCTGAGATTATAATAAAACCAAGCTATGTGAAGTTTTTAATCGATTGTCAAAAGACAGGGAGGCGAGAGGCAAATATGCCAAATACAAAGGGTCTGACAGTAATTATCCCTTATCTATTTGTTTGAAATTTTTTATCAAATGACTCGTATTGTATTTTACTAACAATTAAGTGGAATTTGTTAACCTCAGTTACTTCATTTATTCTTTCACAAAAAAAAAATCACTTCGTTTATTATATGCGTCATAATACATCATTAATTTTAGGATGAATTATCTTCAGGTCCCTGGTCTATAGTAAAATTATTTCTAGGGTCCCTGCCTTTTGAAAAATTATTTTTCCATCCCTGCTTTTCAAAAAATATTGGTCTCGGATCCCTAGATGATGTTAGCAGTCATTTTTTTTCCATTTTTGTCAAGGAAATGACCATAACACTCTTAAACAAAAAAAATTTGTTTGTCTACTTTAACCTTGGAACACTACGATGAACACGAAGAACACCATATTAAAAAATCAAACAGAATTCCCTAACATTAAATCACATCCAACAACAACAAACCAATAAAACAGATTTATCCCCTAAAAAAATTGAACAGATTAAATCCCAAAAAATTCCCAAAATTGGGAAGAACCTTAATTCTCAATCGGCGGCGACGACGAGGAAGCCCTGCTGGTGGTGGTGGTGGTTGTAATGCATGAAGGATCCGGAGAAAAGGGCGTACGTGAGGCCGGGGGCCGAGGAGGTTGTAGATGTCGCCGCCGCCGGGGACGCTGAAGACGGCGAAGGTGGTGTAGAGGGCGGTGTTGGCGTTTGGGAGACTGCTCATCCTTGTGCTCATAGCGTTCCCTCCTCCTCCACCTTTCTCCACTCCTCCATTTTTGAATTCCATTTTTTGGATTTGGATTCGGTTTCTGGGTTGCGAATTGGGATTGGGGAGGAGGAGGAGGTGGTGGAAGTGAGGGGGGACACTGGGTTCGGTTTCTGGGTTGGGTTGTTAATCACCCACAGTTTTGAAGATTGGGTTCGTGGCCTTGGTTTCTGTTTTTGACCTCAGTGGTTTTTTGTTCAGAAGAATATGCCCTCAGTTGATATTTTGTTTTTGACGATTAACATGGTTGAAGAAGGAAGAAGATACCTCGGTGAATTTTTATTTTTGACAATGAACATGGTTGAATTTTCTTGAAGATGAAAATGGTGTTTTATTCGTAGGTTGAAGAAGGAAGAAGATTTTTTTTTGTGTTATGTTTTTGTTCAAGGGTATTTTGGTCATTTTCATGATAAAAAATGAAAAAAATGAGTGATAACGTCAGCCAGGGACCCGGGACCAATATTTTTTCGAAAAGCAGGGATGGAACAATAATTGTTCAAAAGGCAGGGACCCGAGAGGTAATTTTACTATAGACCAAAGACCTGAGAATAATTTGCCCTTAATTTTATAATTGTATTATACCACATCACTAATACTGTTTGCTTCCGATCCTAACACTTTCGATCTCCTAACAAAGTATACAAATTTACCTTTATAAAAAAAAAGAAAAAAGAAAAGGGTACGAAATAAACCAAACATATGCCTCATAAGTCATAAGACCAGGCGCATCCGCGCCTTTTAGGCGCCCCGCCCCGGGCCACGTGGAAAAGAAAAAAAATAAAAATATATATAAAACAAAAAGGGGCGGTGCCCTCTTTATTAGTGGGGGCGAAACTCGCCCCCCTCGCCCTCGCCCTCGTCCCTTTATTTTTATTTTTTACTTTTCTATCTAGTTAGTTATACTTGGTACAATATTATTCGTATAAATAAATTTTTTGGATATTATTTATGTGGTTAAATTTTTTTTGAATTATCTGTGATTGAGCATATTTGGCAAAAATTTGCCAATCCTAATTAATTATGTATTATGTAATTTGCATCTTCCGTATTTGTAATATATCATTTAAGACATCTCTATGTATTTTTAATTATTTTTCTCTAATTTTGTATTCCCACTTCGAGAAAAATAAAATTTTTTTACTTTGGCCAAAATTTTTTTTTTGTTATCTTAATTACAGAATAAATATTTACGTATATTTAATATAATTTTTATATAAACAAAAATGAAGTAGATAATATGTGGATGAGAGAGAAATTAATTGTTTATTCTGTGACCTAGGTTGGGGCAGATTGCGGATGTGGGTAGAATAAGGGATAATTGGGTTGTGCTGATGTGGATGAGAAAGAAATTAATTGTTTATTCCGTGACCTAAGTTGAGGCAGGGCACAAATGCGGATGGTCTAAGGGCATAAAGTGATTGATATTATATCTTCAATACCAAAACTTCTTGTTTCAGAGAGTTGATTTATCAAAGTGGATCTACCACTTAACTGTAATGCAGATGTGAGTGGATTTGGTCTAGTACTTTTCACTAAATTGGATCTAAATTCATATCCAAATTCGAGATGCGTTGTATAAAGTATGGTACGAGTCTAACCTCACCAATCTTAATTTTTGCCATCCTTATTAACTCGTTAAATCTAATGTAAATATATGATACTTTTGGGACAATCCTGACCACAGACGACAAATAAAGCCGTTGCCCTAAATAGTAACCAGGAAGAATCTAACAAAGAGACAAGGGAAGAAGGGCGGTCGAGGGAAAGCAACAAGCCAAAGCAAGTTGAAGTCCAATTGGCGTTTTGAAAGCGATATATAATTATATATATATATATATATATATATATATATAATTTATTTATTTATTTATCATCTCTTTCTATAAACCAACTACTATCGCTAAGAACGAGTATTCAGATAATCCGAATCCAAATTATCTGAATTTTCTATTATCCAAAATTAGTATTTTTTAATCATCCGAATCCGAAATTCGAAATTATTTCGGATTCGGACTCGGATAATTTGAATTATCCGAATTTTAAGTCTTCAAGCAATTCTAAACAGTTCCAAGCAATTTCAATTCCATCAAAAATTTTGCATCTCCATTTTAAACAATTCCATCGAATCCTCAAATAATTTTATTTTAAATAGAGTCCACAAGCTAACCAGAGAAGTTAATAAATTAACTCAGAAAAACTAAACAAGAAAAAGTAACAAAAAAGAAATAACCCAGAGAACTACTTTGTTCATACAAGAAATAAATAAATAGACTAAGACAAGTAAACAACTATACCATTTGAATCTAGCTGAGATGATCGAAGTTCGTGGCCTGCAGAGACGACCACGATTCGACCGGAGGTGCTGCGAGCACCAAATGGGTGACCGGCGCTGTTGCAAAAATTAGGATTTCAATATGATTTTTTGATTTTTGTTCTAACCTCTCTCGACTTTCCCATTTTTTCGACCCCGACATGTTTTCTTATTTTATTTAGGGGTTCTGACTTCTAATAGGCTTTGCTTTTGTTTAATTTTATTTAGACTATCTGCGTCAGTCTCATCTCAGGGTCACGGAATAAATAATTAATTTCTCTCTCATCCATATCCAACCAACTCCATTATATATTTTTCTACCCATATCAACAACCCAGGGTCACGGAATAAATAATTAATTTCTCTCTCATCCACATATTATCTACTATCATTTTTTGTTTATATAAAAATTATAATTAATTTACGAAAATGATTATTTATAATTATAACAAGAAAAAATAAAATTAAGTATTATTTGAAAAATACGAATTTGCATATTATTTATTTTTAGTTTTGTTAAAGATAACTTCAATTTTTATAACCACACAAATAATATCCAAAAAAATCTATTTATACGAATAATATTGTGCCAAGTGTAACTAAGTAGATAGAAAGAAAAGCAAAAAAAACTATATTTTAATTGGGGGACGAGGGCAAGGGACGAGTGTCACGTCTCGTCCCGTAGGCACAGCCCCGCCCCTTCCCCAATTTAGTTTATCTTTTTTTTAATTTTTTTTCCACCTAGGCTTGCCCCTCATCAAGAGGGGCACTGGTGCGCCTAGCCTTAGGGTCAAAGTGCTTAAGCACTTGTACTTGTAGTATTTAGGGTCAATACTAAAATCTTTCAATATTTAATATATTAAAATAGGCGGAGCCCACTAGAATCCCCAACTTCTAAGCATGTAATATATTATATATGTATTTAAAAATTTGGATATTCAGATAATCTGAATTTATATTTTTCTATTCGAATCCGAAATAAAAATTTAGGATAATCCGAATCCGAATATAAAATTATCCGAATCCAAAAAAAATTTAGATATTGGATTCGAATATCAGATATCAGATTTTTTGCTCACCCTTAACTGTCGCCTCCAGCTGTTCCCCTACTTTCTCTCTCTTCTTTTGACGCATCCCTCCTTTCTCTCTCTATATCTTTATTTTTTTCATTTTGGATATTTTTTGAAAGGTATATATTGTATTACTCGAAAAAGAAAATTACACTTTGAATACTGAGAATACAAAACTCCATAGGTTGATATTGTTTTGTCATTGGATAATAAATATTGTTTCGTCACGACAAAAAAAACTTTAATACTATTTTTGTACCAATATGTACTTGATTGGTAAAACATGTAATGTTTCGGATCAAGAGAATAAGGCTCAAGAACCCTAACTGGTGAATTTGGGAAAAAGATAGAAGAGAGAGAGAAGAAGAAGAAGAAGAAGAGATAAGAAAAAGGAAGAGATACGTTTCTCTTTAGAATTTGGTAAAGTTTCAGAATGATCACTATAGTTATTTATATTCTATTTATATGTCCTGGCTCAAGGTACAGCATAAGCCTATGGGCTCAACCTCAGTGAATCCCGTCCATCTAAACCGACTTCTTTCCACTTTTCCTGCGCAATCCCTTTGCCAATCAGAATGTGCCACGTCATCGATCTGTTGCCATTTCTCCGATGCTGTACATTACAACTCCCCCTCTTAACTAACCTTGTCCTCAAGCTTAAGAATTTGACGCATGACCACTTTCTCAAGCTTGTAACATCACTTAAAGTTCAAGTTACAACTCATTGCAATCAACAGTAGTGCAACTCCTTGTAATGTCCAAGCTCAAGGTGAAGTAATGGCGGAAGTAGTCGTGCAACTACATCTCTAATTCGATGAGCACAAAAACTGTCCTTCTCATCTTCACGTGAAAGAGTTGTGTTACTGTCCATGACACTTGCAAAGTGGTAGATACCATGATGAGGCAATATTGTTGCCAAAAGTATCAACACGAGCATCCTTGCAGTAGCATATACCAACGACTCTTCACATTTTGCAGCAGCATATATAAAAGGTGGCACAATTTTTTTACATGCACCAATACACTTCTTCCGCACAGCAAACCTTTCCATTGATCTCTTGAAGGATTCTGCAGGTTCCAAGATTGCCAATTTCAATTATTTTGCCCCCAAATACATGATGACAACCTGATCCTTGATAAGTTCCTGAACTACTAATTCTTTCAGACATGGGGGCCATGTCTTAACATAGAGCCATTGATCAACATTCTTTTTAAAAACATATGTGCCATTCCAATTAACTTCCATAAGCACAACGATCTTCAGCTTCCCAAATTTTCTCGTATTTTGCTGCAACCAATCAACAATAGTACTAATAAACTCATCAAGCTTAATCATCTTTACTTGATGATCATAACCAGTCCTTGGTTCGAATAGAACCTTGACATCAAAGTTCAGATCAGAACATGAAAGTTTTCCTCCTGCAAATCTTGGATCCAAGTCATCATTGTTTCAGCTCGATTCTTCACCAACTGTTTTGCACAAACTAAAATAGCCAATATAACCAGATTCAATTTAGTATTATTTCCAGAGGCCAGCTCAACAAATCTCCTTGGCTTTCTTCCAGTGCAGGACTCTTCCTTCTTAATCATCTTCACAAACTCCCTAACACAAACATCTCTAGACTGAACCAGAGTCTCAACCAAGCCAAAAACAACATCTCGCTGGTTATTACTGATGCCCCCATTGTCACTGAGATCAACCCGGTTGAAACTATCATTGCACCCATACTCAGAATTAAGGCTAGCAATCTGCTCCACAATAAGATCAAGAGACTTAAGGCTATTAAATTATTATACGCCTTATACCGCTAGATCAAATGTCATTTAGTAACGCATCAATGTTGAATTAGAGAATTACCACAATGCAAAAGTACTATCGATCGAAACCTGAATTAGTCGACCTAATAAGTATGATTATATTCGTCCATTTCAACCAAAAGACGATAAAACTGTGTGATCTCAGATTTTAAAAGTCGGAGTACATTGTATTTGATCATGAATTTCTGGTTGGTGATTGCTTATAATATATAATACGAATATCATTTATCTAAGACTGAGTTTATCGCTGATCGATGGCAATCGATCACCAAAAAAGACAAAAGATAAATTAACAAAATAATTGAGAAATGAAAAACTTTGGCCGAGCGGCAGGTTGCCTTTTTTTAAATTTTAATCCAATTCTAATGACACATAATATAATATATTGATAGATATTATTTGTGTAGTTACAAAAATTAATATTATTTTTTTAATAAAAATTAAAATTAGAAATATAAAAATTACTAATTTTTAATTCTCTATAAATAGAGCTCAATACGTAATTTATATTTTCATAATTTTTAATTTATCATTTCACACATCCATTTGTAGTTCGATTTATTTCTTTATAATCTTGTATTCTAACTTTCGTAATCTTAATTTTGTTACTTTATTGTAATTTTTTTTGTTATAATTATGGACGCATAATTTTTAATTATTCATGGTCACCATAAATTGGTTATAGATAATATGTGGATGAGAGAGAAATTAATTATTTATTTGTTGAGCAGATTGGATGAGATCACCAATAAATATGTAAAAAAATTGGGTTAGATTGAGTTATATTTTGATGAGAAAAAAATTAATTATTTATTTAGTGAACGATTGATTTTGATCACTAATAAACATATTCTAAGGAGCGATAAATATGAAATAATAAATGCCCAAGGTTCCGCTCCTTTGCGTTCTCCGTCTATTCTGTGACATGTAATAATGCAAACAAAACGAGACAGCACCTACGGAATAAAGGAAGCATGAAAAAAAAACCCTCCCTTTTGTATTATTCCGTACCTTTCCTTATCTGGCCAATTAGTGTGTATTCACATTTTATAAATCAATATTACTTAGATTTTATTAAAAAGATACTTTATATTTAATGACCATGGGTGTTATTTAGCCTCATCGCCAAGCATTCTTATTTGTACAAATGGACTTTTTTGATTAAACTACATATTTTGACATATCATTATCTTATCGTTTGAAATTGTTTTCATCAAATGACTCATATTTTATTTTACTAATAATTAAGTAGAATTTGTCAACCTCACTTACTTCATTTATTCTTTCACCAGAACAAGTTACTTCATTTATTAGTGTATCATAATACATCATTAATTTTATCACTTTGTTATACCACATCATTAATGTTATATATGTAACAAACTGTTTGCTTCCAATCCTAACATTGTCGATCTCCTAAGTATACAAATTTACCTTTATAAAAAAAAGAAAAGGGTACGAAATAAACCATAACATATGCCCCATTAGTCATTAGGGCATAAAGTGATTGATATTATATCTTCAATACCAAAACTTCTTGTTTCAGAGAGTTGATTTATCAAAGTGGATCTACCACTCAAGTGTAATGCAGATGTGAGTGGATTTGGTCTCGGTAATGTAGAATTAGTACTTTTCACTAAATTGGATCAATATTTATATCTAAATTCGAGATATGATGTATAGAGTAGGGTACAAATCTAACCTCACCAATTTTAATTTTTACGATCTTTATTAACTCGTTAAATCTAATATAATTATATAATACTTTCCCGACAATCCTGACCACAGACGACAAATAAAGCCGTTGCTCTAAATAGTAACTAGGAAGAATCTAACATTAAAGAAACAAGGAAAAAAGGACGGTCGAGGGAAAGCAACAAGCTGAAGCAAGTTGAAGTCCAATTGGCGTTTGAAAGCAATATATAATTATAAATATATATAAATATAATTTTTATTTATTTATCATCTCTCACTATAAACCAACTACTGTCGCCTCCAGCTGTTTCCCCTACTTTCTCTTTCTTCTTTCGACGCATCCCTCTCTATATCCTTATTTTTTCTTTCCGGATATTTTTTTGAAAAGTATATAATCTATTACTCCTCAAAAAAAAATTATACTTTGAATAACGAGAATACAAAACTCCAAATATAGGTTGATATTGTTTTGTCATTGGATAATAAATATTGTTTCGTCACGACCAAAAAAAACTTTAATCCTGTTTTTGTACCAATATGTATGTGGTTAGTAAAAGAGTTCTTTTTTTTTGAAAGGGATTAGTAAAAGAGTTCTTATAGCTTCAACAATACGACTCAAATTCTTGGTTAACACATCAATATTTTTTGTAAAAGTAAATTTTTACACCAAATAATTACATATTGCCATAGTTTGAATTCGAAACCTTTATCAAATTATTCTACACTTTGTACCGATAGATCAAATATCATTTAGTAACGCATCAATGTTGAATTAGAGAATTACCACAATTCAAAAGTACTATCGATTGAAACCTGAATTAGTCGATCTAATAAGTATATGATGATACTAGTCAAATTTCAACCAAAAGACGATAAAACAGTGTGATCTCAGATTTTAAAAGTCGGAGTACATTGTATTTGATCATGAATTTCTGGTTGGTGATTGCTTATAATATATAATACGAATATCATTTATCTAAGGAGCGATAAATATGAAAGAATAAAAGTCCAAGGTTCCGCTCCTTTGCGTTCTCCGTCCATTCTGTGACATGTAATAATGCAAACAAAACGAGACAGCACAGGACCCACGGAACAAAGGAAGCATGAAAAAACCCTCCCTTTTGTATTATTCCGTACCTTTCCTTATCTAGCCAATTAGTGTATATTCACATTTTATAAATCAATATTACTTAGATTTTATTAAAAATAATAATTTATATTCAGATACTCACTCAAACAGTTAATCTTAGTTTTGAATTGGATGACGAAAAACGATAACACAGAGTAACCAATTACATTCTTAGAGCTTATACTCGAAACTTGTAGTTAAACTGAGTTTAATTAAGAGGTCTTGAGTTCGAATACTAATATAAAAATGTTAAATAATTGTTGGAAATTTTTTATCACGTTTTATATATTGTACTAGAATCGAATTTAGATTGGTCCATTGTCCGGATAAAAAAAATAGAATAATTTCAGGGCGGAGGGAAAGGCGGAGCTTTTATTTTTAGGGTGGGTGGGTCTGTTTTTCTCGTGATCCGTGGCCGTGTCTACGTGAAATCCCAGATAGCCTTCGTTAAGCTCATTATAAACTCACATATTAAGGGGAAAAGGGCTAATAGAGAAAAGCTAAGGTGGAGAAAGAGACATTCTTGCTTCCCAGCTGGTTCTCTCAACTGGGTTACTCTTTGTCTATCCTCCAAATGATAAAGTTGTCATCTTTCTGCTTATAGAACTTCAATTCCACCTTAACAAAGGTCAATCAAAATGTGCAGGTGGGTCTTCAGTCAATTCTCTGCTTTTTTATTTTTTTCTGTTCTCCCCTAGTTTTGATGTTGCAAATTTTTTCATATTCGGAGTCGAGCAATGTTCGATTATATAAACTTCCGCTTGGAACGATTCCTATTTTAGTTTGTAGTAGTTGGTTTCGTGGTTTGGGAAGCGTAGGAATCGGGATTGGGTTAGAAGTATCCGAATTTAATAGTAAAGTTGTATACTTTAGGTTGGAGTTCTATATTCACGGTTCTTTATGAGGAAAAATGTCTAAAATGGGAAAGAAACTCGATGGTTTTAGTTTGATTTTAAGACATCAAGCTGAAAATTTGATATATTTACTTGCTTCCTAATAAAGCAATAGCTAATTTTTGGAAAGCTATGTCAATTTAAAAGCTCTGAAACCACCCTCTAGCAGGTTGTTAGGGATCCTCTTTTAATCTGGCTGATAACCGAATTCTGTCATTCGGAAGGCAGCCGTTGTGTTTTTGCATTTGGTTGATTAGTGACTTTCCGACAGAGAGATAGATCGTCTCGGTAATGGGAAGGGATGGTTTCTGTGGGGAAGATGAGGATGATTCTTGTGGTTCCTTGTTGAGAGGGTTATGCAGATTAGATGCATATGATGAAGGTGGCGATGCAGTATAAGCTTTTATGGGTCCGTAAAGAAGGGGCATTTCGTTTGGGCTTGGTCCGAATAATGTTTACTTGTCCGTATACTTGTCGAGGATCGAATCGATTCGTGGTATGATGAAAAGATGGCATCATATCATTAAAATCTCAAACTTTTGGTACCTTGATTAATTCCTGGGGTTTTGGTACAGGGTTCTTGTTGTGCCTGCCAAGCATAGAGCATTTGATCCAATGGGGAAAAGCTTGTGACCAGAATGGATCCTCAAGCTTTCATCAGGCTCTCCATTGGCTCCCTTGGGCTGCGGATTCCCGGGACTGCCTTGAATTCTGGAAAAGCGGGAATCCGTGCGTTGTATTCTTCTTGCTCGTGTGAGATACGACTGAAAGGCTTTCCTGTACAAACAACGTCAGTCCCTTTAGTATCGTCGCCAGAAGAAACTCCTGATATTCAAAGCATCGTATCGAGCTTTTACCTCGAAGAATCTGATCTGAAAAATTTATCGGCCTCCAGCTGCTTCCTTGCACATCGTGCGTGTCTCGAGATTGCTGTTTTCGTAGGACGGACAGGGTCCCATTGTAGTGGTGGCATCAAGAGGCAGCAGGTAGGGACGTTTAAGCTGGATGTAGGTCCCGAATGGCGACAGGGAAAGCCGGTGATTCTTTACTGTGGCTGGATAAAAATTGGCAGAAACAAGCACGAGACAGATAAACTCGGAGCTGAGCTTCATTTGATGGTGAAACTGGACCCTGATCCAAGATATGTTTTTCAGTTTGAAGATGTCACTAATTTAAGCCCACAGATAGTGCAGCTTCAGGGCTCCATCAAGCAGCCTATATTCAGCTGCAAGTTCAGTCGAGACAGGTGATACATATCATTTTTTCTCCTTTCCTTTCCCTAATCTCTGTGCATCGTGCTTCGTTTGTTTCGGTGAGGCGATTTGCTCTGTCATTTTGTTCTATTGACTCTTGCTCCTGCTAGTTTCGGTGGCTATGAAATTGCGAAAATACTTGACCATCAGAGTAATTGACATGTTCACTTGAATGTTAACTGGCAGGGTGCCCCAGGTGGATTTGTTAAACAGCTTTTGGCCAGCTGCAGTAGACGGAATGGATCTCGAAGCAGAACGAAGAGAGAGGAAGGGTTGGAAGGTGAAGATACATGATCTCTCGGGCACAGCTGTAGCAGCAGCCTTCATAACGACCCCTTTTGTGCCATCTACAGGTTGTGATTGGGTTGCCAAATCTAACCCGGGAGCCTGGAT
The DNA here is from genome assembly GCA_963995505.1 of Hypericum androsaemum. Lineage (NCBI taxonomy): Eukaryota > Viridiplantae > Streptophyta > Magnoliopsida > Malpighiales > Hypericaceae > Hypericum > Hypericum androsaemum. Next base: position 11,707,016 of record OZ023194.1, read on the forward strand.
GATCGTTTCCCCTGATGCTTGTCGGCCTGAAAGCTGGCAACCATGGGGAAAGCTTGAGGCATGGCGCGAGCGTGGCATCAGGGACTCTGTATGCTGTAGATTTCACCTTCTGTCTGAGAGCCAGGAAGGAGGCAAGGTTCTAATGTCTGAGATCTTTCTGAGCGCCGAGAAGGGTGGCGTGTTTTTCATAGACTCGGACAAACAGATGCGGACAAGTCCTCCCATACCAAGTCCCCAGAGCAGTGGTGACTTCTCAGGTTTAGGTCCCACCATCGGCGGTTTCGTCATGAGCTGTAGAGTCCAAGGGGAAAGCAAGAACAGCAGGCCATCAGTTCAACTGGCCATGCGACACGTTACCTGCATCGAGGATGCCGCAATCTTCATGGCACTTGCAGCAGCAGTTGATCTCAGCATTGTGGCCTGCAGGCCATTCCGAAGGCGGCTGAGAAGAGGCTCTCGCCATTCTTTGTGAAAGAAAGAAACTGAACTCTCTTGATTCCCTAGTCAGGGGCCTTTTCTCTGTCTTCATCATTGTAACATTGGCAATTTGTGTACATAAAACTCTGTTTTGTTTAATTTCCAAGTTAGAAACTTTTAGCCTGCAAATATATAATCTCTGTGTCTAACTTCGCCTGCAACCATCAGATTCTTGCGATTGAGCTTCTTCCTAAGAAAGATTATGCACGATTCACCAAGCTGAATCTGAACATAGTCCAGGTTGTCCAAAGTGGCAAGTTAACTTGATATTTCAAGGAAATCTCGAGTTCGAACATTGCAAACAGAGCCGAAACTACTGGTTCACATGGAAAATTCCAAATTATTGTTTCCCCATATAAAATTTGGCACCTAACGTATGTGAAGATTACGATGGATTCCTGTTGAAGGCATGCTGGAAGATCAAAAGAGAAATAGATATCTCCAACATCTAAGTCCTGTTCACAACAGTTCATTACCAATGGCAGTACATCGATGAGTTCAACTCGGGTACGAGACCTTCACTCTGTTGCACATGGGAGAAGAACATTGGATGACAGTTTTGTTACCAAGAAGTAGATTGAGCTACACATGCTTCGATCAGTGGGCACATTGATGGGAATGAAAGAGTAGCAGATACACAAAGAAAAGAGAGTCTGCACTGGAATCTCATAGCATGATACTGAAATGCTGATATCAAGTTTCGCCGAGACTGCCACAACGGATCCATCTCGGCGATGTTCCTACATCTGATGAAAGAAGTTGGTATTTCACAGTGACCTCATGCATCTGTTGTTTGAAACAGTTGTTCAACCTCAGTGATTGTGTTGCATGCGTCCTTGATCTCCGGGCCTTCCTTATTGTCAGATTCTTCCTCAAATTCAGCCTGCAAATATTGGACGGGTATAAAAACAGCAGAGAAACAAAGAAGCCGGGCACAGACAGAAATCCGATTCACGGCACCAACTGTGCTAGAGTGGTAGAGGTTCCATGAGCTTAAATGAGAGTCAACTCAAACAAGCATCAAAATAGAGTCGGTAACTTCAACATCATCAATATGGCAATGGCACTTCAAGACACTCTACCCGCTGCCTTTTGCTTTTATCATACAAGACACTTCAAGCATAAGACTAGAAAAAAGTAGACGCCAGTGTTTCTTTCTAACATGTCCAAGACTTCCACAATCTCATAGGATCAATTTCCCACCCAACCTCGAGGTTAACAACCTACGCACAGGCCACCCAGCTACCAAGCACAATGGTAAAGAAGAAAACTGAATACGACACTCGTCTTACCAGAGTCGCTTTAAGATCAGCTAATGCCGCCTCGAGGCGCTTTCGACAATCCGGAACCATCATCCTCGACTCAGCCAGCACATTCTCCTGCCCACACAACAAGCAGCAAAGATGAAGAAAAAAGGCCTCGCAACCAGCACACACCAAACAAAACTGCCACATCATGCCAATCATCTCCTTAACATCATCACTTCCTAAACAATCTTCTCTACCCACACATTAAACCCTAAAACCTAAACCCTAATCTCTAGCATTAACCCGAATCGGCGACACACAGTCACACACAACTAACCATCGATCAAACACCAAGGCCGCGATTTTCACCCCGTACGGGCTTCTATAACACAACCACACCAACAGCAAACCAAGCTAAACAACATTTTCCGGCGAAACAAAAACGGAGCCATAGATCGATCAGTAAACGGGAGATTCGGATACCTGCTGCTTGAGATCGTACGGATCGGCGCTATTGTCCTTCATGTGGGCGGTCTTGGCGGCCTCCTGGTCAACCTCCTTCTCGTAGGACCTCAGCTCCTTCGCTAACCTCTTGCAAGTGCTCGCCTTTATCTTCAGGTTCCTCACGCTCGCCATTTTCTTCTTCTTTCTTTCTTTCTTTAGAGAGAGAGAGAGAGAAAAATATAACTGCAACCACCGGGATAGAGAGAGAGAGAGAGCGGGGGTGGGGGGAATGGCAATGGCACCTTCGAGCTAGGGTTTACACTTGGGAGTGGGAGAAGAATGCAGCTTCGCTTCTACGCCCAACGAGAGGGACGATTCGGTTTCCTTTTCTTTCTGGGGAAGGGGGAGAGAGGGGACCACACCGCGCCACATCTTGCTGATGTGACTTGCCTAGTAGACCAGGGAGTTCGGGTAATTTTCCGTGGACTTTTTTATGTTAATTAAAATAGGTTGGTCAATTTTATATCACAAAATATTAAAATAATTTTGAACTATACTATAAGATACTAAAATAAATTTTTTCTATCGTGTAATTTGAAACACATAAAATTAGACTAACTTATTAATTTTTATCACTTAAAAAATCCAGCATTAAGTCCAGAAATTTTTGGACAAACTAAGTTGTTTTGACGCGTGATACTAATTTAGTAGTAACTAGAATTATCCCGATGCCGATGAAACGGCGGCTAATTATCGTAATAGTAACAAATTGGTTTATAATTTTGCAAAAAACCTTCCGCCGTTCTCTTCCTTTCGTTCTTCTTCCTCACTTCCCCTCTCTCTCTCACACCTGGTCGCTTATCGTTGTTGCCTCCTAAATTCCAGAAGCCCTAATCCCAAACCGCGAGAAAACTCACAAGCCTCGCTTCCTCGCCGACCAAAACTCTCAAATCCCCAAAGTACGACATCGTCTTGGGATCGGATCGGGATTGTTTCTTATGAAGTTGTGAGTGGTCCTTATCTTTTACTAGATTCGTACTTGTTTATGAATTGCACATTGAATGTATATTTCCAGAACATGTATTATTAATTAATTAATTCACCAATCACACCCCCATGCTTGTTGCATCGGAGATCAGATAACCGCCACCGGTTTCAACGGTTCGATTCGATCTTAATCGAATCCGTCTCTGTTGGTCGGCGGAATGGAGCAATTCGAAGGCTTCTTTAGGAGAGCAGATTTGGACGGAGACGGGAAGATCAGCGGGGCCGAAGCTGTGTCCTTCTTCCAAGGATCCAATCTCCCCAAACAAGTCCTTGCTCAGGTACTAAATCCCTAACCCTAACCCTAGCCCTAGCTTGCCTGCTCTCGTTCTTTTTTGACCTTTCGTTTCGCAGATATGGACGTATGCGGATCAGAGTCGTAGTGGCTTCCTCGGCCGTGCTGAGTTCTACAATGCCCTCAGGCTTGTTACTGTTGCGCAGAGCAAGAGAGATCTCACCCCGGATATCGTTAAAGCAGCACTCCACGGTCCTGCTGCCGCGAAAATTCCCCCACCGCAAATTAATCTTTCAGCGATACCGGCCAATCGGGTGAATCCAATGCCCGTTGCCACCCAGATGCCGGCGGTGCCAACTCAGAATCTTGCCTTTAGAGGACCTGGAATTTCCAATCCAAGCATCAACCAGCAATACTTCCCATCTCAGCAGAGTCAGTTGATGAGACCACCTCAATACGGGACTACTGCTTCCCGTCCTCCTCAGAGTTTTCCGGGTACACTTGGCCAATCTCAAGGATTACCTACTGGTACACCTCCTCAGGTTATGACCGCTTCCCGTCCTCAATCCGTGCTCAGTGGTTCTCCTGGTATTGGCACTTCAAACGTAAAGAACTCTAATGATTGGCTCAGTGGATACGGCAGCAGTGGTCAGCCTGGCCCTAGAGGGATTAACTCATCCACAGCGAATGCTTCGTCACAGCCACTAGGGCCAATCGCCAGCAACTCAAATGTGACTGCAGCTTCAGGAAATGGTTTGGCAGGCTACTCAAATTTTGGAAGCAATGTGTTTACTGCCACTTCTAATGCAAAGAATGAACCTTCTGGGCCAGGTACTCCTGCAGCCACTGTGCCTCGTGAGAACCAACCTCCCTCGAAGTCTAGCTCAGTGAGCTCGCTTGATTCATTGCAGAGCACTTTTGCAATGCAACCTCTAGGCAGTCAACCTCCAAGAACCCAATCATTACCAAATATAAGCCAACAGGTTTCATCCCTGAGTTCGTCCCCGCTAGTGGCATCTGGCGTTTCTGGTGGAAGCACAAACGCTTCCAATAATAACCAAATTACATGGCCGAAGATGAAACCATCAGACATTCAGAAGTATAACAAGGTTTTCATGGAAGTAGATACTGATAGAGATGGCAGAATCACTGGGGAACAGGCACGCAATCTGTTCTTAAGTTGGAGGCTGCCCAGAGGTAATGGTCTAAACACACTGTGTGCGTGCTTGACTACTAGTTGCAACTTCCTCTGGCTTTGTCATAAACTTGTGATCTTTTGCTGTGCAAGGCATAGACAATAAATCTTGTATTCCTGTGGTGTGTCCATAAGCAACTTATTATTCCCTTTAAAAAATTAATTATGTTTAGAATTTTAGTTCTTTGCGCGAGAATTTTGAAAACCCCGGAAGATGAGATTCAAGAATGGTGAACGTTCTTTTGTTTTCTGGCTCAAAACCGTGGTCATTTATGTGCTTGAATGTATCCTTTTCGTGATCTGATTTCACGTGGTTTATGGATCTTTTGTTCCTTTCCTCAGAGGTCTTGAAACAGGTTTGGGACTTATCTGATCAAGATAATGATAGCATGCTTTCTCTGAGGGAATTCTGCTTTGCTCTGTACTTGATGGAGCGACACAGAGAAGGCCAACCTCTTCCATCAGCCCTTCCAAGTAATGTCATATATGATGACACATTATTGTCCATGACGGGTCAACCAAGGGTTGTGTATGGAAATGCCGCCTGGGGTCCAAGTCCCGGTATGATTTAATGATACCTATATGCATTTACCTATCAATTTTCTCTTGATGACTCAAGTTGTCTAATGCTGTAGTGCTCTGTCTGTAAGGTTTTGGCCAGCAGTCAGGAATGACTACTCAGCCTCTGGTCCCTAATAGTGGTTTAAGACCACCAGTTCCACCACCCCAGTCTCAACCTTCTGCCATGAAATCTGCAAATCAGCTAAAGACAGGAGAACCTTTGTTAGAAGATTCGTTTTTGGACCATCGGGATACTGGGGATCATAACTCAATTAATCAAGATCCAGCTGCAGCAAAGAAGGTTTTACCATTGTTCTTCTTTTAGTTTTCAAACACGATGTCTTTCGTGGGTATTTGTGCTGAGTCTACATGTTTTTGGCAATTTTGGAGTTAGTAGAATGAGCTTAGAATCCACAGCAGGGAGAATCTTAGTGCTTCTCTGGAGCTGAAATTTTGTTGAAATGAGGATATTCTAGTTTAGAAATTAGTTTGCCAGCTCTCGTTGACTGCCTAGTCCAAATGATCAGTATCTCATGCTATTGTTAATTACCATTTTTCGTCTCAAGTTGCTATTCCTTTCTGCATTGTGATTCTCATGCTTAAGTAGATATCAAGTGCTTGAACACTTATCATCCAATCACTTGGCTTTGAACTAGCCATGGACCACAATCACTATTTTGAATTTACACTAAGCTAGCATTATTTGATTTTCTTGTGAAAATTTTATAGGTCTCAGACACAGCGAAGGTGATTATGGATTTCAGAGAGAAGATTGAATATTACCGCACTACAATGCAGGAACTTGTGAGTAACTCCTACCTAACCTTGTGCGAGTGCTTTGGTAATGGACCATTTACCTGTCAATGTTAGGCGTAAAATGGATAATGCAATTTGGTAATTTCTTCGTCTGTAAACAGATTTTTACCTAGCTTGCTGACTAATCCTAACAGACTGAATCCCGTTCCGACTTTGGTTTTCATTTAAGAATCCTAGTGGATGACCATTTTGCTTCACAATCATGCGCTGATTGTTTAAGCAGATTCCGTGTTGGATATAAACTATGACATGATCATGGGATGCATAAAATCTTGGTACCAAACTTTACAAATATGAACATTGTGCTGCAGGAGTTAGGATTTCAATATATTGTAATAATTTTTGCTTGTTTGCTAATTAATTGGAGGGAAGATAACCGGAACCACAATATCAAAGCTGCAATTGTTTACCTGTTTCCAATCATTTGGGTTCAGCAGAAGAGAGATAACATGTAAGAAGAAAGTGAAATTGAGCATATATTCTACATACTGCATGATTTGAAAAGAGACCTAAGAATATAGCCTGAGGATGCTATTGGATGATAAGCTGAATTGAAGTAGGTTAGATGTTCTTGCGGACGTTGCTTTTGCTCGTGAACATTGATGATTAGCAACGAGACCTGAAAATTATTCCTTATTTCATAGTTTTGACTCATGTTGTACAACTCATGAATAATTTTTTTAATAAATATCCTTGGTTCAAACTCCTTATATATGTGATCGTAAATCGTGTTTCAGGTTCTGTATAAAAGCAGATGTGATAATAAGCTAAATGAAATTACTGAAAGAGCTTCGGCTGATAAAAGAGAGGTATGTTTAGATTTAGATTGCTCAAACTTGTTAGCTGCAGAAATCTGTTGACCCTTTAACTCTTTCGGTAAAGTAATCTGTTGATGATCTGCATCTTCTATTGATTAGGCGGAAATGCTCGGTAAAAAATACGAAGAGAAGTATAAGCAGGTCGCTGAAGTGGCTTCGAAGTTGACTATTGAGGAGGCCACCTTTCGTGATATTCAGGTAATTTTTACTTGCATTGAGTTTGATTCTCATTGACTACTTCTTGGTACTTAATATATCTTATTCAATTTCGTTATCCTGTCATTCCTTGCTCCATGGTCTTGCTTCCCTGCCCTTGCTTGAATGTATGGCTGCATAAATGTTCACGTTGGCCATTATCGAGTACCTTTGAAGAGAATTTTGGGGTTGGTATGTATTGATATCAAACTAAGCATGTCTTGTGCAATCGTGGTCAAGTTTTTTTTTTAAATATAAATTTATGCCATCTCATAGCAGGTTACACCCTAGGTCAAGTTTTTGCATTCAAATAAAAGCAGCCTCGACCTGGTCTGCGAGCTTTAATTTTCTCAAGCCTATGATAGAAAGAAAGATGTTGAGTATGCCTTCAATGAACTGCATACAGTGGACCTCCAGTTAAAGCTACAAGTCTTTAAAGAATGATAATGCTATTTTGAGAAAGTGTGTTATTTGCAACTTCCTCTCTTTGTTCCTCAATTGTCTTACATGCTCTCTCAATGATTTTTTGTTTGTATTTTCTTGATTTATATTAGGAGAGGAAGATGGAGTTGAATCAAGCAATAGTTAATGTTGAACAAGGTGGTAGTGCAGATGGTCTCCTCCAGGTACAAAATCAATAGTTAGGTAGAGAACAGTGTTCTGGGCATCTACAACTCGATTAATCAATGGTGGTTTCTCTAGGTACGTGCTGACCGGATACAGTCACATCTTGATGAATTAACGAAAGCATTAACTGAGCGCTCCAAGAAGCACGGGATAGATGTCAAGTCAGCTACGATGATTGAGCTTCCTATTGGTAAACTCTTGTTTTCTCCTGATATAATCTGATGCTAGGTGGCCTTTTTGTTCTTCGCATCTCAGTGTTATACTATGGTGAGTCTCACTTCAAATCATAATGCTCCAATTACACTTGGCTTGCCAGCACTCGAAGTTCTTATAACCTCAAGCATGCAACTGTAGTGCACCTACCTATAAGTGATAAGGAAGATGTGATAAGGAGAGGCGAAAGCCAAAAACATTGTGAAAAATATAGAATAGAACAACAAACTCAAAATAAATTCACAACAAAGCTTGGGTACAATTTTAATTTTATATTCTGCTGTCTGATATGGCCAAACTTTTTAATTTTTCTTTTTGTTCATATCCTGGTGAATTTCCCACACATAGGGGAAACCATGAAGTTTTGATTTCTGGAAGTCATTGTTGTTTCATTTGAGGCATATTAACGTTTTCTTGGTGATGTCTGATGCCAAGAAGAACCATTTAAAATGTGCCCTGTCAACTAGTCTGTTGCTATGGTAACCTCTTCCGTGCTTGGATTTTGTCCTTGGCATGTCCTCCAAAGAAACGATTGTACTGTCAATAATCCCATTCTGAAATTTTATTGCATGTTATTATTTCAAGGCTGGCAACCTGGTATTCAAGAGAGTGCAGCAGTATGGGATGAAGATTGGGATAAATTTGAAGATGATGGTATGTTAATTGCTTCTTTGGCTTTGAGTCCTCCAAGTTCTTTATGCTGTTCCAACTGTCTGGCTGTTGGGAAGTTCTCATCTATGTTGTTTTGGTAAGAAAAGTTCTCATCTATGTATCTTTTCAATTTACAGGATTTTCCAATGACCTCGTTTTGGAGGCCAATAAAGATTCTGCTTCTGAGACACCTGTTCAGAATGGAAAAACACATGCAGAGGGCAGTTCAACGCCAGATTCCTTGTCAAATGGCAGTGGTAAGTTGGGGCAATACTTCAATAACGACGAACATGTGTTTGAGAGCGAATCTGCATATGCACATAGTGAAGATGAACTGGTGAGAAGTCCTCATGAAAGCCCAGCTGGAAGGAGATCCATGGAAAGTTCATCGCAAGATTTCTCTGATGTTTTTATGAAGACTACAGAAGCAGAGGCAGAACCACATAGGTAAAAAAGAAATTTTATTTTAGTTGTTTGTAACATAAGACAATGTCCTTAATGGTGGTAGTCACATGCCTATTTCCTGGTTATAGAAGCTTTGATGATTCAACATGGGGTGCATTCGACACTAGCGATGACGTGGACTCTGTTTGGGGCTTCAACCCAGCTAGTAGCAAGGTGAGTCCCACACATTCTTGAAGGTTTTTTTTTCCTTTCCAAAATTTGTTCTTGCATTCGTCATTCATATTGTGTTTTTGAGTTTGAGATGTCTGGAAAATATTTTATCATGTGAGACTGTTTTGTGCGAGCTACGAGGGATTGCATATCTTTCCTGTCCATTGTATGGAGTCTGCTGCTTTGTATAAAATATAAGGTAGTTCATTGGAGTGTCATGCATTCTTATTCTCAGATACTTGGGTTTTAACTATGAAATTTAGATGGATTTTGCGTTAGCATCTCCAGATTTCCTTTTTGTTCTGTTTGAGGGCTCAAACTTCTTTTTGTTGATTTCAATCTTTTGTAGTAGTTGAAATGCTGTGGATGAATCCATTATGCATTGTCTATGCAAGCTACCAGTATCGGTAATATTAGTTAAAAGAGAGATTATGCTACTTGTGCTGTACCCGGGTCACCTTCTGACAAGAGAAGTAACACATAGTTGGCTTTGGTTGTGTTCCAAACACCTTTGACTAGATGCGGATTCTGATGTGGATACTCTATACTGATGGCCACATTCGAAAAAATAATTTGCAGGACTTGGGTTCAGAGAGGCAAAATGATATCTTTGGAACCGATGATTTTGGTTTGCAGCCAATAAGAACAGAATCGCCAACGGAGGGTGGCTTTCAGAAGAAGAGTGCATTCTTTGAAGATTCTGTTCCTGGAACGCCGGCTTCCAGATTCGGTAACTCTCCTAGATACAGCGAAGCAGGGGATCCATATGACAGGTTTGATTCCTTGAGCATGCATGAAGGTGGATTTTCCCCAAAGGTAGAGAAGTTCACAAGGTTTGATTCTGTAAGCAGCGCTAAGGACTATGGCCAAAGTAATGCATCCTCATCATCATTTGATGAATCAGACCCGTTTGGCCCCTTCCGAGTATCATCAAAAGAGGATCAAAAGGCCTCCGAGAGTTGGGGATCTTCTTTCTAGTTCTTTGGTATCGGCATTGCCATTGTTTTCTGTGTTTGATTGACCGGGGGTGTGTGCAAGTAAATTCATCAATTGTTGGTTGTCGCATTTCGGTTGTATTTTCTTTTTCGTGGTGACATTTGTGTTGTCTTTCCAGTCAGTCGCCAGGACATTGGGTTGGGTCCCACATCGTAATGTAATGTAAACCCTATGTTGGTTTGGATTTCTCTGCTGTCTATCCAGTTCTCTCATTGATGACACGTGGACATGTATGTGCTTATATATACTCGAGTATAATGTAAGTTTCCTCCTCATCTTCTCCATGATGAGAAAGAAAGAGATTTCTTTGTAGTGATTGTCTTACGCTTGTCATATTTCCCGTGATGATGAACCATAATGGTACTCGTATTGTTGCAGCAAGACATAGTTAGTCTCTTCATACTTGGAGAGTGGGAAGTCTCTGGATGAACAAGGTGTTGAAGGTGCAACGTGAGCTTCTCCACGAAACAAATGACCGTGTTAGAACTAGCTTATGGGTTGGGGATTGTTTTATTTACAACAACTCCTCATGGAGACTCAATTATTGTGTTGGAGGCGAGGTAATTACTCGCTCTTAACGGTTACTGAATTGAGCGTGGACTAAATAAAATTTGTTCTCATGTAGGGACTACACATGCAAATCAATATCACTTTAATCTCCATAGTTGGGGACTATCCAAATCCGTCCCCTCTTAAGGTTACTCAATGATTATCAATTGGCTGGCTCATCTGTCATTTTGATGATTTGGAATATTTAAAGCATAGAATTGTCGTATTTAATATTTCTAACGGACAGAAGAAAATCAGTAAAATATTTCCAAATGTAATTAACATTAATGTCCTGTCACCAAATCATTGCAATAAATAAGGAGATTAATTTGAAGGATCAAATTGTCAACGTTGGTAATTAGTTTGCTAATCTCGTCATCAATGTTAAGGTTGAAACATTTAAAGCATAGATCGTTGTACCTAATATTTCTAACGGATACAAATCCAAAAAATCTCTAAAATATTTCCAAATGTAATTAACATTAGTATCCTATCACCAAATCATCCCATAAATATGGAGATCAGCTGTGCCAACTCAGCTAAAATATCCAAAGGCATACAAGATAATTCCCAATTATGAGAATATCACTTACTATTTTTTTGTGAAAATTCGATCAAACATGGGAAAGGTGAATATATATTTCTTAAATCAATTTAGCATCTTAATATGCGGATTTCAGGATACAACGCCATTTAATCCAGATTGGAATCAAAAAAATTTCCTCCACTATAAATATACCAAACCCCATCAGTTGTTCTCTTCACCCTGCGCATACACCTAACAAACATTATCAATTGTCTACTTCTTACAAATCCAAATAGAAAGCTATAATCAACAACAAAAGATGGCCAAGGGAAACATGAAATCTACTTTCACTTGTGCTCTTCTAGGCCTACTCGTGGTGCTAGCAACTAGCACAAAGACGGCGAGAGGTGATATTCCATGCTTTGCCGCCCTGATGAGGTTATCCTCATGCAGAGATTATTTGGATGGCCACTCTCCATCTCCACCGGGTACGGTCCTAGCATATGCATAATTTGATATTCAACAGTCAGAATTTGATTTTTTTATATTTATTTATGAACTTTGTGTTCTGATCATCGTAAAAGCGTTCCGACAGGCACTTGTTGCATAGCGGTTGGAGAACTCAACCAGGATGCCAACACCCCAGAAATCAGGAAAGGGCTTTGCAATTGCTTTAAGCAAGCTGCTCCCGCTATTGGGGTCCTTAAAGATAGAGCCTTAGCCCTCCCTGGCGTATGCAAAGTCCCTGTCCCTGTCCCAATTAGCCCCGACACCGATTGCAGCAAGTAAATAACAAGATTCATGACGATTTCAATTAATTGATATTTCTTTATTTCTAATTTGTTAAAATTAAAATTAAAAATTTTATTTTTATTCGTGCAGTATCAATTGATTTTTAGGCAAGGAGGAGGGGTCAAGTGCATGCATGAAGTGAATTAGAGGGAATTTAACGTTCTTTTTAATCTGAATCACCAATAAGTGGAATATATATCTCCATTTAAATAAGATGTACTTTGCCGGTTTGCTGTTGAGCCTAGCCATGCAGGTAGGCAAAATGTAACACGAGTATTGATCAATGAAACCTATAGTTTTATTATAATCTATTATGATGTACTTTTCGAGTTATTTAATCATTATGGCAAACTATTCTCGCTGCATGACTATCTAATTATTGTCAGTGGAACCTTCTAACTTAATTCAAATATTTTTAGTCTGAGTAGTTAGTAATGTAATAATGCTAAGAATTTGTTAGAAAAAATTTGTGACCATTAAAAATTATACCCAACATTATTTAAATTATTATCTCAACTCAAACTAACCACGAGAGTATGAATTCAATTTTATCTCGACTCACGAGTGGGAATGGAATTCGGTCATTATTGGAGAACCTAAGAAGTGCCAAGTATATCGTAAAATCCTCCAAAAGAGAGTATTTTTTTCGAGGTAAATTGTTCAATTTATACTCGCACAAGAAAAAAAAAGCTCAAACCTTATCAAATCTGCCACGTAAAGGTTTTAATCAGTGGACAATTGATTCCCAATTCATTAAATTGATTTCGAACAAAGAGTTTGATCGTTCGGATATTGAACTGGCTACGATGATCGTATACGATTTGGACAGTGGATTAGGTCTGAAGTGAAGGGGCCGGTCCGTTCTCAAATGGACTGTCCACTTAGGACTTCAAACGATGCCGTTTCGGAAGACGTGGAAGCCCACGTGAACAGACAAGTCCGAGAAAAAAAAAATCACAGGGCTTAAAAACGCAATTTTAAACCACATGGCCTTAATTTGAAAAATGTGAAACTACAGAGTACTTAAGTGTACTTTTCCAAAAAAATAGCTATGTGCATCTTTTGCTGGTGGATTGTTCTAGTCCTTTTCAACTTTCCATTTATCCTACCCATCATCTTCTCACTATTTTGCAGGAAATTGCCACAGAAGTTCAGAGCGAGTCCAAATGGAGAAAAAACTTTTTTTTCCGAATGTTAAGTTTCTCGATTCTTTGATTAACGAAGGAAAATTGTTTCTAGTGATTGCTTCATGCAAAGTTTGTGGTTGCGGTTAGAAATGGCTGAAGAATGCATGAACCATGCGATGGATTTGAGTGGCTTGTTGCTGCTATATTCTTCGTTGGGTGATGCCAACGGGATGTTTGAGACTTTCTTCAATGATTAGATTATGTTTGAGGTAATGAGTGCTTGTGATTTATGATTAAATTAATAAATTTTTTATGTTAATCTTATTTTTCTTTATTATTTCTATAATTTTGTCTATTTAGTGGAATTTTATGATTCGTGTTACGATCCTACTATCTACACTTTTGTTATGTCTAAATGATCTTTAATGAGATCCCGATTTTGACAACATTTGTAGCGAGCAAGACAAAAAAATGACTCTTAGAATTTCTGCAATTTCTTAAAATTTGGTTTCGAGTTTCTTGAATGTTAGTCTGCAACTTCTGGGTGTGGGTGGGAACGCTCAACTTATCAAGGACTTGGCCTAATGTTATTTTCCCCAAGATTGTCAGGAAGTACGCCACTTCTTGTTACCTTTTTTTTTTTGGAGAAGTTTTTTATTAATACAACACACCCTAATTGTTCCATTTTCTTGTTTTAATGTTTAAAGTCATTTCTTTATCACCTCAATAAATGTTGGTCATTTGTTGTGGAGGTCTACACGCTTTACTGAATGTCACATTGTTCACGCTAAAATTTCGTTTCTTTTCTGATGTGAGATTTTCTCCAACACGTTCTCTCAAACGAAATCCATCTGGGCAATGAAGAGTGGGATAGGAACACCGAAGAAATTTATCTTGGACGTTTTAGATTGGATTCTGTATCTAGTGATTAATTGATTCGTAATTCCGAGGAATTAGCATTAGGAGCGTGTTTGGTCCTAAGGTGCCGCTATAATAACACCTTTCTAGCCCCAGCAGCACCCAATCTAACCACTTGTACTCGTTGAAAGGTGATGACGCTCTCCAACTACGGGCTCAGGCCCAATGCAGTGTCACGAGAAAAACCCATATTGAGGCCCACATATAAGAGCCGCGCCTCCGGCCCAAACCCCAAAATCCTCCCTAATCCCAACACCTCCCTCATCCATCCGGTCGTCCCATTCCCGTAACGAACGAAGCGAATACAAAATAAAAAAAAGAAACCAGAAAATAAAAAAAAGGAAATAAAAAGCGAATATAAACCGTCGCCGACACCGCCGGCGAGAGCGGCGAAATGGAGATGGAACTGGAGCCGAGGGTGAAGACGCTGAGCTACAAGGTGAAAGCGATGTCACGTGAGTCCCCCTCCCAGAAGGCCGCGCACGTGCTCGAGACCGACCTCCGGTCCCACTGGTCCACCGCCACCAACAACAAGGAGTGGATCCTCCTCGAGCTCGACGTAAACCCTAACTGTCTCCTACCGTTTCTTTGTCTTGCTGCTGCCTCTGCTAGAAGCTTCTAGAAACTTCTTTTCATTATCCTTGCTTGCGTGTGTTAGGAACCTTGCTTGCTGTCGCACCTTCGCGTCTACAATAAGTCGGTCCTCGAATGGGAGATCGCCGTCGGGTTGCGGTACAAGGTTAGCGTTGCTCTGATTAGGGTTTTAGTTGGGCTTATGGTTGAGGTTTGTGAGAGAAAGTGTTGCTATTGTTGACTTTTGTTGATTTGTTGACCAGCCGGAGACATTCGTGAAAGTTCGTCCACGGTGCGAGGCGCCTCGCCGTGATGTGGTGTACCCTATGAACTACACACCTTGCCGATACGTTCGGATATCTTGCCTTAGGGGGAATCCCATTGCAATTTTTTTCGTTCAGGTACTTTCGGAATCCTGTCTCTCTCTGTGTTGTTCGTAGTTCACTGTTGGATCTTTTTGTGCTCTGCGTGGCCTTGTGCATTAGTTTCAGTTTTCTTGTGTGGCAGCTGATTGGGATTTCTGTAGCTGGGCTTGAGCCGGAGTTTCAGCCTGTTGTAAGTCACCTGTTGCCGAGCATTATAGCACACAAGCAAGATGCACACGACATGCATCTACAGGTGGGTTCAAATGACACTCAATTTTTATTGCGTATCACCTGTTTTCCTGTCATAATGCTGATGCATTATGTGTGTAGCTGCTTCAAGATATAACAAGCCGATTGCTTGTCTTTCTACCCCATCTGGAGGTAAAAGTTTATCTTCAGAATTTTGGCTTCGAATTTCTTCTCTCGCAGTATGTATGTCTCAGATTTTCTGTTTTGTTGGTTAAAATAACATCTCATCACTGTGTAGGCAGATCTAACCTGCTTTCAAGATTCTCCCGAGGATAGCTTGCGTTTTCTTGCAATGCTGGCTGGGCCATGGTATCCAATTCTTCATTTAGTGAATGAAAGGTTTGCCAAGCTTCTGTTTTGATTATTCATTAACTACCAATCCCTGCCATTTTATCCCTAGTCTGCTTATAAATGTACTTGGACCTCTGCGCTGTCAATTACTTTGCGGTAATAGCATTGTCAAAAGTTGATAAATTAAAATAACCGGGAATCTTGAACCACTGGCTTCTTAGGCTGATAATTTCCCCAGAAATTTGTGAATTGAGCTGAGGTTATCTGGCAACTATGGGATCCTAGTTTTTACAGTATGCAATCTATTTCACGGGTCTAAAAGTTTGAGCTATATCTAGGCAAGCAGATTATTCATTAGCATTAATATCTTATATCCACTGATTGTGGAAGCATTGGGTTTTGAATCTAATTTAGCAGCTGTGTAATTTCTTGTTTTACTTTTTATGATGCTTTTTTTCTAATTGTGTCTTTGTGAAAGTCAACTTGATGGTTAACTTCGTGCTGTTGGTACACAGAGAAGCTGCTAGGTCTTCTTTGAATGCGTCTGATTCAGAAGTTCCTAAGCAGAGCCAGCCATCCAGTTCCTTAACTGTTTCTTCTAACTTTGAGGTAGCATCCTGTTTCTTTCTGCTTAGTCCTTTTTTACGTGGAGAAATTTTGTTTTGCATACCAGTTGTTGTTTATTGGTGCCTGTGTTCCTGGTTCATTAAATAGCAGCAGTGACTTGTGGTTGATTGTGAACTTGCATTATATGTATCATTTATCCATTTAAAGAATATTACGATCTGCTTATCATTTGCAGCCAAGGAGGTCGCGGAGTTCATCTTTGATTGGCTCTTCCACAACTGGTTCTTTGGTTTTCCGTCCAGATTTTATTTTTCTGCTTTTTAGAAAGGCGTCCAAGGAGTCTGACCTGGCTATAGTTTGCAGAATGGTAGGATCTTCTGAGCTACGCTGTTGTGTTTCGGCAATCAAACTGTCACTGCCTTATTGGTTTGTCATCCTTTGTTAAGAGGTTTCATTCTTTCTAGGTGTCAAGAGTTGTGCATAAGTTTGAAAGGCCTATTGAAGTTCAAAATGCATCTACTGCTGCTGTTGAAGTTACATCTGCTTCTGATGGATCGTTGAAATCTGAGTCTTGTGGCCCTAGTTCGCTGGTTGATTACTCGGCTTTGTTGGGAGAAGAATTTCACATTCCCGAAGATCAGTGGGATCTTAGCCTTTTAAATGTTTTAGATATTGCGGCTGTGGAGGAAGGCATTTTCCATGTTCTTTTTGCTTGTGCGTCACAGGTTGATTACAGTAAAATAGGGCTACATTCAACTTCAATCCTCATTTTTATATTTGTGCTTGTGCACCTCTGTTATAATACTGATCTAGCTATAATTTACAGTCTTTGCTTTGCCATAAGCTGGCTGATAGCAGCTCTGACTTCTGGTCTGTTTTGCCTCTCATTCAAGCACTGCTTCCAGGTGAAGTTTTCAGGATAGGCTGACGTTTGTAATCATTCTGTGATTTTTGAACTTTCTGCAGTCTCAATAAATTGGGTTCTTATTGCCATTGAGAGCTGGCTCAGTATCAAAGGGAGGGGAGGGTAATGGGATAAAAACAGCACGCTAGGGTACACCCCCTGGCAGTCGCATGCATTGTGATTTTTTTCTTCCTAAATGTAGGATATTTAAAAAAATGGTACTTATCAGTAACTGTACTGTTCCTTTCGATGCGGAAAAAGCAAGCAGTATTTTCCGATTCAAGTAATCATTTGGCTTATATTTGGAAAATCTTTTGTGAAAGGACTAGATATCTCTTTTTGAATCGGATGGTTGGTTTCTTCATTTGGTTTGTCAACATTGTTTTTCCTAGAATTTGTGAAATCTTGTTTCATGATAACCATTTCTAACTACCCATTTAAAGCGAGGGTACCTATTCACGCAACTGAAGTGAGGGCACCTATTCATGCAAAATGAGTTGATTGCCAGCTTGTCATAGACGTTGATTGTTGTCCATTGTATCTTCAGTTTTTCTAACAAGTGCTTTTACGGCTCCATAGCTCTTCGCCCATCTGTAAGCAGCCTCGGAGACCATGCTGATAATAGCTTTTCTCAATGGAAACAACCTGTCGTTCAGCAAGCCCTTTCTCAGGTTAATTCGATACTCGAATGAACTCTGTTTCAAACTTGCATAATCCTAACTAACAATGGATTGTTTGATTGTTTTAAATGCAGATTGTGGCTACTTCGTGTTCACCAGTTTACCGATCACTTCTTCATGCCTGTTCTGGCTATCTATCATCATTTTCATTATCTCATGTTCGTCCTCTTAGCTTGACTTCTCCACCCCTATTATATATGTCTTGGCAATTTATAATGTCAAGTTTTATTTTTTTCAATTTCCCTCTTGGTTGGCCTTGTCTATCGTTCTTTTCTATTTTCATATTATTCTCTCTTCTCTCAATATTGGATTCATGTTTGTTATCTAGAAGGATTTTTTTTTTCAAAATGGTTGGTACTGGTTGGCCATTTAATGGAACTTGTTCGCCACTTGTTTCTCTCTCTATTGAAGCAGTGTAGCAATGTTTGCCATCTAGAAGGATATTCATTGGATAGTTGTCACTTGTCAGTCGTTTTATGGCATTTTATCAAGAATCTATGCGGAAATTATTCGTGTTGTTCCCTGTAATTTTTTACCGGCAGACAAAAATTAACATATCTGATCATTGTTTACTGGCCCACTGTGATGTGTATGCTGGCGGTGTGGCTATACACATCTGCAGGCCAAGGCTGCTTGCATTCTTATTGACCTCTGTTCTAGCATTTTGGCACCTTGGGTTGGTCAAGTCATTGCAAAGGTTAGTTGTCTTACTATTTCATTGATTGCTCAAGAATGAAATTTTTGCTGCTTCCTTATTATTGTGCTGACTGGTTTAGGTGGATCTAGCCATGGAGGTTACAGAGGATCTTTTGGGCACAATTCTCGTAAGGAAACTAAATCAAGTGTTTCATTTGAGATAGTTATATAAATAGTGTTACGTTACGCTATAAGGTCTACTAGTTGAATCCCGGCAATGAGTATTGTTACGTATCGTATTTGAGTCTTATTATTGTTATTAGGAGTCTTACTATTATTATTTCCTATTCTTACTAGTAGATTTACATTCCTAATTCGTATTAGTATTTTCCAATTCAGTAGTCGAGTCCTAGTTGGTATGTTCCTATTCCGTTGTAATCGTTTGGTTATATAACACCTACGATACCTAGGGTTTATGCAGTGAAGAAAATAATAAAGAAGTCTCTTTAGTTTATCTCTCTCAATTTCTATCAACACGGCGCGAGGACGACGAGGTTCGAAACCTCGAGATCCCACCGCGCCCCGCTACAACTTACGTAGCCATCCGGTTCATAACAATTTGGTATCAGAGCCACCGCTGTCCGCCGCCATGACGCGAGCTCCAACGAAGTCATGCTGGCCCAAATCTTGCGTGCAATCGAAGACAATAATCGGAGGATGGAGGATGAGACCAGGGTGGTTAAGGTAAATTCTTTCCTGTCCCGACGGGGCCTCCCTGCTCTTCCTGCTTTCTCAGGAATTAATCCGAGAGAGTGGGTTAGGCATATTGAGGAATATTTCTTGATTCATCGATCTGTGGAAGTCTACAAAGATAGTATAGTGGAAGAATTGTTGGTGGGTAAAGCGAAAACGTAGTATTGTTCTTGGAGTTTGAGCAATGTAGAGGCGGATTGGGATGAATTTGTTGCCGCTTTGTGTGTGCGCTTTGAGAACGATGATGAGAAGGTTGTTGAATCAGTGAGTTGGGAATCACTTGGGGGAAAACAGGAAGTTCATGATCAAAAGGCTGAAGTTGAGGGAGTCTTGTTGGTCGAGCCTAAACTCCATAATCTTGTTGAGGTTCCCTGTGAATTTGGAAAGGAAAACCGAGTGGGTTTGCTGAAGAATTCTGTTTTAGGATGTAGGGTTCTTATTAAAGTCGACAAGGAGGAAGATGTTCATGATGATAATGAAGTTGTTCAACAAAAAGAAACAGATCCTATGATTTCATTCCTTCAAGTTTCTTGCAAGGCAGGTTCAGTTTTAGCTTCAATTGGTGGCTTAGGAGATCTTGGAGAACAAGATATGTTTTTGCCAGTTTATGAAGGAAGTGTTGTTCAACCTTTATTTCAGATTATGGTTCAAGCTCTTCGCCCTTTGCCTTTTAGAGATAAATCTGATATCAAAGGGATAGTGAATTTGCAAGATATTTTTAACAAGTTGAAGATTGCAAAGTATACTGAAGAGAAGTTGAAAGCCATATTTCAATTCTTGTTGGCATTTGGTGATGGAATTGATTTGGCAGGGCAGCTGCTATTGAAAATCTGTGCAGTGCTAATATTTGTTGCAAGTGATTACTGGAGGAAGTTCAACATTTTGAGCTGGAAAGATGACCCACCTAATGTGCAGCTGACGGTCCAAGAACGCCAAGAACTCCATTTTCCTTGCTACGTGATGGTAGCATGTCTGCTGGAACTTCCTTTGACGATCCATTCGGGTTCATCTGATGCATTTCCAACACAGCCGAGCCGAGTTAGCACACATCAGGATTTTCAGCTCGAGGACGAGCTGTCTCGCGAGGGCGGGAGTAGTGTTACGTATCGTATTTGAGTCTTATTATTATTATTAGGAGTCTTACTATTATTATTTTCTATTCTTACTAGTAGATTTACATTCCTAATTCATATTAGTATTTTCCAATTCAGTAGTCGAGTCCTAGTTGGTATGTTCCTATTCCGTTGTAATCGTTTGGTTATATAATACCTACGATACCTAGGGTTTATGCAGTGAAGAAAATAATAAAGAAGTCTCTTTAGTTTATCTCTCTCAATTTCTATCAACACGGCGCGCAGACGACGAGGTTCGAAACCTCGAGATCCCACCGCGCCCCGCTACAACTTACGTAGCCATCCGGTTCATAACAAGTATAGTCTTGTCTACACCTTCATGTCATTGTGTCTTGTATCTGTATATTATTCTTATGTTGTGTTCAATTTGTTTATTCTGTCCGGAAATCTGAAGTGTCAAACCATGGGAAAAAAAGAAGAGTCGAAATCTCTATATCAGAGATGGATTTAAACCCAGAATCTAGGAGTGTCATTGATAATACCAGATTGTTTATAGAATGGGGTTGGATGTTCACTCCATAAGGATCAGAAATGATTTGGGGGCAAGAAAGAAGCATTCAAGGAAAAGCAATTGCAGTTAATGGCATATGCACCCTAGATGCTACCGGTTCTTAGAGAGAAGTGTGACACTTTTATTTAATTTCACGAGATGCACAATTAAGTAATAATTGAAATAAATAGTTCTGATTAAGAAAAAGAGGAGGACTAGGTGGGGGTGCAACGTCAGTGCCATCAGTTTAATAATTTATACCCTGTGTCCTGATCTGGTTTAAAATTATGTAGTAGTGGCAGTGTTCAATATTTTCTGTATGCTAGGTTTAGGCTTTCAGATTTCTTTGGAAGGCTTGTTTTTATTTTCTTATTTCTGTATATTGTTTTCTCATGTTTACAGTCTTGCTGAAAGTTACGATTGTCAAGACATCATGTCATGGAGCTGTTTCCTGCTATGCTTTTCAGGATGCTCGGCATTCACCAGCTCGTGCTCGTGCTGCACTGAAATACATTATACTGGCTCTTTCTGGACAAATGGATGATGTATTATCGAAGTACAAGGTAGTTTTTCACCTTTTCCATGTTTTCTAGTCTTAATAGGCCAACGACAGTGCCATCAAATTGGCTAAAAAACTTGAAAATTTACTTTTCTAATGTGCAGCTTTATGGGATTGTTGTTTTATAGATCACTTACTGAATGATGCTTTGAAGCTGAGATGATATAGGTGTAGATAGTCTTAAGCTAACCCCTATTAGAATTTAGGAAAGTGGTTAGAACTAGAACCTTTGGTGATAAACAGTTCATAGTTGTTTTCTTTCTATGTGACATATCAGGAAGTTAAGCATAAAATTCTCTTTCTTCTGGAGATGCTCGAGCCTTTTCTTGATCCTGCAATCCATGCATTGAAGAAGACAATATCATTCGGAGATGTTTCTTTAAGATTTATGGAAAAGCAAGAACAGGCTTGTGCAGTTGCTCTGAATGTCATCCGAACTGCTGTGCGTAAGCCTGCTGTTCTCCCCGCTATAGAATCTGAGTGGAGACACGGATCTGTTGCTCCAAGGTATTACTTGCCTGTATTTAAATTCTTGGTGGAGTCTCCATGCTACCTTTTATTTTGTTGCTTTTTTATTTTGCTACATGCCTATATTGGCAATGTTCTTTGATTTGTGTTTGTATATCCTTCGGTGTGCTTGATATTAACTTTCAACTGTATTAATTTGAGAATGTTGTGGACTGTCGTCTCTTGGCTGTGCTACGGCGGAACTGATAGATTGTGCGCTTGTGTTTCCTGTTGTTTGATCTTGAGGATTGTTTCTGGATTGTGTTGCAGCGTGCTCCTTTCTGTTTTGGAGCCTCACATGCAGTTGCCCCCTGAAATTGACCTATGCAAGTGTCCTGCATCCAAAGACCTTGAGAATAACTCATCAGTCCGACATACAGGCACAAGTTCTAGATCAAATAACCAAGATGAGTTGAATGGGAATGCTGATGTTTCTGATACAGGTGCAAAGGTAGACGTGTCTGATGATTCAAATCTTCTTTTTGCCCCTCCAGAACTGCAGACTATAGTACTTGGCCAGGCGTCTAGGAGCCCCAATGAGTATAACAATGAGTCCAATCCCGACTCGGACATGAGATATGTAGTTGAGAGAAGTATCAGCCACCTGTTTCCAAACAGTTTGCAAGTGCTTGATGCTAAATTCAGTGCTGAATATTTCAGTTTGCAAGCAGATCTTCTTCAACTTATAAACTATCGTGACGCCGAGATGAAGGCTTCAGAATTCAAACGTTTAGCATTGGACTTGCACAGCCAGGATGAGATAGCAATTGAAACACATAATGCTGCTATAGATGCCTTGCTCCTGGCTGCTGACTGCTATGTTAATCCATTTTTTGTGATGTCTTCTGGTCTCGGTTCACAAATAATTGATTCAGGGAATGTTAACAAGACTGCAAGTGCCAAAAGTTATTGGTGCTCAGATCCGAGTAATGATTCTGAAATGATTGCTCGCAACCTGGAAACTGTAGCACTTGTGGAGAGGGACAGGGACAAAGTTGTTCTGCAATTAGTGCTCGAAGCTGCTGAATTAGACAGGAAATTCCAGTGTGGGATGTCAGAAGAGCAGCTTCCTCAGTATACTGATGGAGATGACGACCAAGTTGTAAGGTTGTCTCCAATTGGCATGCAAACTGCAGATGCAATCACCTTAGTTCGACAAAATCAGTCTTTGTTATTCAATTTTTTGATCCAGCATTTGAAGAATGATCAAAACTTGATGCATGAAATCCTAATGCATTGTTTAGTGTTCTTGCTGCACAGTGCTACTCGGCTATATTCTGCACCTGAAGATGTGATTGATATAATTTTGGGATCGGCAGAGCATTTAAATAGGTCGCTGACATCGATCTATCCGCAGTTAAAGGAAGGTAATTTTAATCTAGGTCCTGAGAAGTTATATGGCATGCAAAGACGCTGGATACTGCTTCATAAATTAGTTGTTGCTTCAACTGGTGGTGAAGGGTCAGACTTCGCAATTGGTACAGAGAACAAATTTCGATGTGGGAATTTGATTCCACAGTCAGCCTGGATGCAGAGAATATCTACCTTTTCTGTTAATGCCTTTCCCCTTGTCCGATATCTTGGTTGGATGGCTATTTCTCGTATTGCAAAGCTGTACGCTAAAGAGCGTCTTTTCCTTGCTTCGGATTTGCAAAATCTTACGAGCTTGCTCTCTATATTTGTGGATGAGCTTGCATTAGTAGATAACATTGGTGAACGTAAGAATCAAGAAGAAACGATTCAACTTTCAGGGTTACAACGAGACTCTTCTATGCTGAATGAAAATGAAGTTGCTGAGAAACAGGGTCTTGGCCTTTCCTTTCGTGTGATGTACCCTGTTCTGAGCAAGTTTCTCCCAAATTTAAAGGAACAGTTTCAGTATTTTGGTGAGAGCATATTGGAAGCTGTTGGCTTGCAGCTGCGATCTTTGTCTTCTGGTTTTTTGCCCGATATCTGTCGTTGGTTTTCTGATTTGTGCTCATGGCCCTTTTTTCAAGACCATCAGATCAGCTCTCCAAACAAGTATGGCCATGTCAAAGGTTATGCTGCAAAGAATGCTAAAGCAATCATTCTTTACATACTTGAGGCTATTGTTGTTGAGCACATGGAAGCAATGGTGCCAGAGATACCTAGAGTGGTGCACATGCTTGTGGTTCTTTGCAGAGCACCCTTTTGCGATGTGCCGTTTCTCCAATCCGTGATGCATCTTCTGAAGCCTATCATATCATATTCATTGCTTAAGCTACCGGACGAGGAGAAAATTCTAGTTAATGATTCATGCCTGAACTTTGAGTCACTGTGCTTTGAGGAACTTTTTATTGACATCAGAATGAAGAATGTTGAGAACCTTTCTCTAAAGGACTATCAAAGAGCATCAACAATTTTCATCTTGGCTAATGTCTTTGCAGATTTGTCCTTCCGGAGAAGAAAAGAAATATTGCAGTCCTTATCCCTGTGGGTCGATTTCACTACTTTTGAGCCTACAACTTCTTTCTATGATTACTTGAGTGCATTTCATGCAGTTATAGATAGCTGCAAAGTCTTGTTAGTTCGGGCTCTAGAGTCATTTGGTGCTATACCACTTCAGTCATCCAACTCCTCTGACTTGGACAGATTATCAGATCGTGATTACTGCCCAACAGCTAATGAGTCAAGTTCATGGTTTCTTAATGAAATATGCAGTAATTCTTGTCCTCAGTTCCCTGAGAATCTGAATTGTAAAGATGCTGCTAGCAGACAAAAAGAGTATTTATCTGCAGATGAGATAGTTGACTTTTTTGGAGTTTTGGAAAATGTCATTATCAAGCTTCATCCAACAATCGAGAGCTGTTGGAATCTCCACCCACAACTGGTAAAAAACTTAACCATGGCGTCAGCCCAATGTTTTGTGTACTCAAAATGCATATCCTCAATTGGGTCATATATTCAACATGCCGAAGACTCTATGGAAGACACACTCCTCCTGATGAAATCAGCTGATCAATTTTCTAGTCATTGGACAATTGCTCTTGGTGAACTTGCTGAGATCATTATTAATCTCCAAGAAGCACATTGCTGGCAAGTTACCTCTCTTCTGCTTGATTGTCTACTTGCAGCCCCTCGTTGCTTTCAGATGGATAATGTCATCGTGCCCATTTGCTCTTCGATTAAAAACTTCGCTTGTAGTGCACCAAAACTTGTTTGGCGCTTGCAGGTGGACAAATGGTTGTCCATATTGCTTGCAAGGGGTGTCCATTGTGTCAAGGACAGCGATGGGCCTCTTACTGATTTGTTTATTACGCTCCTGTGTCATTCTGAACCTGAACAACGGTTTTTGGTTCTTCAGCAGTTGGGTAGACTTGTTGGCCAGGACATTAATTGTGAAACAGCGGTACAGATGTCTAGATTTTGCAATAAGTTGCTTTCAGCAACCTCATACCTCTCAGTTCCCAAGTCATTTTTGTCTCTTTTGGTTTCAAGGACATGGGATCAGGTTGTATTGATGGCATCATCTGATGTTATATTCTCTCTCCGAGTGCCTGCGATGGCACTTCTTATGGGCTACATTCCATATGTCGCTAGGCAGCAGTTACAGTCTTTTCTTGCAGCATCAGATAGCATACTCTATGCTCTGGGCAAAAGGACTGCTGATGGAGCTTCTGAAGGTCCATTCTTAATGCTCTCATTGGCACTCATTGCTGTTGCTTGTTTGTACTCTCCGGCAGAAGATTTTTCTTTGATACCTCAAGAGGTCTGGAGAAATATTGAGATCATAGGGTCCTCCAGAACTGGTACTTTCTAAACTGGTTACTGAATTGATTTTGATTACATAGTATATGCCCATGATTCCTAAGTAGATTTTATTGATTTTTCCCCCTTGTACCGTTCCTCTTATTATGTCCAAGGCAAGTTTGGTGATCTGGAGAAAAATGTCTGTCAAGCCTTGTGTAAATTGCAAAATGAAGATGATGAAGCAAAACAGGTAGGTTCTGGTGGTATCCAGCAGTGTAGCATTATGCCTGCTCACAATTGTGTTTTTCTCTTTGTCGATGTATAGATTTGTAGGCGGTTAATTAACCTTGTGACTTGGTGTTTACTTTATAAGGTTCTCAAAGAAACACTTTCTTTGAGTTCTAGAAAGCAAGCTGACCCAGATTTTGGAAGTACCCGTGAATCTATTCTTCAGGTAAGAATGAGCTCCATATATTCATGAATTTTGGCATTTTTTTGTTTGCAAAATAGTTCTGACCATGTTCTTAGGAATTTGATCTAGTTGTCCTTATGTTCTGTCAAATGTAGCTGTTCTTGACTGCAAGCCCCTGACTATAAAAGATTGAAATAATTGTTAACATTTTGTGGCATCTTAGAAAAACTTGTTTTTTAATTCTGTAATTTTTGTAACAGGTCCTTCCTAATCTGACTGCTGTATATTCATACTTCGATATGTTTTCTAAGAAGATTGACGACGAAGCAATGGTAAACATGTTTGACGCTTCTCACGTTTCATTCCAGAATGTTAGGAAAACTTGTTAAATTTGGTTTTGTTGCAGAAACTGCAAGAGGCTGAGATAGAGCTCGACATTCTTTTAAAAGAGGACGCTAAAGGAGAACTAAAAGGAGCTAGTGGAGAAAGGCAAAATATTTTGCCTACTGGTAATTATTTTTCATTCTGAAGTGGTCCTAACACCTTTTTTGATGCTTTAGATATCTTTTTCTGAACACTGCTTCTTTTCTGCTCTGTTCATTATATTTTAATATTTGCATGTACAGACGCTACAATGAATGACGGACGTCTTCAGCAGATCAAGGATCAAATTCAATCCTTGTACCCCCTCTCTCCCTCTCTGTTAAATGCAAATTGTGATGTTAATGAGTACTCTTTGGTGTATTTAGCTTTTAGGCAACGAACTTGTAGGTGACTACATATGATATACTGCAAATCGAGTGGGTGGTGAGTGAGGACGTGAGGGAGAACTATAGGCTTGGAGTGGGTTTTACAGTACCATAAGTGAAGATGTATAGCAGTGGTTATTCTGTTAGATATCTTTTGTTCGATGTGAAGAAAGGGAAGGAGAGGGTGTTTGATGGGGAAGAAATACCTCTTTATGACTTGTCGATAGATGGTACAGATTTTTGTCTTTTTGGTAAAGTGAAAGATTTGCTTGGAAGAAGTACAAACTACTGCTAAATGTGTTTACTTTGGATTTTTTCAGAGAAAAGTCTAAACTCCAAGAGGAGATAGTTGCACGCAGGCAGAAGAAGCTCCTATTGAGACGAAGCCGTCAGAAATATTTAGAAGAGGCTGCTTTCCGAGAGGAAGAGCTTCTGCGTGATCTTGATAGGTGGGTATGCTTTTCACTGCTCTTTGGTAGAAGTAGAATTGAGTGGATGGTTGTAGCAATTATATATTACAAATACTGTTTGCTGTCGGTTCTTCAGGGAGAGGATGGATCAGGCGGAAAAGGATGTTGAGAGACAGCGACTACTGGAGATCGAGCGTGCAAAAACTAAAGAGCTCCGTCACCAGCTGGATATAGAGAAAGAGAAGCAAACACAGGCAAGATTCTTCAGGGCTCTGTATTTATGTGATAGTAACATGAACAAGGAGTAGGTATTGTCAACTTTTTTTCTAACATTGATTTGTGTAGTGAATTGAGCCGCGGGAATCGTTACTGTGAAATTAATTATGCAGCTGATATTTTTGATATATTTTTGATATATTGAGGGTTTCTTTTTACTCCATACTGCAACATACTTAAAATAAGACTTTCTTCATGCAGAGAGAACTTCAACGTGAACTAGAACAGGCTGAATCTAGTTCACGATCATCACGCAGGGAGTTTCCTAGGTATGTTCACAATATCACTCTTTAAAGCCCTGTGTCTGTATTACCCAAATCGTCTAGTTTCATGCTGTTTATGTCATTACAATTCGTACGGAGGAGTAGCTGCTTAACTTCCGGCTATGGCCTCCAGGATTTGAGTAGTGCTCCAGTGAACTTTACACACACAGCTTAGAATTAGTTAAATTTATCCAAATGGGTTATGATTTGAGAAATAACTGGTTCATAGACACACAGAGAACTCGCTAACAGCGTTGTTTGAGGTGAATCTGTTTCCAACTACATGCGGTATATTTACGCATAAACAACACAGAAGCAGATACGGCTGTATTCTTGTTTGTTATGCATGTGAACATCGTTAAGTTAAATTAAAATGACAACGGGAAATGTCGCTGTGGCGTTGTGATGCATGCTAGTGTAGATACATGACTGGGTTTTGTTGTTTTGCAATCTTACTTCCAGCCGGTCCCGCGACCGCTATCGTGAGAGGGAAAACGGGAGAGCGGGCACAGAAAGTGCAGCAAGAGCAGGCAGTAGCATCTTGCAGCCAGAAATTCCCTCCACTAGCTCAGCCATGGCTGTACCTGTTGTTCTCTCCAGCTCTCGACAATTTTCCGGGCAGCCGCCAACAATTCTTCAACCCCGCGACCGCCAAGATGAATTCGCCAGCAGTTATGAAGAAACTTTGGATTTTGGCAAGGACTCGGGTGATAGTGGAAGTGTTGGCGATCCGGAATCAGTGTCGGCATTTGATGGACAATCGAGTGGATTCGGCTCGACGCAGAGGCAAGGGCCGAGAGGTGGCAAGTCGAGGCAAATACTCGAGAGGAGAGTGGAGAGGGAAGGAAGGCGTGAAGGGAAGTGGGAAAGAAAGAACGGCTAACTGGAAGAGAGATTGTGTGGTATGTAAACCATTGTACTTCTTTTCTGAATTGAGGATAGGATTGTGGAATGCAATTCAAATATAGGATTGTTGTTGTACTAAATTGGAATTGGTTTGTACAATAATTTGGATTTTCCATCATAGGCCTTTCAGGTTGGGCCATCTGGGAACCACTGATCATTTACACAAACCCTCTCCTTTTCTTCTTCTTGAAAACCAGAACCATCTCCCGTGGATCACACGAGGCTAGTGACCATACTATAATAAAACCGAGAGTTTTTTCCCAACATGGTTTTAATGACCATGTTAATACAATGCCAGTGACCATAGTTTAATAGTATTAACATGTTGGTACCTAGAAACTAATTGAGGTTAAAAACCATCTCAACTTTAATTCTTTGGGTTTTTTAATTTGGGTGTGGTTATCTCAATATGTCCACAAATTTGCAAGTAACAAATGTTCATGTGATCAAACCTGTTCTAGTGTAATGTTAAAATCTCAATATCCAGCTCAAAATCATAAGACAAATTGATTGATATTTTTCAAACAATTATTAATAAATTTATCACACTCGCATCTAGCGATGCGTTAATAAGAGAGAGAGCCAACAACTCGATTTAATTGATAAGCATGGCATAAAATAACCACTTGACATAGTGGACCTTATTTCATTCCACATATTGGTCTAAACTAGGACAACAAATCTACGGTACAACATCCCCCTTCTTCTTCAAGGTGCTGCTCTTGGTGCTGGTATAAACTTAAAAGGATCGAATGGAATAAAATGAGGCCATCTAAACTTAATTTTGGATACCATTGCTGCTCCTGACATTGACTCCCAAGGGCCGCCCCGGAAAACATTCGCTTCCGGGGTCTGCCCTAAAGGACGAGCAGCTGAGGCACCTGGGCAGCTGGAAAATGACAGGGCCAATATTAAGATTGCAAGAACAATCAATGTCTTTGATGGGATTGTCATATTGAAAAGAAATTGGTAATTGACAAGATGGTTTTTTAGATGGTATATGTGAAATTCTTGAAGGTTATTTATAGGCTAAGGCTTTGGTGTACAAGTTCTTTTAATTGGGGCAATGCCTTCAATCAATTTGCTCTCCTACATAAGATGTCACATGTGCAATATTCTAACTTGGTGCAATGGATTCAATCAATTTGGTCTCCTACATAAGATACATTTATGACGATCAATAAAAATATAAGAAGTTATGATGAATTTATTCCCTCAATCAAATTGCTCCGCTACATAAGATATTTTTGCTACCCTGCATAAGATGCCAAATGCACAACTTTCTTATTTGGTATAATGGCCTCAATCAATTAACTCCCATACATAAGATAATTTTATGACTTTCCACGAAAAAATATAAATTTTCAACTATATGTTGTTTGTTTTGTAGTGATTGCGATGGTTGGAATACTCAATCTATTTTAACGTTTCTGATTTTATTCGACCATGAAAGATTGAATATAATTTATGAAAAAATAAAATTGGATAGATTTACTCGAATATCAATCCTCTTAAATGTGTACATCTCGAGTTACGGAAGGTATTTGATACTACAATGTAGTCCTATTTTTTGTTTGATGTTATCTCGTACTCCAATACGAATTGAACCCAGAAATTTTGGTTCATTCAATCAACATTTGAATGGTGACAAAATTTGTTATAATCTCTATATCCAACCTAAAGACAATACGCTGGTAGATTTTTTACACTTTTAAACAAAGTCATCACTCTTGCACGCACGAAATTTAACTTCACCAACGTGCGATGATTAGGGGGTCGTGCGAGCACAACAATGAGCATGAGATCACCCCGCTCTCATATTATGTTAGAATATCCATATCTAACCTAAAACTTTAAGACAATGAGTTGGTAAATTTTTCACACTTATAAACAAGTCCACGACTCTTTGCACTTAACAATGTAAGATTCTCAACAAATATTTTACACTACTATGTTTCTAATACTCAATCTCGACACCTTTTAATTTAGCTAAAATAACTTTATTTCATGGTCATTGGAGTGCTCTTTATTATAAGTCAACAACTCGCACCTAACGTCATATGAAAGGGGTTCAGTGTCCAATTACAAAATCTTTGAAAAAGTGGATAAATCAAAAAATAGTTGCTACATTAAAACTAGGCGCAAAGAATTAACCAGAGTGGCCTAGAGAATAGATCAAGAATAAAGAAACAAAAATTGCAATTGGACTAGAGAATACGATTGCACATACGATTTGGTAATAAGAAAGAGAGAACAACTAGCTTTAGTTGATAATAATTGACATAAAACCACCACTTGATATCGTGGACCTTATTTCATTACATATATTTGTCTAAATTAAAGACAACAAATCTTCTTCTTCACGGTGCATTTGGTGCAGGTATAAACCTCCAAGGATCGAATGGTGAAATATGAGGCCATTTAAACTTAATTCCGGATGATATCGTTGCTTCTCCTGACGCAGATTCCCAAGGGCCGTCTGGGGAAACATTCACTTGCGGCGCCGGTGGTGTCTGAGTCTGCCCTATAGGACGAGCAGCGGAAAACGACAGGGTCCCTAGTAAGATTGCAAGAAAAACCACCAATGTCTTTGATTGGATTGTCATGTTGAAAAGAAATTGGTAATTGACAAGATGATATAGGTGAAATTCTTGAAAGGTTATTTATAGGCTAAAGCTTTGGCCCTCACATTTTTATTCGGAAATTCACTGGGTCAACTAATTCGGATTTGGGATATTTAAAAATGGTAAAACTCTTTCAATAAATATTTAACACTAATACATCAACAAAGATTCGAATTCAAAATCAGTTACGGTACAATAACTCTCTAGAAACATTGATATAAATATTCAATGGTTTTCCTTAATCAATTTTCTCTCCTCCATAATATATTTTTATGACCTTCCATGAAGATATAAGAAGTAAGTACAAGTTTACTTACTTCCTTTCATAACATGCCACCTGTACAATTTGCTTAAATTGGGGCAACCAATTCAAAATCAATTTGGTCTCCTACATAAGATATGTTTATGACTTTCCATAGAAATATAAGAATTTACGATAAAATTTACTCCCTCAATCAATTTGCCGACCTTCCATAAAACACAAGAAGTTGGGGGTGAATTTGCTACCCTGCACAAGATGCCACATGTACAATTTCCCAACTTGGTCAATGGCCTCAATCAATATGCTACCTTACATAAGACAATTTTTTACCTTCTATAAGAATATATGAATTTAGGGTTTTTTTTAAATGTAATCGCAGAGAAAGAACTGAAATAAATTTTTTGTTTGTTAGCCTACCATTCTAGCCTATAGTATAAAGTACCTTCCACATTAGGGACACTAAGAAATCACATGTACTTAGAAAGATATCATGAATTCCAACTTTGACGACAAAAAAAAAGGACAGGACTCTGCACATGAACTTCTTGATTATGCATATATGGAAGCAAATTAGTGTTGTATGGCTGATTGGAGCTGAGTCTGATTGTGGTTAGAGGAGGGAGGAACTTGAAGTTAGTGTTAGCTTGACTTAAGTTGAAGCCCACCAACCGCTTATCCATTTTCTTATTTTGGGCCATTATTTGTTTATAGGTAGAAAGTCGATATTCAAAAACAAATAATATAAGTGTTGCCCTAAATAGAACAACACCAACCTCTCAAAAAAAGAAAAGAAAGAACAACACCACCAAAAAATTCGCAATAAAAGACTCAAAATGCAAATAAAGATCAAAACGCGAACTTCACATTCCCAGTTAAACCAGAAAATTGCATGAGATAGTTGAAGTGAAAATAATCTCGTTTAGTAAGAGACTTGAACTCTTCAGATTTTTTTTAAAAGAATGATTTTCTAAATAAGATTTAATCTGTCTCAAAATAAATAAATTCACCGATAAAATGTAACATATCTGCAACAACGGCTCATCATTCATGTAGTGAAGTAATTTTTCTTGCTAACCCAGAAATGTATTTATTCAGAATACTAAAAGTTGATAGATTTTTTTTACGAAACGAACACTTAACTTCGGTTATTTGAAATTGTACTCTTAGTCATTGTTTTCAAAAACGACCCGGAGAGCGACCCGGATTTTGGTCCGTTCTCCGGGTCAACCGGTCCGACCGGTCAAACTGGTGGTTGGACCGGTAGTTTATTATATATATTTTTAATATATATTTAGTAAATAATAGGTTTAAAAATTAATATTCTTGAAATATTGATAAATTTATTTCATATTTAGTATAATTATCTTTGTAGATTTAGTTTATTTTGTGTTGATTTAGAAAAATTGAGTAGAAAATCTGATTTTTTTGGGTTGGGTTGGGTGAAATCTAGTTTTTGGGTTGGTTTTTTGGTCAAACCTAACGAACAGGATTTTTCCGGGTCAAAAATCCGAGCCAACTGCCCGGTCTGACCGGAAATCTTCCGGTTCGTTAGGTAACCGGTCGAACTTGATTTTTTGACCCGGGATTGGCTCCATTTTGCAGTCCGACCGGTCGGACCACCATCTCGAAAACAATGCTCTTAGTACATGTACCATATACTTTTACAAAACGGCACGAATAATAGCTTCTACTTGAAATTTATATTTGAAGAGAGAGATAGTAGCGATGGAGTTTGGAGGGGAGAAATATTTTTCTTTCTATTTTCAAATTTAAATTTATTTTTCTGTCATTTCAAAATTTAAAATATCAGGAATTTTCAAAAAAATTATTTGATTTCATGTTTTTAGAGTTTTTGGAATTTTTATGATTTGTATATATTTTCTATTTGGTGAAAAAATTTATGTCCAGTCAAAACGTATCAAATTAAGTCAACTGGATGATGTGGCATTCTCATGGTGAAATGAACATTAACTCTCACCAAAAATTGATTGTAGAATATCAATTGTTGAATTTATAAATATATAGTAATAAATGATCCAATAGGATGACAATTGTACTTCATCAACAAGTTCAAGTTGCTATTTTCCCTTTTTTTTTCTGAATGAACAAGTAGTACTTTAGTCGGCAGAATTTATTTTCCATTAATTGTGCAAAGGGCATTAAGAAAAAAAAACTAAAAGCACTAAGATTTTGTTTCTTTTATTAGGACCGTTGAACTAGCACCATGACCAAACTTGAAATATTCCATGGGAAATTTCAACCTCCTAGTGAATCCAACACCATGTAACATTATCAATCTTAAAACATCTTTGAAAGAAACAAAAAATATTTTCTATGCAAAAAATTCTTTACAGCCTGGTTCCTTGTGTTTTTTTATGGGAGTTCATAAAAATATCTCAGGTAGGTGTGCAAATTAATTGAGCCAATTGCAACAATTAATTAGGAAATTGTACATGTTGCATCTTATGTAGGAGAGCAATGTTACAAGTTACAAAACTTGTTAACCTATAAATATGGTTCATGAAAAAAGTCACATATATCTTCCAAACCAGACATCTTGCTGTTGACCAATTTCATTTCAACATGGCAATCCCAACGAACATGTTTCTTGTGTCTGCGATCTTACTTGTGACCTTGTCATTTTTGAGCAGCCCGGGTTCTTCAGCTACTCGTCTTTTACTACAGACGGAGTCACCTGCCGAGCCAACTAATCGTTTCCCATTACTTCCATTTCCATTTCCACCACCATCTTCATCATCCGGCCCTTCGAAAGGGAGGCCGAGGTTTCCGTTCCCATTTCGCTTCCCTCCGTTTTCATCATCCGGCCCTTCAACATCATTCCCATTTTTTCGCTTCCCGCCATTCCCATTTCGTTTCCCTCCGTTTTCTTCGCCATCCGGCCCTTCGACCGGAACCCCTACGCCTCCACCGAGGTTCTCATTCCCATTCTTTCACTTCTTCCCATTTCCGCCATTCGCGCCTTCGCCGGGAGGAGCGAGTCCGCCGATCGAACCATCATCATGAAAGAAGAAAAGGACACCATATTGTAGACATGCTGTCCTTAATTTTGGTAGATATATGAAATGAAATAAGGTCTACCATTATCAAGTTGTTGTTTTATGTTTCTTAGAATGTTGTCCACAAATTCGGGCCTCCGAGAAAGCGACGGAATATTCTAGCAGGATGTTTTCTGTTTCATGTCCTTATCATTAAATGCAAGTTGTTCTTGACTCTCTTGGTTTGGTTTGCAACAAATTTATCATAGTAACTAATAATTATCACTATCAAAACTAATTACTAGACGAAAAAATCACGGGATCAGCTCCGAATGCACGACGCATCGATAATACGCTTCGTAGTTCGGTCATTACCGAGTTAAAAGTCAGGCAGTATACAACAACTGCATCTGGTTAAGGTCATAAACTTGTAGTAGGTTAAAGTAATACTGCATCAAATAGTGTATCTTCTTAAGCTGCAAACAAAGCATCAAACTACTCGGAATTAAATCTAATCCAAGACAATTACAGAGGATTCCCTCTCATCCTGGGCCTTCATCCTCTGCAGAATCACATCCGGCAGGCGATTCCTGAGAATCTGAGACCTGAACTTGAGATGTCCATTCATGCTGTGGTCCAAGAGCTCAAAGATGCATATATCTCCCACCCCAAGGTGGTTGTCTGCCACGAATTTGCCCCATCCCGAGCACAACTTTTTCTGCCTACCAGTCGTGATGCATTCCATCTTCCATTTGAACCCGCGATAGGCTATCGATGTAGGGAAGACACCGTGGGGGATTACAGCGAGAATCTTCACAGGAAGCAACTAAACAAGGACATCAAGACATGATCATCAAGTCAGATAAAGTAACACAGTCGATCCCGCTATTATCTTGAACCGGAGTTGGATATGGAACTTCAACATGACATTGTTGTTCGTATTTCATTTTACAAACTATTGGTGGGCCTAAATTCGTGAACATCTCTAAACCAAGAAAGTAGGATATACAATGCAGAAAGAAAGAAATTACAAAAAAGGGAAAAGAAATGGTTACCACAGATTGCGAGTACGACTTGCAAAAGCTAATGTGGAAGTAAGGTTTCCCAGAAAGTGGCCAATGCTCCTCCTTTTCAAGCTCATCTGCTGCTGCCATGGCTGGGGCAGCATCGGCCGGAGAGTTTTTTTTCCCACGAGCATCTTTTTTGCTGCCTGAAGTGCTCCCAAATGAATACATCGGCACAAATGGTTTCGAAGCAGCCTGACCGAGCTCTTCCATTTGCAGCACAAATCGAACTGCTGAGGTCACGTTAGTACCAGTAAGTTTGAATGTTGCATATGGCATCTGATATGCATGTAAAACCAATTTCCAGCGCCTAATGTGAGCGTTTCGACGTGGCCACTTGTAATCTAGAAAGTACAAATTTGAAGTTCATGCTAGTAACTAACAAGTCGGTTTGGTTCAGCCTATCATAACATCCGGATTAGTACTACTTCATCGAAAAGCTCTAAGCACCAAGATTTATTAAATTCTTGACTGTTAACTAGAAAAACACAGGGAATGAGAAGCAAAAGGAACTAAAAATGGAAACACCAACATGGTCACATTGCTTTGGATTTTCATTCCACTAAATAGCAAGAGATTCAAAGACAAAGCAAAGCAGGTTTCTAGAAAAATTGGACAGAGGAAGTGACAAGGGATAGACAATTTGCTTACTTCCTTTCTCCTCCTTACTTCTTTAGCTTGCTTCTCTCACTAGGCACAGGAAAGGGCAAGTTCACTTCAGCTTCACAAGAGAAACATATGAAAAAAACAGAAACAGTGAACTATAACTAATAAGACACTACTGTCCTGTAAAAAACCGTACAAAAGTCTCACAATGCTTTTCCTGACAGGTTTGATCCTCCAATTAATTCAACAGAATGCTTTTCCTGACAGGTTTGATCCTCCAATTAATTCAACAGATCAAGAGAAAATCTTGGTGGGTCCCGACACATAGTGGTCCCGCTGCATTAACCTCAGAGTCGTCAGGATTTGTACTTCATTGAGTTGAATACGGTAGTCATACAAAAGATACTCTTTAAGCTCAGTTGAAGGATGGTGGCCAATCTGCAACAACACCGTTTTACCATTGAGATTCTCACCTGAATTGTTTACAAATTTTGAAAAATTACAAATTCATTATCTTTGTGAAGATATTTTCTTCGATGATTTTCTGGTATTCAAAGTCGAACATTATTACCCCAATCTTAAATGTGACTCTCACAATGATGTGTACTCTATTATCATGGTTCAAACTCAATTCCAAATCTTTTAACGGTCCAACTAACGAGGATCTTCTAAAAATTCAAGTATTTTACTACTTGAACCAAGGAGATTCTAACGTACACTATGTAGGGATAACTACTTAGAACCCCCGTTAACAAATTCGTACATAACCATAGAACTGCAATAATAGCCAACAAAGAGCTGGAACGATGCGAGGAACCAAGGGAACGGGAACACGTTCAAGGCCTTCTTATTGTAAATGTTTAAAGACAATGTTTTAGAAGTACCAAAGACCAAACACAATCCCGAGCTGTAACGTCTTGGACTTGCTGGTTCCCTCCGCCTCTGCATCTCCGGCTGCTCTGGGGATGAGACAAGATCTTCTCCCTGAGAAAGACCCAGATGGGGTTTCATGGCCAAGTGGGTGGGCATGGATTCGGGTGAAGGTGCAAACTTTTAGAGGAATAATGGGACAATTTCAGAAGTGGGTCCACTAAAGACAGCAACTTTATTGTGGGTTCTGGTCAGGGAACCGGGTAATTTTCCAAAAAGGGGTTAATTTTCCTGAATGAGGTTCTCGGGGAATGTTTTCCTTTTCTGGTGTCGAGCCAGAAACCGCTCGGCGGGCAGCGATTTAGTCTTCAATGTTCGGAATCGAACCCGAGACCTCCCCTTTTCAGATAAGGGGCGTAACCAACCGAAATACAGGAACTCACTGATTTATGATTTTGTAATAAATAGTATATTACATAAATAAGGGTTGTATATTATATAAATGAAAATATTTGTGATATAAATAAATAATAATATATTGCCAGAAACCGCTCCATAGGGAGCGGTTTCACTTTTGGCCAGAAATCGCTCCACCCGGAGCGGTTTTCTTTTCGATCAGAAACCAAAATTCCTTTCCATTTAATACAAAAATTCAGTTATAAAAAACTGTTCCGGTGGCTCGTATATATTACATATTCGGGCCAAAAGTGAAACCGCTCCACCCGGAACCAGAGTAGAATTGAGTTCCGCCACCAGTTAGAAACTAAAATGTCTTCTTCACTTCTTTTTGCAGATTAAAAATTCCGTTGCAATTCCATTCGACGGAATAGTTAGATATATTATTCAATGGTCACTAGAAGAGGATAGCAAGATATGTCTCCCTTTAATGTCCATCTCTTTGACTTCCCATGTTCTGCATGTATATGATCAAATTCTCTTATCCTAATTAATAAACTATTATACTAACAGCATAGAAAAACAGGTTTTTCTTTTCCGCTAGAAACCGCTCCGGGTGAAGCGGTTTCACTTTTGGCCCGAATATGCAATATATACGAGCCACCGGAACAGTTTTTATAACTGAATTTTTGTATTAAATGGAAAGAAATTTTGGTTTCTGGCCGAAAAGAAAACCGCTCTGGGTGGAGCAGTTTCTGGCCAAAAAATAAAACCGCTCCCAACGGAGCGGTTTCTGGCAATATATTATTATTTATTTATATCACAAATATTTTTATTTATATAATATACAACCCTTATTTATGTAATATATTATTTATTACAAAATCATAAATCAGTGAGTTCATGTATCTCGGTTGGTTAGGCCCCTTATCTGAAAAGGGGAGGTCTCGGGTTTGATTCCGAACAAAGTATAAATTTTTTCCTTCTTTCCATAGCGGATTTCGAGCCGCCCAGCCGAGTCGGCCGAGCCGCTCCATTGACAGAAAACGCTCCCCTTGGAGCGATTTCAATAAAAAATGCTGCTCCCGCAGCGGTTTCGTTGAAGGCTAAATCGCTGCCCGCCGAGCAGTTTCTGGCTCAACCCCAGACAAAAAAAACATTCTCCGAGAACCTCATTTAGGAAATTACCCCAGGGAACCAAAGTTGAGGAGGGAGGAGGAAGCAACTTTAGTGGTGGTGTACTTGTGGTGGTTGGGGGATTTGGGGAAAGTGACAGGAGATGATGAAGAGAGCATCTTTTCTCCTTTGCCCTTCTCTTGCTTTTGGAGGGGGGAGAGAGAGAGAATCTGTAGACTAGGGTGAGGTGGAGGAGAAGGTACCAAATTCTTTAATGTGTTTTTAAGGTACTGTTTGGAAATGATTATGCTGGATTAGACTAGTAAGTTTCTCTACTGGTGAGTTATTATTCGGCTTATTGAACTGATTAATTAAAATTTGAATTATTAGAGTTGAACTCGAGATTTTTTTAAGCTATAATAATTCAGTATTATGGGTAGGAAGACCGAGAAGTTTGGTTTACGGAAAGAGAGAACCAAACAAGGCATCAGGGTATCCGAGATGACGTCAGATAGATGGCCGTGTTTGACCGGCCTTTTTGTTGTTTTCTGCTCCGGTGGTAGGTGTGGTCCGTCGTCGGAGACTCCCGAGGAACGCCACTCGAATGCTTCACCTACTTTCCAACCGAAAAATAAGAAAAGCTTTCAACTATCCTAATTTTGTTTTTCTTACATTTTTTTATTATGTTAAAGGGTTGATGGTGGGTTCATATTTCTTATAAAAAAATTTACCTATGGATTAAAATGTTGGTAGGAATTTTATAATGTAAGAATGAGACAAGTATACAAATAAGAAATGGTCAGATTAGATCCGGACTGAGGCCCACCAGCACAGTCCGAATTATACAAAATGACACACATTATAATAACAAACGTGTAATACTTGAGATTATATGGGGATATTTTGAGAGCACGTGTAACATTAATGTCTCTCCAAGGCGTTTATTATTTTTTTTAAATGATATCTTTATCAAATAATAAAATATTTTGTAATAAAACTCCTCTTATTTCTATTAATGAATATCTTTATCTAATAAGAAAAATGTCTTCTGAAATAATGAGACTTTTCTACAATCAAGAAAATTACTAATCACGA
Source organism: Hypericum androsaemum (assembly GCA_963995505.1). Lineage (NCBI taxonomy): Eukaryota > Viridiplantae > Streptophyta > Magnoliopsida > Malpighiales > Hypericaceae > Hypericum > Hypericum androsaemum. The sequence goes on from OZ023194.1 coordinate 11,746,525, forward strand.
TTATATTTCAATTATGGTACTAGTGTCATAGTATGTCATTTCATATGGTATACTAATGTCACTTCACATCGTCTTCGGTATCAATTCACATGTGAAGAGATCCTGTTATGCCAATGTGAAGAGACACTCGTATGCTCATACAAAGTGACACTTGTATGCCAATTTGAAATAATTCTGGTATACCATGTGACACTAGTATACCATAGTACTAATACCATAATTAGAAATATAATTGTGATTAGTAATTTTCTTAATTATAGAGAAGTTTCATAAGACATTTTCTTTATTGGATAAAGACGAGATTAATAAAAATAAGAGAAATCTCTCGAGTATATGAAATATTTTCTAACTGAATAAACACACCATTAAAGAAAATAATCAACGCCTTAGAGACATTAATGACACGTATTTTTCAAAAAAATATCCATGTATATTGTGCGTGTGGGTCTCAATCTTCTGATTAAAATGACACGCCTGTCTCTAATAGATGGTCGAGATAGTACTTCGTGTGGTGCTGCCCATCCTATTAGGGGCAACACTCAATCATAGGTCTAATAAGAGTTCGACAAAATGATAAGAGAATTGGATTCACTTAAGAAGATCTTAGATTCAAAATTTAAGAATATAAAAGACATCATTAGAATTAGGAATGACATGAATACTCATACCCTAAGGGTCGGGCCCTACCCTAACCTCATGGGTATATGGTATATTGAGTTTGACTAGATCTAGGGTAGTGTATTGTTATGAGTCCACTTTTAGGGATGAGATCTAGGGTAGAGTATGAATCATATGAATTCCTACCATATCCTTACTCTTTTACTTTACTTTGGACTCTACCCTAACTAGACCCCTGATTAGACTTTAATTGAACCCCTTTATCTTATTTTTTACTTATAAATTATAATAAAGTTCTTAAATATTCTTGAATATGATCTATAATATTGACTCTGAAATTCGAGGTACATATAAATCTAATTTTTTTTATTGATGTACTAGATATTTCATGATTAAATTATAATTTATTTGAATTTTATTTATAAAATTAAAATTTTATGTTTAAAAAAATCAAAAATGTCTTGCATTTAATTCAACGGTCGGACCATGTAGACCCTGCGAATCCTGAGGGTAAGGGTACGGGTCTAGTAATAAATTTTTTCAAGAGTCCAAGGTAAGGTATGGGTCCAACTTTTCAAACTAGTGTATGGAAACTAGTGTATGGGTAGGATCCTACCAATACCTTACCATAGTCATCGCTATCCCTAATTGAGATGTCCACCCTTAAATAATGCTCGATCGAGTTTCAAAAAAAACAACTATAAAAGGAATAACAGGATAGCAAAGGTTATTTGGCAATTTCCATAAACAAGAAATGGTAATGGCATAAATTTAATAAAATTTGGAAAAAACTTTATTTTAGATAATCGTTAATTATTTTTCAAGTTTGACATATTCTTGATCTCATACTTTTTGTTTTGTTACATAAAAAATTGGATAAAAATTTCAAATAATTCAATTTTGAGTTTCACGTTACATCAGACAGTAGCAAAATTTTCTTTTGCCAAATATAAAATTTTCATTCGGTCAACTACTCATCTTAATTCTTATGCACAGTGACAAGAAAAAACTTATAGTTAAGTTTTTTTTGGGAAACAAAGTCAACCATACTTATATTTATGTATGAAAGTGCGCAAAAAGGAGTACATCCAAAGCCAAAGGATGGGTAGAAATCTAATCCGACGGAAGAGAACCTAGTCTACATTCGTGACTAAGCCAATCGACAACCTTGTTAATAGTCCGAGGGATACAAGTAATCGAACATAGGGGTAAAAGAACTAGGGTACGCCTAATTCCTATTACAAGAAGTTCGACTTCTCAATTGATGACCGGGTCCCTGTACGTTAAAAAAATGAAGGCCAACCTGCAATCCGTTTCAACAAAGGTGACCAAGTCTCGGAATTGAGTGGAGACCAGTAGTAGTGCTTGTTCAATCGAGCACAAGTTGAGCTTGACCTCCTAAATGAGGCGTTGATTATCTCTTGCAATAAAGGCAATACCCGCCCGAGAATGATAGTTCATCCAAGAGGCATCGTAATTAAACTTCACGTCTCCCGCTAGAGGGGCAGCCTATAAGAGAGGACATGAACTGGCTAAGGTTGAGGGTCCAGCACCTGCAAAAAATCACGACAGTTGTCAAAACAAAGGTACTAATTTGAGAGGTATCAATTCTTAACCTCCCAAAGATGTATTTGTTCCTGGTCAGTCAAAGATCATATCCAGTCAGTTGCCAAAAGTTTGGCTCTCCCGGGGTGGGTGGGTGGGGGAGATTTTCTAGCACCAAAAGAGCCCGCAAGCCAGCTGGCTCGTGCATGAGCACATTTAAAGATCATGTGAAATCATATGGGTAAGTTGACTCCCGGTTTTATATACTACTATTTCTTTTTAATTTTTTTTAAAATCATATTACAAAGATTTTACTTGACTGAAAACTATACTAAATTCACGTTATTTAATTCATCTTGTGTGTCACTTTAAATCTTTTTCCAATCCAAATTGAAATTCAAATGTTATAAAATTTGTCTGATTTTCTTAAATTAGTGAAATAGAATGTCACTTAGATAAAATTAGTAATGCATGATAATATAGGAATGGACTTGAAAAAGAGAGCCAATTTGGCCAAACTTGAAGCCTTCCTCCACCTTCACTCCGGAAAGGGAACCATCAATTTCGAATTGGGAAGAAAACCCAGAAAAGTAAAAAAGGCGGAGTCTTGGAGAGGAGAGAAATGGAGGAGGTACAGAAGAAGCTCGGAATTCTCAACTACCCACGAGCTCACGCCCCCGCCCAGGCCCTCCTCTTAGCCGGCATGGAACGCTACGCCCTCCTCGAGTGGCTCTTCTTCAAGTAACCCTCTCTCTTTCTCTCTAAATTTTTCTGATTTTTATTGAATTATATGGTGGAGATTAATGGGGTGTTGTTGTTTTCGTCAAGATTGGATTTTTCCTTTTGGTGTGTAGGCTGCTCGGAGATAAGTCTCCCTTCTCGCAGCAGCAGAATCTGCAAGGGGACGCCATGGATCGCGACGAGGAGACCTCCCGTATACAATGTCAGTTGCGAATCCCACATTGCTTAGTGCAAGAGCGGTGAGCTACTTTATAAGTGTGGAAAATCCACCAACCCATTGCCTTAAGGTTTTGGGTTGGATATGGAGATTCTAATATGTTATCAGTGCGGATTGATCTCGTGCTCATTGTTGTGCTCGCACGACCCCATTCCTTCATTTCTTGGCCGTCCAAGATTAATGGGTTTTGATTGGTGTTGCCAGATTTAGCCGAGATTGCGAAGTTCTTGGGGATCACGACGTTTGTGGATACAGAAGCCATCCAAGTGAGTTCCTTTTTTAGGAACTAACTGAAGTTGAGAGTTTGGAATGGTATCCGGAAGATTCAGACATTTTTTTTGTAGGTTTTAGGGGAGAGGAAGTTATGAGGAGCGGACCGCGATGCTCTGTCTTATCGTTGATCTTGTGGAAGCAAGCATCTGTGCTGATAATCATGAATGGAGGTTCATGTTTGCTACTGTTCTGTTGCCCCCTTTATTTTGGAACCCGCTTTGTTTTCATTAATAAGTTTTGGTCTTTCTTCTGCAGCATCGATGATCAGGTCGCAAAAGACATACAGCTGATAGATGCCATTGCAGAGAAACAAGCTTTGATTTTCTCGGAGGAGTGCAAGCTGTTTCCTGCCGATGTCCAGATTCAGTCGATTTACCCTCTGTATGATGTCACCTCTTTTATCCGTTTCATGTGCAGTATTTTACCTTATACTTTCCAGTGGATCCATTTTTTAAGGAAACAATTATCGTAACCAAGTTCAGCAGATGATGTTACACAACATTCGTTTATATCAAGCACATTTTCAGGCCAGATGTTCCGGAATTGGAGTCTAAACTTTCAGAGCAATCAAAGATACTTTTGAATCTTCAGCAGAAGGTTGATGATTTGGCATCCAAGGTCTGTGCATCTATTTAGTTTAATTTTCTTTGCTGCTGCTTTTGGTCTTCCGAGTAGTTCCTTTGCTGTCCCCTGTTTGACTAGCTTTATTTCATTGTTTTCCAAATCTGAAGTCGTGCATGCTTGAACTTATATCTAGCATTTTATCTGATTCTGCGCTTGTGCATAGATCCAGTGCTCTTTTGTGATTGCGACTCCTTGCTTATGATGTAGATGGTTTCATGTTGTCCCCATTCAATCAACAGTTTTTGATTATTTCTGTTGTTATTTAGCATGCTTACAATCCAGATGAAGACTACAGGGATGTTGAATCACAACTTCGGGCACATCTGGAGTCATTTCTGGAATACTGGGATCCATAAAGCTCTGCTGTTGTTGTTAATGTTGTATAGGAAGGTTGGTTTGCCTTGATGAAAAATTATACCAGCTTACTGCATAGGTTTCTGCGAATGAAGTTACATAAATGCCAGCTAATGTTCAACCTTGAATCCTATACACTGTGGAAGCTGCATAGAACTTTAGTATATTGCAAGTATTCATTTTATACTTCTTAGCTTATGTGATATATTGTTCTAGGAAATTCGCCCTTGGACACACATGATGGAAGTTCCACAGCTTCATGGTTTCGGACCAGCTGCTAACCGCTTGTTGGAGGCCTACAAGATGCTTTTAAAGGTTAATTTCTCATGTCTATGTTTTGTGCTGTCCCGACACTGCACCGGTAGACGTTTGCTGATGTGTACGAGGATTTATCCATTGGTTGTAGTACACCACTAATTAATGTGAGCAATCGTGAAGGGTGTCTGTGGACTGCAAATCGAGTTTTCTTGTTTAATTTTCTCTGAAGCTTTCGGCTTCTCAGAATCTATGCACAGAAGTTATTTTCTCAATTTTGTTGCCTATAAAGGGATTGAAGTTGTGGAAAGCCCTTTATGGGCTCTCATGATGTATTTGCTTAATCAGCAATAGAGATCTGTTTAATTTGCTGATGGCCAAAACGAGTTACAAAATGAAATTTCCTGTTGTTGCTGATGATTTTACAAATACCGATGTGATCAGAGCTCATTTTTTGTATTTTCCCTCTCAAGCTTGCGAATGATGATGAATATTCTCTCTTGCTCTGCTTATCCTGAACCGGACTTCTCGGTGTTTGTGGCAGTTTTTAGGAAACATGAGGAACCTCCGGGATTCCTATGCAGCTCTGGCGGTTAGCTCATCTGAGACGGTAGCCGGTGAACCGTCTTCAGTCGCAAGAATAATTTCTGAATGTGAAACAGCGCTGACATTCTTAAGCCGTGACCATGGAATCCTCTCTGCTTCTATTGCCCGTGAACAAGGCAATGCTCGAACTTTTGAATGGAACTAGGAACTCCTTGACATGCTACCTCTCTCTTCTTTGATTCAGCAACCATCGCGTTTTTCTCAAAGCTGATGTGGTACGTAGACAATTATCTCTCGTGTCTCCCTTTGCATTTGTATGACAGTTTATGCAAATCTATATTACTGATTTCCTTGATCGCAATGTTGCAGCAGAAGGTGCAGAATTTTCTTCAATCAGTGTAAGATCACAATGAAATTTTCGAGGATCCAGGGTAGAGTATGGGTCTAACTTTCCAAACTATGGTTTATAACGCTGAAATCAACAGTTAGGCCGGAAAATTGTTAGAGTGACCATGAGACTCGATCTGTAATATTTTCTTTTTTTTGATAGACGACTAAATTATGGAATTATTAACGGAATTGGTGCTGATAATTTTGTTTTTGTTGAAGGTTTGAAGGATGGCGGGGAAAAAAGATAAGTGACCACGGACTAAAATTGTAAAAAACGAAAACTGATATTAGTCAATGTTCTTCATGTGTTAATCATAACAGCTGATATTAGTCCTATTGTCGTTTCCATGGCATTAAAACAAAAGTGGTCATCAAAAGATTGCCAAGGAAAAAAATAAAATTAAATGACAAACCAACCTCATAATATAAAAAATCAATGCTCTTCATGCTCTCTTGAGGATCTTTGCTTGATTATAGCTATGGTTGATCACACCCTTGGTTTGGCCACTATTTGCTTAATTATTCTTCCCCTTAAGTACCTTTTCTGATATCCACATCCACAAACCCTTCAACCATCCTTCTTTCTTTCTTTCTTTCTTTGAAGGGCAATGGCAGTCTCTCTGTTACTTATCCTTGAGATTCTGTGTCTCTCTTTTTCCGCTCTTGTTCAAGCTCGAGACTCCGGTTTTCGAGTTGAGCTCATCCACATTGATTCGACGAGTTCGCCTTTCTACAATGCTTCGGAGACTCCCCGCCATCGCTCGAGCAACGCTGTGCGGCGTTCCATCACCCGCATGAACTACTTCAATCAGAGGTTGTGGGGAAGCACAGCGCAATCTTCGGTGGCTGCTGGTGATGGTGACTATCTCATGAGACTTATGATCGGCACGCCGCCGGTTGAAATGGCATTCGTAGTGGACACGGGCAGCGATCTAACGTGGACACAGTGCGAACCATGCGACAGGTGTTTCCGACAAGATGAGCCATTGTTCATCCCCAGGAACTCCTCAACATACACCAACCTCACCTGCATATCTAGCCAGTGCGTGTCCCTGAAAGAGCAATCATTTTGCTTGTCCAATACCTGCCAATACACATATTCTTACGGAGACCTGTCCATCACCGAAGGGGTTCTTGCAACGGACACTATCCGCTTAGGTTCGAGCACCGGCCAGCCCTGTAGCCTTCCGAACACCACATTCGGCTGCGGTACTCACAACGACGGGAACTTCGAGGGGACGGGGATCGTAGGCCTCGGCCGCGGCCCGCTCTCCCTCATTTCCCGGATGGATCACCTAATCAACGGCAAGTTCGCGTACTGCCTGGCTCCATACTCTTCCAACCACTCCAGCAAAATGAACTTCGGTGGCAACCCCTTGAACCATTCAGACCCTAGAGTACGTTCCACGCCCCTGTTGCGAGGAGACATAGACACATTCTACTACCTTGCACTAGAAGCAATCACAGTGGCAGGCAAAAGGCTTGAACTAAACACCAACACCACCATCACCAACACGAACAACAACTCCTCCACCTCGAACTCGACCATTGGCAACATGATCATAGACTCGGGAACCACAGTCACGTTCCTGCCGAACGACCTCCACAGCCGCGTATACGACGAGGTTAAAGCCGCCATTCGCTCGCCAGCCATCGACGAAGGCTTCGCCGAAGGGTTCACCCTCTGCTACGAGGGTTCGAACGTCGACTTCGCACCTCCCGACATCATCATGCATTTCGTGGGAGCTGACATTGAACTGAAACCTGTTAATACCTTCCTCCGGGTCATGGGAGATGTCGTTTGTTTGGCTTTCTTCCCGGGTGGCGACTTCCTCCCAATATACGGGAATACGCAACAGATCAACTTCTTGGTTGAGTATGACACTAGAGCCAATACGGTGTCGTTTAGCCCCGCGGATTGCGCCAAGTACTGATCAGCAATAGGAATATGCTGGTTATATATGCTTAAAGGGAGTGGTATTTTCCTGGAATTTTTTTATGATAACGCTAAAATAATTATAAAATAAATAGCTTTAAATATAATATTGTTTAAGGAGAATAATACACAAGACTAATACTTCATGGTACATTAGTGGAATCCGGAAACTAACCCGCGGTGAATATTCACTAATACGATCAAATTATCGGTAAGTTGAAATTGGGTGTTATCAAATGTATTTCCTATATCTAACTTAATCTATTAAGGCAATGGGCAAAATTTATTAAGTTAAACATGGTCGACATATATGTAGGGCAGGTACCAACTAATGAAAGATTAATTTAATTAAAATGTTTCAAAGTTCTAATTATTAAAAATGTGTAGTATTAATCAGCTAAAACCTAAAGTATTCAATTCAATGAATATTTGAATATTACGTGATATTGAAAAATGCGGGTTAGATCGCGACACGCTTTTCGCTTCGGGCAGACTGCGCCACTCGCCAAGATTATTAAAACAAAAAGGAAATTAATCACTTCATTTGTGAAATTTGTTCTTCCCCTCTCTTCTTTCCCCTCCTACAAATATATAAAGTTTTTCTTTAAAAAAGATTGATTCAGATTTTTTAATGTATTGTCTAGTATCTACTACAATATTTATATATAATGATTAATAATAATAAATATATTGATTTTTAATTATATCTATTAAGGCCACGCCGCCAAGCTGGAGTGACCGGCTAAAATTAGTGGCATCCCCCTCTTTCCTCGTAACTTCCAGACAAGTCAACAAAAACACACTTCAGAATTAACTTGGTCAGTGATAACCACGCAAAAACTGGGCCCCACAGTAGATTCATCAAGTCCACATTCTTTTTTTTGGTGGGTCAAACAAATACGGTACAAAGCGAAACATCTACGCCCCTGTGGTCCACCGTCCACGAATACCTGCGTGTATAAATATCGCCTCAGTTTCCCTAGTTTCAAATCAAAACCTCATTCTAAGTAACACCTCCATAACTAAAAAGAGTTAAGCGGTGTCGGATTTTAAACGAAGATATTTCTTTTTATCGTAAGAGTTGAATTCGATATCACGAATCAAATTCTTTAGACCCTTAATTTGAGGATGGATGTGTGTATCCGGATAAAATGGATCTCTTCCTTAGTGACGAGGCTGATCGTCAACCATAAAGCCAAAGGCACGGGGGGCTCGTACCGGCTTCTCCGGGCAGTCATCCGGTCGTCCAAGAGAAGAGCTCCGCGGAGAGGGTACGTGCTTGTGCACGTCGGTGAAGAAGAAGAAGGGAAGAGGTACGAGGTTCCTTTGAAGTACCTGAGCTTTCCGGACATGGTAACCCTAATGAAGCGTGAAGGGGAGGAGCACCTCGAGGAGAGGATTAACGGGCCCTTGAGGGCTTATTGCTGCACCCAGGTCTTTGAGGAGCTGCTGTCCAGGCTTGATGAGGTTCGGGACGTAGACAATCCGTAAATCTCCGGGAAAACTATCTGGTATTCGGATACTTACTGTGTGTTCGAAAAAACACAATGTAAAAATTGAGGGAAAGTTGAAATAGTTAGCTAGATGAGAAGATTCTTTTGTTGGTTCTCCTTTTTGTTGTAGGAAAATTGAGAGTTCTCCCATTTGATACACTATTTTTGTATTGTTGGAAATTGTTTGTAGGACACAAAGTTGCAATTATACTGAATGGTTTCAAGTTGGATATATTCACGTTATAGATTGGTATAAAAAGGGTTTGTGTGTATATATAAAAGAAAAAAATTGCGAATCTTGCTGATTATAATAATTCCAAAATGGGATGTTCTTGAGATTAAGCAAGCAAATTGAAGTTCTAAATTAAGGTACTTCATGAACAATGTCGACTGTTTTGGAGATTTTGTCTAGTTTGGGTAATACACTTGCCGAAATTCTCAGGATGAATAACAAACTAACACAAATTCTTTATGAAGAACTAAATGGAAAATTTGTTTTTTTCGCATAATTTTCAAGGTCACAAATAATAAAAATTAGTTTTTATTATCCATTATCAATGAAAAGCGACGTACTTGAAAAACTGATTTTCTTTTCTTCATGTACTGTTCGTACTTTTCAGGCTTCGTCCCCTTCGCTTCCGAGGAACCCCTAGTGGAGCTTTCTTTCTCTAGTGGAGCTTACTTTACTTTCATCTCTACCTCCTTCTCTTTCCTCTTCTTCCCCTCTTGGCCTCCCCATCCACCTCTCCCTCGCTTCCCTCTCCCTCCCCAACCTATTGTGCAACAGTTTTTCCCTTCTGGCGACAGTCCCTCTCCCTCCTCAACCTCCGGCGACGGATCTTCCCTTGCGTCGGGTCTGGCCCTTACTCGGACCACCCAGAGACGGCCCCTGGTGGCAACCGAAGGAGTTGGTCACCGTCAACTTCCCCTTCGGTCCATTTTCAATTTTCTTTAATGTTTTTCTATGGTTTTTACTTGTTTTATTATATTTATGTTCTGTGATGTTTGAGTCACTGATATTTTTGTGTTGCTTTGTTTTGGTGCCCAGACTCCCATCTATTTTAGGGATCTATTGGCTCAGTATGTTGTTTTGTTCTTTCGTTGTGTGTTCTTTTGCTTGGATCAGTATTGGTCTGCTCTGAGATCCGTACGGATCTCGAAATTATTCATGTTGTTACAGGTGGATAATCTTGTCTCGGTTGGATTCATCTAACCTTGGCTCTAATTTACGTGCATCTCGTATGTATTCAAATATCCATGAGGTTACGTCTCTGATGTGACCTTATGGTTATTTAGCTGTAGCTTGTCTCGGTAGCTTCCAGCATTGGATGTTGACTCTCGTTGCCTCTCATCCACACTTCGTTTCCACCTATACCTCTGCTCCATTCAGATTAATTTTCATTTTTTATTCGATACTTTCGTACTTTGTGTATATTTTTCCCTTTCTGTACTGTAATCCATTTATTATAATACAGGCCTCGCACCATCCTTCTCAAAAAAAATAATACAACGCATCCCATAGATACTTAATATGGATGCGAATGACATCAAATGGGCAAAGTATTATACGCAAGAACCGAGGGAGTAGTGGTATGGGTGGCCATGGTTCTATTAGAACTGGAGGTTTCAGAACTGGAGATTCGGATAAACGTATTCGAACTATGGCCAAGTTTCCAAAAATGTCTCGAAACCTTTTAAAAAGCTTCCGGTTACGGGCTACGGCAATTATCTCCAAGATATAACGACTACTTTCTTGAGATGCAAATGAGGGGGAAAGACCTATTTATAGGCTGCGGAGAGAGAGGAGGCAGGCACTTCCGAGGAGACGCGTCCGTTCAGCCAGCAGGCAGGCTGCCCTTCAGGCACCTCTTTAGAGCTCCTCGCGACGATGCGCATGTGCGCCACAAAGCGCCCATTGCAACCTGCGTCCAATGCGCCATGTGCACGTACGTACATCATCCTCGTAGCATGCCCGAGTTGCCTTTCTAGGTGGTCAACTTAGTTCCTAGCTAACAAGGAAAATCTCCTTATAAACTTGGAAAACTTTGTGCAATTTTTCGATGTGGGATTGGTTTTTCTTTTCCATTCCCAACTTGGGCCTCCCACTTTGGGCCTTACTACTTTGGACCTTACTATTTTGGGCTTTTGTATTGAAATGCTATTCAATTCCAACAACGATTTCCTCGAAATCACAACTGGAGCTTGGAAGTTTTGGTTCAAGAACTGTAACCGGAAGTTCGAAACTGCATTTACCATCTTCCATTCTTAAAAAAATATATCATATATTCTCAATTCTCTTTGTTAGTTGCTCTCTAAAATATTCACTATAAATATTCTCTCATTCTCTCTTATTTTAAGATTTCAAATACAATTATTCCTTTTTAGAATCTTGTAACCACTGATTCTGTAACCATAATCGAAGTTCCGGAATTGTGATGAATGCAAATAGTGGACGTAGGTGAGAACGCGGTCATTTCTTCTATTGATAGGTACGATCATTCAATATTAGTGAGGCATCCGGTGCCCATTTCTTAGTCAAATTGGCACGCGCGCGCGTTTGAAACTATCAAACCAGTAGGACGCCGGTCAATTTATCAACTTTGAAATTAATTAATCACATGCTAAACTAGCTCAAACGATCTAAAACAACACATAGATCAACTGGTAACGAGAAAGAGTAATTCGAGTGCATGAAAATGTAGCTACATTAATATTTGTTGGAAAAATTTTGTCACATCTCAAAAATCTCACATTGCTTAAATCTCGACGAGATTTCAAATTGCCCACAACATTGGAGAAATTTCAAATTCTCACCCACATATTTCACTAATTTAGTTTCAAGTTTGTTAATATTTTTTAATAAATATTTAATAATGGAAGAACTACTAACTCAACATTTCTAACTTTTTTAATATCGATCCCCATCAAAATCACCTCTTTTACACTTGAAGAACTACTAACTCAACATTTCTAACTTCTCTTCTTCTCCTTTCCCTCTCTTTGAAATCCAAAACGATGGATATGGATGTCTCTGGCCGGATCAAAAGACTATCTTCTTTAGCAAAGAAGTTGATCATCAAGCGTAGAGCTCCGCGGAGGGGGCACGTGCTCGTGCACGTTGGTGAAGAAGAGGGGAAGAGGTACCAGGTTCCTTGAGCTCTCCGGATATGGTAACCCTAATGAGGCGTCAAGGGGATTAGCACCTCGAGGAGAGGATTAATGGGCCCTTGAGGGCTTATTGCTGCACCCAGGCCTTCAACGAGTTGCTCTCCTGGCTTCATGAGGTCCGAGATAAGGACCATCCGTAAATTTTCGTCGAAACTACATAGTATTCAGATAGTTACTTGTGATACTCCGTTAATGATCTGTTCTGTCTGAAATGCTCAAGTGATTTGATTGATACTATCCATACCAACAAGGTACACCTTCTTTCTGGCACACATCTTGAGCGAACTCCAAGGTTAAACGCGTTTGGCCAGGAGTAGGATCAGGATGAGTGACCTCCTGGGAAGTATTTTCCGGGATGCATGTGAGTGAGGATAAAATATGCTGGAAAAGACCCGTGTTGGTCTGTCGAGACAATCGGTCAGATCACGGGGTGTTACATTTGGTATCAGAGCAAATATGATTCTGGGACTATTCTGTGTTCTGTTTGGCGCGACGAAGACGTCGCGTATTTAAGGAGGGATGAATGTGATACCCAGTTAATGATCTGTTCTGTCTGAAATGCTCAATTGATTTAATTGGTACTATATATACCAACAAGGTGTACCTTCTTTTCTGACACACATTTTGAGAGAACTCCAAGGTTAAACGCGTTTGGCCGGGAGTAGGATCAGGATGGGTGACTTCCTGGGAAGTATTTTCTGAGATGCATGTGAGTGAGGACAAAATATGCTGGAAAAGACCTGTGTTGGTCTGTGGAGACAGTCGGTTAGATTACGGAGCGTTACATTACTTATCTGAAAATTGGGGATATTGGAGATAGCTAGCTAGATGGCAAGCTTTTTTTGTTACTACGTGGTTTTGATTTCTCTGGAGCTGAGAATATATAGGCAGTTTAAATTTGTATATTAATTTCAAGCTCATTTCTTTTAATATTTTTTCAAATTTTAAAAAATTATTTGTGTTATTGTGAGCTAATGGTTCATCGAATTTCTCTGAGATAGAGTCCAGATTTTTACGCTTTTCGTACAGGTCGAAACTTTCCCAGAAAAATATTTCACTACCTTAGACAGTTTGCCTATGAGCTAATGGTTCATAAATCGATTACAGTTAAAGTTCATCTTTTTGACCAACCATGAACTAGCGGTTCATAAACCACAACCGGTGGTTTATGAACTATGGTTAGGGCCGAGCTGAGAGAGTAGAGACTATTTATCAATATTTTTAAAACCGTTGTTCGACTGCTAGTCTGACCGGTCGGACTACTACCCGGGATCAAATCTAGGTCGATTTTTGCCCAAAACCTAGAATGCAGTTCGACCGGCTAAAATTTGGTCGGACCACCCGGTCAAGTACTTTCGGGTAACCCGGTTCGCCCAGATTAGAAAAATTAGTATTTATTTTTTCCATTTTATCTGATTTAATTTAAAAACAAAACCTCAACTTTCACACTCGGAGCGTGTACATCATTTTTTGATCACAACAAACTTATCTTTTTAACAATTCTTGATAATATGTCAACTAAGTCAAACGAATTGGACTAATATATCGAACACGAAAACTTGTATACTCATTTTTTTGTTCTTCTAGACTTGTTTAATTTATGTTTGAAGACTTTGTTTGGATAAACTGTATAACAAAGTTGCTAAATATTTGAACTTATTTGGTATTTTATCATTTTTTAATATTAAATTAAATTATTAAACATTATTTAGTTATTTTAATATAAAATAAAAATCCCGGTCTGACCAATAACCTGACCAGTCAGATTGAGTGAATAAAAAATTTTAAGAATTCCAGGTCGATTTTAAAAACATTGCTATTTATATCACTAAATTTGTTAAAATTTCAATTATCAATTTTGGTTGTATCTGTTTTAAATTACGTGAACTCTTCACGAATGTTTTCTTTGTCCATTCTTGCTCATGTGCTCTCTCTTCCACCGTTGGATTGAAAATGATCGAAAATCACTGATCCGAAAACCGGTTGCATTCCGCAGGTGTGAATAGAGAGGCCCTGCATAACAAAGTTGTGCAAGCTTTCGTGGAATATATGAACACAAGGTAGCAAAATGTAATTAACCCAAAAAAATCCTCCATCTGTCCATGAGACCATGGGGCTGAGGATTTTTTGTCTACAGGGTGTTACTATTCATGGTTTATTGTGAAAATGGTGTTAAAAATATTTTATTTGTGAAAACGGTGTCCACGTTGGACCAACAATTAAAAAAGTCAGATCTTGGACCAAGATCCAACTTTTTAAGTCGTTCTTACCACGATCTGATTTTTTATGTCGAATCACGGATGCTATTTAAAAAGTCGAATCTTAGAAGGATCCGACTTAAAAAGTTCTCGTTTGAAAGTTTGGCATTTATTTATTAATGAAGTTATGATTTAATCTTGTGTGTGCACGTGTGTGTATATATATATAAGTTAAATATTATTTAAAAAATTCGGGTAGGATCAGGGCATGATCCTATAGATTTATATCCATACCTTTATCCTCTTAAAATATCAAAATTCTGATAGGATTCAGGTCTAAACTTGGTCAAAGTCAATAAATTTTAAACCTTCGGATCTAGATCAGAATAGACCCTTCGAATAAGAGTCTAATTGCCACCCCTAAGCAGACATCCAATTCTCATTTCCATTCTAAAAAAAACTCTTTTACTAGTCAAACTGGCAACGCGCGCGTTTGAAACTATCAAACCAGTAGGACGTCGGTCAAGCTATCAACTTGAAATTAATTAATCACATGCTAAACTAGCTTAATCTAACTTATTTTAATTACTTTATTCTGATTCCCCACGGGAGAGAGAAAAAAGCCATTAGCGAATAATAGCCACCAAATTGGGGGTTCAAATTCAGTGGGGATATGGGTAATCCCCACTGAAAGGGACAGGGGCAATATTGGAAATACAATAATTAAAATAATTAAAAAAATCAGTAAAATAATACAATTTATGGAAATACAAGTATGGGAATATTGGTTTCCATTTTATCGGATATTGGTTTTCATCTTCTATGCTATTGATTTCATTCTACTATGATATTGGTTTCATTCTACTATGTTATTGGTTTCCATCTTCTATGTTATTGGTTTCATTCTACTATGACATTGGTTTCATTCTACTATGATATTGGTTTCATTCCACCGTGATATTGGTTTCATTCTACTATGATATTGGTTTCCATCTTCTATGTTATTGGTTTCGTTCTACTATGATATTGGTTTCATTCTACTATGATATTGGTTTCCATCTTCTCGGATATTAGTTTCATTCTTTTATGATATTGGTTTCATTCTACAGTGATATTGATTTTCATTCCACGTCTCACTTGGCAATTAAAGTGAGTCAAAATAATAATAAAAATCAAAGAATAAAATTTAATTAATCAAATCAAAACCAAGAAACACAGCAAAATCAAAATCAATTGACTGCGAGGAAAAAAAATACAGAAAATGAAATCAATTAAATAGTCGTGGGTAATCTTTAAACAGAGACTAAATTAATTGCGACGGCTTCAGAATTGGTCTGGCTGCCCGTATCCGGATCTAGCCACTGTCCTGTTCTTGGCGGCGGCGGAGAGCGGGGAGTTTGACCACTGTCCTGTTCGGGAGGGTGGCGGATCGGGGGGGGGGGGGGGGGGGGGGGGGTGGTTCGATCGGGAGGTGGGGGACGATGATTTTTTTTTTGGGTGAGATTATATAGAAAAATGGTGGAACCCTAATGAGTATGTTTGGGTAAAAACTCAAAAATACCTTCAACAGATTCTGGCCATCAGATCTATAAAAAAGAACTTGATCAAATCTAAGAGTCCATATTTAGTCCATACCATAGGGATGACTTTTATGTAATCCCCTGAATCCAAATCTCCAAATTGGAGAAAATCAGAGAGCCTTTCAAAGTCTCCCTCTCCTGCCAGAGTGGGACCTTAGAAAATCCAATTTAAAGTCAACTTTTATAAATTATTAAATTTTGTAAAACAATAATTGTATAGTCCCAAAAGTATTTATTTACAGAAACGTTTAAGGAATTTTTGTTTACTTTATTTTTTTTTGGTAATTATCAATAACATATAGTACTCAAATGTAATTAATATTTTCGCTTTAAATCAAAACGCCACTTGTCAAAATTATCAGCAAGATACGGGTAAGGTCTCATGGTCAAGTCACTTATATTATGATTTTTATATAAATAAAGAAACAAGAGGGGCTTATCTTATTTCTAGATGTTCTTTTTCATTCTTGTTTTTTTCTAAAGACACATTTCTCACTATTTCAATCTCACACTCACAAATAACATAATTTCCAAGGAGCTTCTTGGTTGCTTCTGTTAGTTTATATTCATTAATCAATTTCAGTAATTTATTCCATATTTTAATAGAAATAATTCGTAGTCAAGTCAACATTTCTCTTGGCTGCTACGGAGAGCTAGGTCAATTTTTATATTATAAATAAAGAAACAAGAGGAGCTTATCTATTTCTAGATGTTCTTATTCATTCTATTTTTTTTATTTCTAAAGACACATTTCACACTATTTCAATCCCACACTCACAAATAACATCATTTCCAAGGAGCTTCTTGGTTGCTTCTGTTATTTTATATTCATTAATCAATTTCACTAATTTATTCCATATTTTAATAGAAATAATTCCTAGTCAAGTCAACATTTCTCTTGGCTGCTACGTAGAGCTAGGTCCTTGGAGTCCCAATATGTATATATATCCTTTCAACTTGATACTCCTTCAAACCACACACACCCTAATATAGTCCGACTAAACTCGAACTTTCATTAATCGACCTTTGAACACTAAGTTGAGAAGTGTTCTCCTAAAGAATATGATGCAAACAACAACGGGCTTCGCATTTTTTGAAGGTAAATATTATATCTAATTACAATATCAATAATTAAAATATCAATAATTAAACTCTTGATTTCTTTGAAATTAAACAAAACCTATGCTGCTAGGCCAAATGCCTGTTGGCCGGTCCTAAAGAAGTTGTTGGCCGGTCCTAAAGAAGTTGCTCCAACGAGACGAAGAGTACGTAAGATCTTACCACCAACTTCCGACCGCGGCGGACCGGGCTGATCGGTCGTCGAAGCCTAGAGCCCCAAGAAGAGGTCATGTCCCCATTTACGTCGGAGAAGAGAGTAAGAGGTACGAGGTTCCAGTCGGGTACCTGAACTTGCCGGATTTGGCACAAGTAATGAACCCTGCAGAAGGGAAGATCGACGGGCCCATTAGGGTTTATTGCTCGATCGAGTTGTTTGATGACTTGCTGTTGAAGCTGGCCAATGTCAGGGAGGATTGATTTACTCTTGGTTTAATAATAGATGTAGGTAGAATTCACCGGCTATTTTGATCGGATGGTGATGAATGTATTATTTTAGCTTGTTGAGATTAATGATAGTTATAAGAATGACGAGATTATTTATAAGTGTAAAAAATACGTAATTTATTGTTTAAAATTTTGAGTTAGATATGAAAATTATAACATAGTATACATATCTACTTATAAAAAACAGCTCTATACTTCCATAAGAAGACAATAACTGAATCAGCCTGGGTTGTACTTCCATAAAAAGGCAGCATGCTCTTGATATTTCTTGGTATAGTAAATGTAATATATATTTTGGAATCTAAATATTTTATCGACAATCTTTAACTGAATTGAGACAGCTTTTTCCTTCTAAATCGAGTTAAACAGTGCTCTAAATGTGAGATTTTCTATTATGATTCCTCAAACAAAGCCAATTGATGACATTTTGCATAGATTTGATTTTGTATATTGTGCAATAAATCAGGGGTCATAGAACCCGGGTACAGATTTGGAACGGAAAGCAGTAAAGCACTATTCCAGAACAATCTAGAATAAGGATAAAATAGTCAAAAAAAAGTTTGATGTGCGTCCCCATGTGATAGTTAAAAAGCATGTTCAAATGTGAGAGAATAAAAGCTAAATTTAATTTTTTTATTTAACTATTTATTAAATATTTTATTATAAATATTTAATGTTATGTCATATTATTAAATATTAACTTAGCATGTTATTTTATAATAATCGGACAAACATTTTAATTAATTATATAATTTATTAACTAGGCATGCCAATTAAAAATAAGTCGGACATGTATTTTTGTCGTAATCAAGCATGTCTTTTTATTGTACCTAGATATGCCCATTGATCGTAATCAAGCATGTCTTTTTATCGTACCCAGACATGCCAATTGATCGTAACCAAACATGCATTTTTATTGTACCCTGGCATGCCAATTGATCGTAACTGGATATTTTGTTATACCCGACATATCCATATTAATGTAACCAAGTCTTTCATTTTAACATAATCGGGCATGTCCTTTTAATCGAACTGGGTATACCATTTTTCGTACCCAGCGTACCATTTTATTATAACCGGACCTACCATTTGGTTATGATCGACCATGCCAAATTAACAACATCAATGTACATTTCTACATTAACTAAAAAATAAAAATTTTCCACAAAAAACTAAAAAATAAAACTACTGATTAGATCTATAGATATTTCTCAACAATCTTTAAACTACCAATTATTTATATGGCATCCCAATTCAGATTCATCCATCACAGATCTACAATACCAGAAATTGAAACTTACAAAGTAAAAGTACGAGATCGATTAGATCTATAGGTATTTCTCCAAAAAAAGTTAAATCTATAGGCCAAGGAGAGGTTTCCTTGTGTATCGAGGGGCTTCTTCTTCTCTCTCTTATATATATATTCTATTTTTTTTAATTATTATTTGAAGATCGAAATGGGGAAATGGGGAGAGAGGAGAGAAGCGTAATAGAGAGAAAAAAAAGGAGAGAGGAGAGAGGAGAGAGGAGAGAAAAATGGAGGGGAAAGAGAGATAAAGAAAGAGAGAGTTACGGAGGAAGTAAGAAGGAATAGAGGAGAGAGGGAGGTTTTGACCATAATACCCTCGGAAACAAGGGCCGTTAGATTTTTCTTGCCAATATTTTAATGACGTGGGCGGCCACGATCTTATCCCGTTCGGGCCGGATTGGACCTATTAGAGTCCGGACCCAATCCGGCCCCTATTGGACAATATTGAGCTACTGAAGATAAGGATGAAGATAATTTATTAATTATCTATAGTTTTATTATTAATTATCTATAGTTTTACATTATTATTAGGAATTTGATTTGATAGTAGAATTTTATGTAATAGGTTTTTTTTAGTTTTTTATAAGTAGGACTTATACGTTATTGTTTTAGTTAGTTGAATTTTGATAAATAAAATACAGGCTTTCCCTAATTTTAGATCAATGGACTTGTGATCCTTGTCATTTTCATGGTATTATAAGAATCAATGATCGATACTACTATTGTTGTGTTTTATACGTTTCTATCTACATCAAATTGACTCAGATTTAAATATTATGTTATAATTTTTATATTTAACCTGGCATAATGAATAGAAAATTAAACAATTTATGTGGAAATCTCTCTCATACGAAGCCCTTCAGTAAAAAAATTGGACACAATTTTTACCTCATCAATGTGACAGTCAAGCAAATATAATAAGCTACAAGATAACGTTCTACCAAATAAAAAAGCTACAAGATAACACATCCAAATACAATATTAAATCTATATGTAAAATTCTTTAAATGATTTATTCGGCCTGATAATTCTTTATGGGATTCTTTCAATATATATGAAGTAAAAAATCGTACACCCAAACAACATAAAAATATTTCGTTTTATGGTAACTAAATTCATAGGAAAAGTATACCCGCATGATCTCATTTTCCTTGAAGAGAAAGATCATTGGTCCTCGTCACATAAAATTTTTTTTCTACATCATTGACATCTTTACATTACTTTACCGATTAATTAATT
The DNA here is from genome assembly GCA_963995505.1 of Hypericum androsaemum. NCBI lineage: Eukaryota > Viridiplantae > Streptophyta > Magnoliopsida > Malpighiales > Hypericaceae > Hypericum > Hypericum androsaemum. The sequence goes on from OZ023194.1 coordinate 11,766,574, forward strand.
TTGAAACATTTGCGCAAGTTCACCTAAAAAATGGTAAAGTCCACAGAAAATCATTAAAATTTAAACATGTCAAAATTCTGTGAACCCAAAACTTAACTCATAAGGTTAATGAGAACCGAAACGTCCCTAATAAATTGCAGATGAAAGAGTGCCTTAACATTTCCCACGGCATTTATACCGAAAAAAGAGGGGTTGGATTCAGAAATCAAGATATATTCATGCTTCTTAACTGACCTCCTGAATCTCCGTGTAACGTTTCACACATAATCTGCCGGAACTTAGACAATTTCCAAAATAATTAATTACTTGGATTATGTGTATAAATCATTAACCCGAAATTAGCTTCTTTAATTTAGCTGCATTCCAAAAAAAAAATCTGAAAATTCAATGGGTCTACTAAACCAAGTTCGAGCTAGATAAAACGTTTGAAATATGGCAAAATCTTTCGATCAAGTATTTAACATTATTTCATTTCGAAAGATTCCAACTCGAAATATCTCGATTAAACCGCACAATTCTTTTGCCAGTTTTTTTAGCATGTTGGTTCTTGAATTGAACTTTGAAACTGAAGGGATTCATGAATATCCACGAAGATAATGTAACCATAAATGACTTAATCAACTTAATACATCGATCCATATTCTATCAAGGCAAACCTTACTCCTAGGATTTCCTGCCTTAATGTGGAGATTATGAACAAATCCTTAACTGATCCAATTACCCTAGAAACCATAATCATTCACCATTGCATTAATTAATCCTGATTGCCCTCTCTTCCCTTTTCTGGAATTTCATTTAAATGTTAGCCTTCCCCTCTATAAATTAACCCTAGGAAGCTCACAATCCCAATATACCAACACCAAATTCCAACAAAAACAAATCCAAATCCAAATCAAAATCCAAATCTGATCATGGCGCCCACTTCATCTTTCTTTGCCCTAGCATTCTTCTTCATCTCAACCTTGTCTCCTTCCATACAAGCCTCGAATGGCGGCTTCAGCGTCGAATTGATCCACAGAGACTCTCCGAAGTCTCCCTTCTATAACCCCAATGAAACTCCCTACCAAAGAATCAGCAACGCCTTGCAAAGGTCCCGAAACCGGATCCGAAGGTTCGAGACCTCGTCGCAGGGACCCGAGTCCGAGGTGTCGATGAACCACGGAGAGTACCTGATGAACATCTCAATAGGGACTCCACCGTTCGAGATCATAGGCATAGCCGACACGGGCAGCGACCTCATATGGACACAATGCAAGCCTTGTGATAGTTGCTACCAGCAAGACCGTCCTATGTTCGATCCGGATTCTTCAAGCACATACAAGGACCTGTCTTGCAACACACAAGCTTGTACCAATTTGCCTCAGAGCTCCTGCGGCGGCGATTCGGGTCAGGACGGTTCTTGCCTTTACTCCTACAGCTACGGCGACCAATCTTATTCCAGAGGGAACCTGGCAACCGACACATTTACCTTGAGCTCGTCGGGTGGCCGGCCGATATCCTTTCCGAAATCCACTTTTGGTTGTGGTCACGAGAATGCCGGGACATTCTCCGTCAAGGGCTCAGGAATTGTTGGCCTCGGAGGAGGTCCGCTTTCGCTTGTTTCCCAATTGGGTACCTCAATTGATCAGAAATTTTCCTATTGCTTGGTACCCTTTTACTCCAAGGCAGGAAACTCTAGCACCTTGTTCTTCGGTCCTAATTCCGTTCCCAAAGGACCCGGATTCGGATCCACTCCACTGCTATCCAAGGATTCGGACACTTACTACTTCCTCAAACTCGAACGCTTCAGCGTAGGCAACACGACGATCCAATTCGGAGGCTCCTCAACAACGGATTCCAATACCGGTTCCGGTAACATCATAATTGATTCCGGGACGACATTGACATTGATCCCGCAGGATGTCTTCGACAGCCTGTCGAGCGCGGTCGATGAATCCGTCGAGGCAACGAAAACCGACGACCCGAGTGGGCAGCTCAGCCTGTGCTACACGGCGGATTCCTTCAACAATCCTCCGAACATCGTCGCCCACTTCAGCGGGGGCGCGGACCTGGAGTTGGACCCTCTAGGCACCTTCATTGCCGTCTCGGATTCGGTCGTCTGCTTCGCTTTCTCTGCCATTGATTCTTCGTCCGGAAGTCCTTCCATATTCGGAAACTTGGCTCAGATGAACCACGAGGTTGCTTATGATCTGGAAGGGAAGACTGTGTCGTTTAAGAAAACTGATTGCACCAAGGTGTAGAATTGTCAGTTTCTATTATGATCAGAAGAAGAAAAAAGGGTTCTTGTAGCCTGTTATAATTTAGTAGTATCCCACAGTTTTATTTTCTGCTAGTCATTATACGTTGCCTTAATTTCGAGATCGTTCTTGCATTCTCGTACTCTTTCTATCGCAATACTTTGCATTTCTTTTGTAAAGTGCTAATAAACAAACTATTTAGAAATACTATTTAAAGTTTAGGAGATGACCACAAAATTTTGATGATCTAATCGATCTAATGAATGGAGAGTCCGCTCTGAAATTATTTGTCCAGCAATCACTAGAGTATATGCTTCAACATGAATCGTACAAAGGGTATGGTGATGCAATATAAACTTTTCAGAAATTGCCCGCCCCTAGCTCGCCCCACAATACATTTGGTGATTGATCTTCCCAAAATCAAATGTTCAAAGTTCTAATCGGGTATTTTACCAAACAAATTAGCAATCAGCTACCCTAATTACTTCAACCGAAAAGGGCAAAAGATAACCCAAAAAATCTTTGTTCAAGAAAACAAAGAAATTTAGGGGGCAAACATTAATGATCAAAACTTTATCGGTAGGGTGGGGGCTATTTTGAGTCTAAACATTTAAGGAAATATTGAGCATTTTTTGGGTTTTGGGATTGCGATTTTTGGGCCCAGGATTACATCATTGGGCCACAGAAGAAAACGTTAGAAAATTCAGTTTCGATTGTTAAGGAACAATAAATTGAGATCTATTTTTTGGTTGTTCATACTTCAGATATGATATTATCGGCAGAGTTCCCAAAATCAACTGAATTGACAGACTTAAACGGACACATCACATCATACGGGTTCAAATTCAGTGGGGACATGGGTAATCCCCACTGAAAGGGATAGGGGCAATATTGGAAATATAATAATTAAAATAATTAAAAAAATATCAGCAAAATAATACAATTTATGAAAATACGAGTATGGGAATATTGGTTTACATTTTCTCGGATATTGGTTTCCATCTTCTATGCTATTGATTTCTTTCTGCTATGATATCGGTTTCATTCTATTATGATATTGGTTTCCATCTTCTATGTTATTGGTTTCATTCTACTATGACATTAGTTTCATTCTACTATGATATTGGTTTCATTCTACTGTGATATTGATTTTCATCTTCTCCAATATTGGTATCCCATTATAAGTGAAAATGTATACCATTTGAATGTATTGGTTTCATTCTTCTCGAAGGAGGGGATGGGGATTTTTTTTGGGATTATATAGGAAACTGGTGGAACCCTAATGAGTATGTTTGGATGAAAATTCGAAAATACCCACAACAAATTCTGGCCATCAGATCTGTAAAAAAAGAATTTGATCAAATCTAAAGGCCCATATTTAGTCCATACCATGGGAATGATTTTTATGTAATCCCCCTGAATCCAAATCTCACATCATACGTGTCCTGGGTAGTACGCTTGATCTATATTGTATATTAGGCTGATTAATGAAAATAATTCAGACCCAATTTGCTAAAAAATTGAATGAATAATGAAAGGCATAGCTGAAAAAGTACATGTAATATGGAATGGGGAAATACCGGAATATCCCAAAGCCATCAAAGAAGTCGGCTTAGAGTAATGACCATGGTAACTGTGAAATTTAGGCGAATGAGTAACAACCATGTCACACTTATTTAGAGCTGTATAAATTAGCACAGTTTTAATTTTTTCAGGCGATACTTATTTACACACACTAACAAATATAATAAATAGCTATTTTGACGATTTTTTTCTTTGCCAATACAATCTACTTGTAAAAAAAAATACATTCTCAATATAAGTTCAAATGTCCTAGGATTATCAAGGAAGTAGTATCACAAGTTGTAATCAACCACAAACGTTTTTTCGAATTTTTTTTATATTTTTTGCCACATCAAAATTGTCCCTCCTGGTAAGCTGCCCCTTCCTGCTGGTGTTTTGTCCACCTGTCCTCCTTTCGAGATAGTTAGTGCACTTTTTTTTAGAAGGATAGTTAGTGCACTTGCTGATGACATTCTTGACTTTCTGTAAGAACATTTTTTTTTGTCGAGAAATGGGGCTTATGCCCTTAAATAGAAAGTTTAAGAGTCTCTTACAATAGCGCGAGGTAAGGCCACGCCGCTAATATCCTTAATAAGAAGACTACGAAGACTCTCAGGGGTTGGTGAAATTGTGGACACCAAAAGAAAAGTTGAAGCCTAAATTGGCCATCCAATCCGCACTCATATTTGCTTCCCGGTAAACATGCTTGATCTCCACTCTCCAACTTCGTGACAGGATCTCACGGATGTCAAGTATGAGCGGTGCACATCGTTGGTTAGGAGGGTCCGCAGCCTGTAGGATATCTGCCACGGTTCGCGAGTCCGTCTCGAGTTGGATTGTCTTCAGACCCAAAGACCATGCTAGTTGTAGCCCCTGGATAACCGCCCACAACTCAGCTGTTACACTGGAAGAGGTACCCAGGTTGCTGTAAGAACATATTGGTGTTAATGATATTGACACAGAGACCATTTTTCTCGACAAATCCGAAGGAGTCGGGACAAAAATTTACTTATAAAAAATGATATTTTTTAAGAAAATTTTTAGTTTCTTCTTTTTTAAATACATATTTAGGAAAACATTAGTTTATTAACTATTTTTGAAATTTTTTATAACTTTTTTACTCAAAAAGAAATATATCCCTGGTCACATAAATTAACGTGATACTCCTGATGCAATCAGCTTGCTTAAATTAAAAAAACACTCTGAATCATCATTAAAAAACTTACTTTATTTAAATAATCACTCTAATTCATTTAATTTGCAACAAATCTGAATGTAGAGTTCAAAAAATTTTCATTCTTCTAGATAAAAAAGATCCTAACGGTCTCTCAAATCTTTTTTGGTGATTCCAACTGGATTTTAATAGAATTATTGGGAATCTTAATGAACCACATTGAATTAATCAGCAACACAGTAAATGATGGAATGATAACCGTTACTTATGCCAAGTCATTTATATGTCGAGAAATTCTATATTATAATATCCAAGCAATTTATGGTAATTACAACTGGATTTTTATAAAATTATAAGGAATCTTAGTGAATCATATATTATTCATCAGCAACATAGTAAATGATAAAATCTTAAACATTACTTATGACACGTCGAGAAATTCTATCATCCTCCATATGAGGGTATCTAAGCAATTTATGGTAATTCCAACTGGATTTTAATAAAATCATCAAGAATTTAATAAATCATATAAAAATCATCAGCAACCTAGTTAAAACGATGGAATTGTAAAGATGATCATATTAATTATATCAACTAATTTAAGATTATCTTTCCAAAGACATCCTCCTTTAATGGGATAGTATGAACTGTCCTTACTCTTTTTATCTATCAATAAACACAGTCGTTTTAAATAGTTGTTGAGAGAGACTTGTCATCTTTCGAAAAATTTATCCCAGTTGAAACTGGACTAATCGACACAATAGTGTCCGGATACGTCTACACGAAAAATTGATAAAAGTTACATTTTTTTGTAGTAATAATTACCTTACTTAACAAAACGATTATTCTCCCTTTAAAAGAACAAAGATCATTCGCAGATAGGCCGTACCTTGTAACCTGATCTTCTCTAGCATTCACTAAGCACCTTTCAAAAAAAAAAAGCATCCACTTAGCACAGAAACTGATCATGACACCGACCATCTTCTCCCTCATTTTCCTACTAACCTTGTCTCGTTCCTTAGAAGCCTCAAATGGCGGCTTCAGCGTTGAATTGATCCCTAGAGACTCTCCAAAGTCTCCCTTCTACGACCCCAAAGAAACTCCCTACCAAAGAATCCTCAAAGCCTTGGAAAGGTCCGAAGCTCGAACCCAACAATTCCTAGATCCCAAGTCCGAGGCATTTGGCTATCTCGGAGAGTACCTCATGAGCATCTCAATAGGGACTCCGCCATTCGAGATCATAGTCGTAGCGGACACTGGCAGCGACCTCACGTGGACACAGTGCGTGCCTTGTGTCCGTTGCTTCAAGCAAGAGCGACCTATGTTTGATCCGAGGTGTTCACGGACCTACACGAACCTGCCTTGTACTGCACCGGCTTGCCAAGACCTGCCTGGTGGCCAAATCTGTAAGAATCAAATATGCCATTACATCTACCGCTACGTCGATAAATCCTTCACGAGAGGGAAACTGGCAAGTGAAACAATCACAATGAACACTACCAACGGCACCCCTGTTTCCATCCCGAATGTCGCATTCGGGTGCAGTCATAACAGCGAATCGAATACCACGCTGTTCACCTCGAAAACATCTGGAATAGTCGGCCTAGGGGGTGGCCCGCTTTCGCTCGTTTCCCAAATAGGTAACCTAATTAATGGGAAGTTCTCCCATTGCTTGGGCCCGTATTTCCCCAACAACACAACAAGCACTTTGTACTTCGGTCCGGATTCGGTCCCGAATGGCCCAGGAGTCCAATCCACTCCATTGCATTCTTTCGGAACCGGCACCTCCTACCTCCTTTCACTTGAAGGCTTCACTGTAGGCAACACAACCATCAAAATGACCCGCCCCACCAACAAAACTGAAGATCCTAACATTATAATTGATTCCGGAACAACATTCACATTTCTCCCGGAAGTCGTCGTTGAACACTTGTCGGCTGCGGTTCATAAGCTCGTTAATGCAAAGCGCGTACTGTCTGATAAGCCGTTCAATCTTTGCTACACCGCGGATACCTTCACAGGCGCTCCGACCATCGTAGCCCACTTCTTCGGCGGGGCAGACGTCGAGTTGGAGACGTCCAGCACGTTCGTCGCTGTCTCGGATAAAGAGGTTTGCTTCACTTTCATTGGCGTGGATCCTCGGATAAGGCCTCTATTTTGGGGAAACTTTGCTCAGAGGAATTACTTGGTGGCTTATGACCTTATAGGGAGGACCGTCTCCTTCAAGAAAGCTGATTGCACCAAATTCTAGTCTATGTCATTCTTGTTTCTTGTGGAGGATCTTAATGGTAGGTGTAATTGTTTTTAATTAGATCTTCTTGGACAACCTCATGATCAGTGTAATATACACCATTATCAATAAAATTCATCTACCTACGAAAATAATCTTGTCTAGTTTCCTGGTCTGAATTTTGTTTTGTTTTTCTGTGTAACGGTAGACTTTATTCGAGAATAATAAACCTCCAAGAATATAGCCCTCCAAGGTACAAATAACACCCAGGCAGAATATAATTGCATTACCTAAATAACGATATTCGGCGATGATCCTTTCCTTTGATAGAATCCCAATAGCCATTTTCTTCAAATTCACTAAGCACAGAAACTCTGATCATGGCACCAACTTGTGACAATTGCTTCGAGCAAGACCGTCCTATGTTTGATCTGAAGTCCTCGAAGACTTAGACAGGGAGCTATCTGTTGGTTAATTCAGTTGGTCTAGCTGCAATTAGCTGTTAGATTTCAAGTTGTTAGTGAATTGATAACCAATGTCAATTTACGCACGAATCGATTACTAGCCGTTGAACTAGCCGTTAAATTCTTGTGTATATTTTTTGATAAGTTAATTTTTCTGTTATTTCTTGATAAGTTAATTTCTTCTGTATATAAGTAGCACGTTTAATTGGTTGCAAATAAAATCAATAAATCTTACACTCTCTCTAAATTGTCATTTGCTACCTAGCCAAATCTGTAAGAATCTAAATTGTCATTACGACTACAACTACAACTACGTTCACAAATCCGTAACAAGATGGAATCTGTTTCTACCGCAAATGTCGCATTTGGGTGTGCTCGTGACAGCGAAGTAAACAGCTCTTTGTACTTAGGGAATAGTCTGCCTAGGGGGTGGCCCGCTTTCGCTTTGTTTCCCAAATGGGTAACTCAGTTAATTAGAAATTCTCACATTGCTTCGTCCCGTCTGACCCCTTCCACACAAGAAGGTCTAGCAGTTATACAAAAACTACAATTTACCTCTGAAGTTGGTACGTTAGTACTTATATTTTCCAAACGGGTCAATTAACACATTTTCTTTCAATTTTTCAGTGACCGGTGATATGTTAGCAACCTAATAAGCAAACCATCAACGCTACATCATCTGGGTACCGCGTCAACAATTTGTAGAAATTATAATTATAATCTATTTTAAAATCAAATAAAAATGTAGAAGTTGACGTGCCTTAGATGTCCATATAATCAGGGATACTAATTAGGAATAAAATCCTATGCACATATGTAAAGTCCTAATACGGACAGGAAACCTAGTTAGGGTTTGTACGAGACGATGTGTATATATATGGTGCAATGTATAATGAATGACACCACCGATATATTATTTCACATGGTATCAGAGCAGGTTAACTGATATATTAACCTACCAAAATATATAGACTTCCTGCCGCAACATCCACTACCCACCAAGAAACCATGTCGAGAGCCACTGAAATCTCTGGAAGAGGAGATGGTGATGAAGCAAACTCTCGGATGATGTCTGGAGTGGTAGATGCACAATCGGCACTCTATATACATGCCTCGGATAACCCGGGACATGTGTATGTCAGCGATTTACTCAACGACAACAATTACGGAGAGTGGATCGAGGACATGACCAACGCGTTGTACGCCAAAAACAAATATGGGTTCATTGATGGGAGCATACCATGCCCAGAACCAACCTCACCGGAGCTTTCCGCATGGATGAGATGCGACGCCATGGTGAAGGGCTGGCTCAAAAGCGCAATGGAGAAAGACATACGCGCCAGCGTGAGATACGCAAAGACGGCGACAGAAATCTGGTCTGACCTTAAAGAGCGCTTTGGGAAGGGAAGTGCACCCCGAGCCTATGAGCTCAGGCGTTCAATCGCACAATTGAGACAAGGTAAACTTACGATCTCAGCCTATTACACCAAACTGAGAAGTTTGTGGGATGAGATGCAGGCAATCAATCCGCTGCCGAGATGCAAGTGCGGAAAGTGCACTTGTGATGTTCAAAAATAGATGTCCAACATGCGGGAGAAAGAGCGCATGTTTGATTCCTGATGGGCCTGGACGAGGTTTTCGGAGTGGTGAAAACCCAAATCCTGAGCACCACACCGACGATTGCACTAGGCGCGGCATATCACCTTGTGGCAGAAGATGAACAACAAAGGAGCCTATCCGTCCAGCTGCATGCGACAGCAGACATGGCTATTTTTCAGGTCAGTTCGGAGAGGAATACCCAACGCAAAGGGACCAAAGGAGAACGACCTAGGTGTGAACACTGCCATAAAATCGGACACACTGAAAATGAGTGTTATGAGCTGGTAGGCTACCCACCAAGCTGGGAGAAGCGGAGTCAGCGAGAAGGTGTCCTGAGACAAGGACGTCTACATTCTGGAAATGGGCAAGGACCTAGAGCGGCTCAAGTATCAAATGATGAAAGCCCTATGCCTGTGTTGACAAAGGATCAGTATGCTAAACTGCTAAGGTACCTTAATGCTGATGGAGATGCAACTAAACAACAACCAAAGAATACCGAACTTGTAGTCAACATGGCAGGTAAGTTCTTTGATGCTCACGACTGGATAATTGATTCTGGAGCCTCCGAGCACATTGCATCGAATTTGAGATTATTTAAAGGGGAGATAACAAGAACTCCTCACCTGCCAGTGAGAATTCCGAATGGGGACAGTGTTTCTGTTCAAGGAATAGGCAAAGTTGAATTGACAAAAGATCTTATTTTGGAGAAAGTCCTTTACATACCACAATTTAAGTGCAATTTACTTTCGGTGAGTCGTATGACGAAAGAGCTCAACTGCACACTCACTTTCCTTCATGATCGTTGCATTGTACAGGACTTACCGGGGAGGAACTTGATTGGTCTGGGTAGGCGATGCGACGGATTGTACTATCTTAACCAAGTACAAGATGGAGGGGTGGTAATGAAGGTGCAAGGGCTCGGCGACCCGCAAGTTTGGCACCAAAGATTGGGACATCCATCGCGTGACAAGATGGCACAATTATCTTTTCTTCAAAATAAGATATGTGATAAGGATTTTTTACATTGTGACTCGTGTTTACGAGCGAAACAAACCAGATTTCCGTTTACAAGAAGTTCAATAAAGACAATTTCCTGCTTTGATATGATTCACTGCGACATATGGGGCCCGTATCGCGTGAGTTCCTTAACTGGAGCACGTTTCTTTCTAACAATTGTTGACGATTTCAGCCGTGGGACATGGGTGTACTTAATGCCACAAAAATCAGAAGTTGGAGATATTTTGCGCACATTCCATGCCCTAGTTGAACGCCAATTTGGTGCCAAAATCAAGAGAGTTCAAAGCGATAATGGGGCAGAATTCAAGTCAAAGCAGATGTTACAATTTTATGCAGATGTTGGTATTATTTGGCAAACCTCGTGCATTGACACACCCCAACAAAATAGAGTGGTTGAACGCAAGCATCGACACATTCTTGAAACAGCTCGTGCTTTGCGGTTCCAAGCGGGACTACCAATTGAGTTTTGGGGCGAGTGTGTCCTAACGGCGGTGTACTTAATCAATCGGCTTCCCTCAGCGGTAATCCAGCACAAGACGCCATACGAAATTCTCTTCAGGAAACCTGCAGACTACGACCACCTAAGAAGTTTTGGATGCCTAACATATGCCCACCAACATACTTCTGACAAGTTTGGCGAAAGGGGGAGAAGATGCATATTCTTGGGCTATCCCTTGGGCCAAAAGGGTTACAGGGTTTACGATCTGGCCAGCAGAGAGGTGTTCACTAGCCGCGATGTGACATTCTTAGAGGATATTTTTTCGTTCGCCAAACTGGTTGTTACGGAAAAGGGGAGCACTGGCATTGGTAGAGTAAACAATGAAAATGTAGCCATGATTGATGATAATGATGATCCGATATGTCCACCAAATGCACAGCCCACAACACCGAGGGCGACAGATTTGGAAGCTTGGGAATTAAGTCCAGCAAATATGAATAACGAAGAGGAAGAAGGCGTGGTCAGCAGTAGAGTTGACAGCGAAGTAAATAATGAAGGGATTCGGCCACAAAGAGATCGAAAACTGCCAAAGCACCTTCAAAATTATGAAGTCACATTACCACCCTCCATCACGTTGCAGGAGCCGAGCCAACCATCAGGGAACTCCACGGTACATCCTTTATCCCACTTTCTGAGTTATAAGTCCTTTTCACAATCACACAAAGCCATGCTTGCAGCCATAGCTTCACACGATGAGCCAAAAGATTTTTATCAGGCAGTGAAACATGAGCATTGGAAAGAAGCAATGAAAAGAGAAATATGAGCTTTAGAGTCCAATGGCACATGGACAATGCAAAAATTACCAAAAGGCAAGCGGGCAGTCGATTCAAAGTGGATATATAAAGTCAAGTTCAAACCAAATGGAGAAATAGAGAGGTACAAGGCAAGGCTGGTTGCAAGGGGTTTCAAACAAATAGAGGGGATAGACTTCCATGAGACTTTTGCTCCGGTGGCGAAGCTTGTGACTCTGCGGTGTCTGCTGACCGGGGCAGTTAAGAAGAATTGGCTAATTCACCAGTTAGATATGAACAACGCTTTTCTTCATGGAGACCTGCAAGAGGAGGTTTATCTCAAGGTGCCGCAAGGATTTGGAAAGCCGGGAGACACGAGGGTATGCAAGTTGCAAAAATCATTATATGGTTTACGGCAAGCTTCGAGGAGCTGGTACAACAAGTTCACTGATGCCTTACTGAAGAAGGGTTTTAAGCAGTCAAGAGCTGATCACTCATTGTTTATGTACAAGAACAATGAAGTCACAGTAATGGCACTCATATACGTCGACGATGTCATTTTAGCTGGAACCGCCGAGTGGAAAATCAACGAGATTAAGATGTACTTGGATAACAGTTTTGGAATCAAGGACTTAGGATCTCTGAAGTATTTTCTTGGAATAGAAGCAGCAAAAACGGCATGCGGACTTGTACTTAGTCAACGCAAGTACACGTTAGACATATTGGAAGACTGTGGCAAGCAGGGAAGCAAGCCAACAGCCTTTCCGATGGAGCAAAATCACCACCTTGCTTCACACAAGGGAAAAAAGATGATGGACCCAGCTAGATACAGGAGACTAGTGGGCCGCCTCATGTACCTGGTTATCACACGACCAGACATTGCATATTCGGTCGGGGTGCTAAGCCAGTTTGTCACGTCACCACATGAAGAGCATATGACCGCTGCAGAACGAGTAGTAGAATACCTCAAGGGCACTGCTGGGCAAGGTATTCTCTTACGCAATGATGGAGGTGATGCGTTAATGGCGTACTGCGATGCGGACTATGGAGGTTGTCCTACTACTAGGCGCTCGCGGACAGGGTACTACGTATCATTGGGAGGATCACCTGTCTCGTGGCAAAGTAAGAAATAGTCTGTAGTTGCCTGCTCATCAGCGGAAGCAGAATATAGAGCAATGGCTTCCACAGTTAGAGAAGTAATATGGTTACGCAGACTGGTACGAGACTTGGGGATGCCACAATCAAAGGGGACACCATTATTTTGTGACAACCAGGCAGCATTGCATATAGCAATGAACCCGGTATTCCATGAACGAACAAAGCACATGGAAATAGATTGTCATTATGTTCGTGAACGAGTTCAGACTGGGGAGATAAGGCCGAGGAAGATCCTAACGGAAGAACAGCCAGCTGACATCTTCACCAAGGCACTAGGAAGAGAGCAATTCAACAAGCTCTTATGCAAGCTGGGTGTTACGAACCTACACATGCCATCTTGAGGGGGAGTGTAGAAGTTGACGTGCCTTAGATGTCCATATAATCAGGGATACTAATTAGGAATAAAATCCTATGCACATATGTAAAGTCCTAATACGGACAGGAAACCTAGTTAGGGTTTGTACGAGACGATGTGTATATATATGGTGCAATGTATAATGAATGACACCACCGATATATTATTTCACAAAAAACATATAACCCTAAACCTATAACCGGCGGCCACACTTCATCCCCTTTCTCCGTCTTCGCCTGGCTCTTGGGCCAGATAGTGAATTGAGATTGCCACAACTTAAAACCATGTGAATGTTCCTCGGATTTATGCAAATTATTTAAAGACGGGTCCATTTAGAATTTTTAAAATTTTGTCATTTGTTGGTAATTTAGATTCAATAAGTTACGGTCACCGGAAATTCATAATTCTGGTCAACCAAAAAGCCAAGGACTCGTGAAGATAAAAAAATAACATACTTTTTTTTATAAGTAAAAATATATTAATCATCAAAAAATCCCCAAAAAGCTTACAACTACGAGATACAACCCCAAGAAATTAGATAGAACCTATCAAAGTAGAAAATCCACAAGATAAATACTATCTAATTCGAGACGCTCCACACTACAAAGGAAGGCCAAAAACAAACCAAAACCTATCGAAAAGTCAGGGGGATCAAAAGACCAAGGATGAGAGACCCCAGAAGCCGCCTCCTTAATCACGCGGAGGATAAAAGAAGTGTCCTCCTCCCAAGGAAAACCCCGCAATGATAGCAAGACGCTACGTCTCTACCAACAGTGCTTCGCGAAGAGCATCCTCATTCGAATCCAAACTCGCCAAAATCGAGGGGAGAAAAAGCTCCAACTTTGGCTTCGAAGCTAGTTTTATCTTCACTTTAGGAATAGAAGATTGCAAAAGAGCTGCGGCTTTACTGGTCAGCTTCCGAACATGGGTGCTAGAACGGATCGGAGTCATCAAGTGACTCACTTTAACTGTCTTGCCCACCCGGACAGGAGCGATGGACTCCGACGAAGTAGAAACGGGGCGATGCACCTTGGCGAATGCCGGAGCATCCATAGATGAGATGAACTTCTCCATCCAATCAGCAGCCGCACCAACATGTGGCACAATCAATGACTCCAACCAATCACCACCGCCCCCGACAGGAGCCAATGGCTGTGACAACTCTGGAACATCGAACTCGAGAACCTCCTGGACGGGGAGCACAATTCCCTCAACCAGGCAACGATCATCAACCTCCAGAGCACTGGAAGATTCGACCACATCGATAACCCCCTCATAAGCAGCATCAAGCGAATGTACTACTACTAACGTTGCGGCAGGCACACCATCAATAGCGGCAGCAGAAGCAACATTGGGTGAGCCCGAGGATTCCAAAGATTCCAAAGCCACAGAGCCCTCAGTGCCAACAACAGCGGGGCCAACATAAGTAGAACGACCTACAACAATAGAAGAATCGGGCACAAGCTCGGAACCAGCATGCGAAATCTCTTCTTTACCCCTGCTGCAAAAGAGGGCTCAAAGGCACAGACAGGGGCTAAAAAATAACATACTCCCTCATTCTTTCAGTGTAAATATCCATGAATTCTCTTAACTTGGTTTCGAGTGTGAATCTTACAACTAAAATAAATATCATTTTGAGAATTGTCTTCTAAATAGTATCGGATTAGGCTTGATAATTCAAAGTCCAGACCCAAAAAAAATTTATGATAATTATTTTTTTCCATAAGTAAAAGTTGTATTTCAGTAATTGTCTACCAAAATACATCAAAGTTATCAGATAATACCTATCACAAACACTGCAGTGATAGACACTATCTAAAAATGGGTACCAAAGTGTCATCAAAATAGTCGATCCAAAAAGCCATACGAAAATCTTAAAAAATCTAAATATACACCAAAAGAAGGACGAACCAAAACACACCACCACACGAGCACAAATTAAGGTGGGTCCAAGAACCAAAATTGGTTCGAACTGTAGGCAGCGTCCTTGATCAGCGTCCTATGATGGGAGCGGATTTAGTCCTGGAATGCCAAATCCAACCAGGACCGTTCTGGACTATTCAATGGTTGATTTAGTTATGATTCAATGGTTTACTTAATTATGATTCAATGGTCTACCTAGTTATGATTCAATGGTCCATTTTTTCTCGTCCTGGATAAATCGGGGTCTGTCCCAGTTACCCAGTTACGATTCAATGGTTTACTCAGTTACGATTCAATGGTTTACTCAGTTACGATTCAATGGTTTACTCAGTTACGATTCAATAGTTTACCCAGTTATGATTCAATGGTTGTGGGCTTTTTTTATTTTGCACTCCCGTATTTCTGCATTTTTGCAAAATAGTCTCCGCGTGTCCTTCAATAAAAATCCTCCAGCACCGTGCTGGATTTGGCCTCCAGGACCAAATCCGGTCCCTCCTATGATAACTACTTTCATTGGGAGTTATGAACTATCCTTACTTGTCCAAGAGTATAAATGGTAATTACGCACCATACCAAAATTACAATATTTGACGATGATCCTTTCCTTTGATAGAATCTCAATAGCCATCCTCTTCGTAATAAAGCCACAATTCCAATATCATCAATTCACTAAGCACACAAACTCTCATCATGGCACAAACATCATCTTTCTTTACACTAGCCGTCTTCTTCTTCCTCCTCTTCCTTTCTCCTCCTATTAAAGCCTCGAATGGCGGCTTTAGCATCGAATTGATCCACAGAGACTCTCCAAAGTCTCCCTTCTACAACCCCAATGAAACACCCCACCAAAGAATCAGCAACGCCTTGCATAGGTCTCGAAGGCGACACCATCGGTTCAGGAGACCCAAGTCCGAGGTGTGGGCTGACAACGGAGACTACATAATGAACATCTCGATAGGGACTCCACCTTTCGAGATCGTAGCCATAGCCGACACGGGCAGCGACCTCACATGGACCCAATGCAAACCATGTGAACACTGCTTCGATCAAGACCGTCCTATGTTTGATCCCAAATCTTCAAGGACTTACAAGGACCTATCTTGTTCTACACAAGTTTGCCAAAACTTGTCTCAGTCAATATGCAAGGATCATAAATGCCAATACGCCTACAACTATGGTGACGGATCCCACTCGACAGGGGACCTGGCCACCGAAACAATCACCTTGAGCTCTACACGAGGCCGTCCCCTTTCCTTCCGCGGATCGATCTTCGGGTGCGGTCATGACAGTGGTGGAATCTTCAGTAACAAGAGCTCAGGAATTATCGGCCTTGGTGGTGGCCCTCTTTCGCTTATCTCCCAACTCGATCACTCGGTTCATGGAAAATTCTCCTATTGCTTGGTTCCGTACGACTCAACGAAAGCAAACTCAAGCACCATGTTCTTCGGTCCCCATTCCGTCCCCAAAGGCCCCGGAGTCCACTCCACTCCATTGCTTTTGAACGTCCATGACACTTACTATTACCTGTCACTTGAAAGCTTCAGTGTAGGCAACACGACCATCGAAATGAGCGGCTCTTCGCCTCCAAATCCGGACGATGCTGCTCATCCTAGCCCTAACATCATAATTGATTCCGGATCAACCATGACATACATTCCTGAAGACGTCTACGGGAACTTGTCGGCCGCGGTTGATAAGCACATTGTTGCTAAACCCGCCAAAGATCCTAATGGGCTGCTCAGCCCTTGCTACACCAGCAAATCCTTTAAGGAGGCTCCGACGATCGTCGCGCACTTCCATGGCAGAGCTGACGTTAAGTTGGGGACTTCCAGCACCTTCATTGCGGTCACTGATGATGTGGTTTGCTTCGCTGTCGTTGGGACCAAATCTTCCTTAGGGAATCCTTCAATATTTGGGAACCTGGCTCAGATGAATTACTTGGTGGCTTATGACCTTAAAGGGAGGACCGTGTCCTTCAAGCAAACGGATTGCACCAAGGTGTAGCCTGTTTCACTGTTTAAATGTATGTGCCATAGTTTTCTGATGGAGTTCTTGTGGTCGTTTTTCCATTTTGCAATTGAAATCTGTTCTTGTGGTATTTTTTTCATTTTGCAATTGAAATCTGTCTCTTGACTGATAGGAATAAAAGAATTGTTTTTGAAAGGTCAATTTTATTCCGTAATTCAATAGAACTCTTTGTTTTCACGGCTTATATTGTTAGAATCTCCATATTTACTAACGCAAGGTGGGTAGGATAGTAACGGATACTGCCTCGTTTCCCAGGGGTTGGTGGGTCAATTCCCACTTCTTGCAGAAATGGCAAAAATTTTGTTTCACAGGGGAACAAAACTCAATACCGTCTAGAGATCGGGGTTTAGGCCAACCCGTCTAAATTTTATTAACCAAAAAAAAAGAATCTCCATATCCAACCGAAAATATTCTCAACCCATTTGCACAAGAATCTTCATATCCAATCCAAAATTTTAAGACAATAGGTAGGTAAATTTTCAATACTTATAAAATAGTCAACCACTCTTGTACTAAAAAATGTGGTATTATACAGTTTGTTATTTCACAACAGCACAAAGTGTATAAAAATTGAGGCAGCCAAAGTGTATAAAAATTAACAAAAGATGTATAAAAATTGACGGAAGTACAAGTTAAAACTTGGATTTAAAAAAAATGTTAGTGATTCCACAGCGAGCAATAAGAAACAAAAGCTGTCTACGGATTAGGCACGCAGACCTCTTCAAAAATGAATTAAGAGATCGTCTTGGTAGTGAAAACTCTTTGACAATCCCGACCAAAAAGCCACTTAATCTTGCTAAAAAATTGAACTATTTCCGAGCCTCGTGCTAAGATCTTTAAATCTCGAAGCTTTCACAAGATATTTGTTAGAAAAAGTGATACACGTTATTATATAAATAATATAATCAATTCACTTAAATTTTTTAATCTATTAATTCTTTCTTACTATGTTCGAGGTACACATTTATTACAAGTTAGCAAGTCTGAAGTAATGTCATCATTGTTCTACCAAAAAAGTAATGTCATCATTGACATATAAACAAAAGTTAAAATTCATATTAAAAAAAATGTCCTAAATATGTTTGGAAAACAACACAGTAAAGTGGGTATTTTTGTTATACAAGATTTTAAGTGTGTATTTTTAATAACATGTGTATTTAACCCAAAACAAAAAAAAATTATGAAGAGCAACATATACAGTCAAATCTTTCTAAAGTGATATCGTTGAGACCGAAGAAAAATATCACTTTAAGGAGGTTATCACATAAGAAAATTTTACATTTTTTTTGCTTCAAAGTTACAAAAATTGAGTTTTTAGTCAATAAATACGTAAATATCAAAAAATTACTATTTATATTCAAGTTAAAAAGATAATCAAAAAATTCTAGTTATATCTTTGTACATATTCAAGTCATCAAAAAATATATTAATAACAATCACACTTATTTATGATACAACTTTCACCTAAAAATATTTATAATTTAGACAAGCATTTATTTTATGTTGAATCTATGAAAACACCTATAAATTAGAGAAGCTTTTATTTTATGATGAAACTTTCATAGAGCATGTAAAAATATATGCATTTATTCAAAAATATTAATTTATTCGAAAAGTGAAACCGAGATTTATGATTAACATTTTCTGGAAAAAAGTATTAGTTGTTATGATAATGAGGTTATTAAATTTTAACACTGGCCCTAATTTGGAGTCGAAATTTTTTATCAACTTAGAGAAGTTATCACTTTACATAATATCACTTTACAAAAAATTTATTGTATATGAAAATCAATTAATTGCTTAATTTAGAGTGAAATTCTATCATCCGTCATATTAGGATATCGAAGCAATTTATGGTAATTCTGACTGGATTTTATAAAATCAATTAGAATCTTAATGAATAATATAAAATTTATCACCAACCTAGTAAATATGGAACCATAACCATTACTTTGTCAAGTCATTTATATGCCGAGAAATTCTATCATCTTGAATATTAGGATATCTAAGCAATTTATGGTAATTCCAAATGGATTTTAACAAATTCATTAGGAATTTAAATGAATCATACAAAATTCATGAGTAAAAATGACATAATTATAACTATTATTTATACCAAGTCATTCATACGTCGGCAGAGGGACAAGACTGAGTGTTGTTGGGGCCCCAACAGCAAGGTCTAGACAACGTGGGTCAAGCCGCGTGCGATTGCCAATTTTTAATATAAGAGATTACTTGAGAACATTTTTGTAATTTTTTATGTAAAAAGCGTGTTGTATTACTGTTAGTCTCAATTGTATCGTTGTTAGTCGGTTGTTGTACCGTTGTTAGTCGTGTGATGTACCATTTTCTGATGCTAAACATAAATGTATGTCGCGTGTTATACCATGGTATAACGCAATTGTACCATTGTTAGCTGCATGGTGTATCATTAACTAATACTCTACTATGTTAACTAAATTTGCGTGACTTAAGTGAAACATACTTAGTTCTATTGATATATTGGATCACTTCTGGAATGGCATTGCTATGTAAATAGAGTGCTAAAGATAGTTGGAAGAAAAAGATTTGTTATATCAGACTACCTCGGACAGTTCTGAAAAAGATGTGTTAAATTTATCATAATTTCTTTATTCGGGATCCAAATGAGATGATTCAAAGGGGTGTAAAAAATTAAGACATAAATCTATAATTAGTTAGAAAGGTTAATTGCTAAATAAGTAACAGAATATGGCAAAAAATAAGACAAAAATAACTGTGTTCTAATTGGACAATAGAAAAGGCAAATAATCACGAGTTTTCACTTAGCAACACCAAATTATAAGGTGAATGACGAGATGGCTTACTCTTACAGGCCTGAAACACAAAGGATAAGAAAGAAAAAGAACAAAAACAAGGCAGAAACCAAAAGGGAAGAAAGAGAGAAGAAAGTCCAAGAGGAAAGACATACAAGTACGTCAAGAAAGATTGAACTGGTAAGTGTATTTTTGCTTGGAATTAGAATTTTTATAAAACATAAAATTTTTAGAGGACTCAAATATCTTTTTAAAATTGTATGGTTTGTATTGTTTGGAGAAAAAAATTGACCTAGACGAGCTATTCAGTACTGACATATTTATCATGTCTTGATATCAAGGTGGTTGAAGAAGAATTGCTCGGTGAGTGAGTTCTTTGGACTTCTAAGTTAATTTTTTAACATAGATAATAATGCACGAACTGGTAGTAATATATTGATGAAGATATGGACTTAGTTCTGTGTGATATTGAGTTATACAGGCTGCTTATCGAAGTTAGAAGTGATTGGGCATATCATGTACTCGGTATGAATTTGGTAGGCAAAATAGATGCATAAGTACACTTCTGATCATGGATAATTTATGTATAGATTATGTACATGTGAGTACATTAATAATAGACTAAAAAGTGAAAAAGATCGAGCTAATTTGATGGCTTTGAACTATTTCAGAAGTTGGCTTTCGATTGTGCATTAGTTGGTTATTTTTAAGTATTGAAGTAACTTGCTTGGAGAAGGAACTGACCTCAGTTTATAAATTGAAATTGTTATACAGGCTATATGAAGCTTTCTCAAGGTTCTTGGATCAGGAATAAGCATTCGTCGATCAATCTTCATTTGTGTAAGTGAATAGCACATGATAAATTTGGTTTGTTTGGTAGATGTACATGTTTCAGACCTTTAATATGTATGTCTCATGCATATGACTTTTATCTACGAAGTGATCATGTACATATGTGTTATGTTTGAACATATTTGTATTAGTTTGTGACATGTGTGGTATATGTGTCAAGCCAGCTAGTGAATATGTGTTTCCTAGCTTGAGGCCGATTTATGAGGGTGTGATATGTCCATTTCTCCTAGATATGGTCTTGGACCTTTGATTATGTGATGGATATGCTATGCTTGTTTTTGATAAGAAATGGACAGGTTGTCATGTGCTAACCGGAAATGTTAGCCTATCTGCACATAGAGTGGGGGTATCCTATGTTATTATTTTATACTTAGTATGTGATTCTGATGATGATGGAGATCAGATGGCCAAGTTGATATCCCCATGCTGATGGTGGAGAGGCACAATTGAAACATGTTTAGTGCTCACTATTTGTTGACTATGTGATTTTGTGTTCATATGACCAGTTGCTTTATAGTATAAGATATCACGTAATTTGTCCATGTTTCTAGTGTGTTATCGTATAGTTAGTATGTATATTAGTGTTATCTTCCAGATGTTGAACATAGTTATGTTCTGTTCCTCGCATGTTATTTGACATAACTCATATATATGTTATATGCGCTTACTAAGCCTTTTAAAATACTTAACTACCCTCCCAGTTTTGTAGATTCATTTATATGGCTTAGTATCTGCATGGAGATAACTTTCTTGGTGTCAAGTCAATTTAATTCTTCAATACTTGCATTAAAATCTCAGGCTTCTGTTTGGCTACAGTGCTGCTAGACAAAAGAGCAAAACAGAAGCCTTAGACTTGAATGCAAGTCTTTAAGAATCAAATAGACTTGACACCAACAAAGTTATCTTCAGACTGATACAAAGCCATATGAAAGAACCTGTAAAACTGGAAGGGGCAAGTGTTGTGAAACACTTAGTAAGCAGATAAAATATAACATATCGGTTATGTCAAATACACAAGAAGAACATAACTTAACTATGTTTAACATTATACAAGACAATACTAATATGCATGTTAACCATATGATAACACACAAGAAACATGGAAAAACGACGTCCCTGACCATCATGTAAATTGCCACATGAACACAAAATCACATAGTCAACAAATGGTGATCTCGAAACAGGTTTAACTCTTGCTTCTCCACCACCATCATAAGGATATCAACATGGTCATCTCATCTCCATCATTATCATAATCACATACTAAGTATATAGTAGTAACATAGGATATCCTTATAGAAAATTTCCATATCCTTCCCAAAACCTTAAGGTAGTAAGTAGGTGGATCTTCCACACTTATAGACAGGCCCAACACACTTTGCCACTTTTGATGTGAGATTCTCTCCAACACGCCCCCTCAAACGAAGTCCACCAGGCTGAAGTTTGCACGGGCTTCACACTGTCTCTTGTGCTTTCAAACGGGGGTCGTACGAGTACAACAGGCCATGGGTCTCGTTAGAGCAATTGGCTCTGATACCATATAGAAAACTGTCATATCCTACCTAAAACTTTAAGTTATTGAGTGGGTGGATCTTCCACACTTATAAACAGACCCAAGCAATTTGGCACTTTCGATGTGGGATTCTCTCCAACAATCTCCAAACTCTATGTGCACATAGGCTAACATTCCTGATAAGCATCGAAAAATCTGTCCATTTTTTGCGAGAAATAAACATAACATATCCATCATATAATCAAAGGTCCAAGACCATATCTAAGAGAAATTTACATGTCACACATTCACAAATCGGCCTCAAGCTAGGAAACAAATATTTTTTAGCTCACCACACACATATGTCACTAACCAATACAAATATGACCAAACACGATACATAGTACATGACCACTTTGTCCAAAAAACTCATATGCATGAGACACGTATTTAAGGCCTGAAAATTGCTCATATACCAAAAAACTGAACTTATTCGCTTAAACAAATGAAGACCGGTCGGCAAATGCTCATTCCTGATTCAATTCTCCTTTCACTTTGGACGTCTGTTCAACCATTTTTCTTAAGATTGTTTCTCTCACCAAGAAATTTGAGGAAGCCTCATATAGTCTGTATAACAATTCCAATTTACAAAATGAGGTAAATTCTTCACTTCTCCAAGCAAGTTACTTTCGATACTTGAAAATAACAAACTAATGCATAATCGAAAGCCAACTTCTGAAAAGCTTAAAGTCATCAAAGTAGCTTTATCTTTTTCACACCTTGAGCCATTCTTAATGTACTCAGTTGTGCATAATACATACACAAATCTGCCATGATCAGAAGTGCTCGTACGCATCTGTTTTACCAACCAAATTCTTACCGAGCACACAATAAGTCCAATCACTTCTAACTTCGGTAAGCAATCTGTATAACTCAATATCACACAAAACCAAGTTCATATCTTCATTAATATATCACTTTATATTCGTGCATGATCATCCATGTCAAAAAAAATTAACTTAGAAGTATAAGGAATTCACTTACCAAGCAGTTCTCTTTCAACCACCTCGATATCAAGACCCGATAAATATGTATGTAGTGATTAGCTCGTCGAGGTCAATTCTTTTATCCAAACAAGACAAATCATAAATTTTTAAAAAGTCATTTGAGTCCTCTACAACTTTCATGTTTTATGAAAATTCCAATTCCAAGCAGAAATACGCTTACCAATCTCATCATTCTCGACGTGCCTGCCTATCTTTCCTCTTGATCTTTCTCCCCTCTTTCTCCCCTTTCGGTTTCTACCTTTTGATTCTTTTTCCTTCTTATCCCTTTTGTTATATTTTAAAGGGTTTGGAAGAGTAAGCCACCTCGTCCTTCGCCTTATAATTTGGTGTTGCCAAGTGAAATCATGTGAATAGTTGCATTTTCTGTCGTCAAATCAGAATACAGTTACTTGTGTCTCATTTTTTATAATCTTCTAGTACTTATGAAAAATCACATTTCTAACTAATTATAGATCTATACCTTTCCACACCATTTTGAATCATCTCATTTGGATCCCGGATGAAGAAGTTATGATCAATTTAACACATCCTATTCGGAACTGTCTGAGGTAGTCCGATATAACAAATCTTTTTCTTCCACTATCTTTAGCACTCTATTTATATAGCAATTTTATTCCAAAACTAATCCAATACATCAATATGACTAAGTAAACTTAAGTCGAACAAATTATGTCAACAGAGTAAGATATCACACATTGTTAACCAAATTATGTTAATCGTGTGGTGTACTTGTTAGTCGTCAGCAAAACCATGCTATTGAGGACCAACAAATATTGAGGACCAACAGCACTGAATTCGACCATGCCGGCTGATGTCTTTCCAAAGAAATCCTCTCTTGATGGGACATTATGAACTGTCCTTCCTCTGTTAACAGAAAGATGAATCACCTTCCTTTTCTAGGACAACTGTAACTCTCAACTCCTGAAGACGTCTCGAGCAACTTGTCAGCCGCGGTTGATAAGCTTGTTATTGCAAAACGCGTCAAAGATCCTAATGTAATCAGCTCATCCCTTGCTACACCATGGATTCCTTCAAGAAGGCTCTGGTGACGTTAAGCTGGGCGAAGTTCCAGCACCTTCCTTGCGGTCTCTGATGATAGGGTTTGCTTTGCTTTCGTAGGCACTAAACCTTTCTCCAGGATTCTTGCAATATTTGATAAATGGCTCTAAAGTAATGACTACTCCGTGACTTATGACCTTAAAGGCAGGACCGTGTCCTTCAAGCAAACCGATTGCACCAAGCTGCAGCCTATTTCAATGAACACCCTATTACATCAAATAGTATATTAGAGGCCACTCTCTTTAAATTAATCCACTTCGTTTTCGTCAACACCTGATCTTAAAAAAAAGTGATTTATAAACATGGTCAAAAAGTTGAATAATTGTAGTAGATTTAATCCTTGATATAATCATTAAAAATCAAATATGCAAGATTTAACTATAACCACAAAAATGTGAGACCACTGCAAGATCATTGGATTGTAATGACTACATATAAAGCTTCCAACCAAAGGTCTCTCGTATTAAGCGTGCATCTGAAAAAATAAGCCAGGTCTGCCAACATAAAAAAAAAATTAACGACTCAATCCAGTTCCACATCTAAAAGACAAGTTCATGGGGCTTCATTCCAGATTTGAGAGAAAACCGGGCAGCCAAATATGACTTCAAGTCAGGTACTTTCTCAACTGCTGCAAGAAGTGGAGCGTCAATGGCCTTCTGGTCATCTTTCTTCTCTTGCGGTAGGACATTGGATTCCTGCACATAAAACAGAATGACTTCAGCACGGACAAAATGAACTAACAACATAGGTCAACAAACAACTGCAGATCCTAAAAATGACCTTCGTCTCAGGCTCGAAAAACTCTCCCTCTCCCTTCTTTTTCTTCTTCTCAGCCTTCTTGGAGAAGTACTTGTCATCGAACTTATCAGCGCT
Source organism: Hypericum androsaemum (assembly GCA_963995505.1). Lineage (NCBI taxonomy): Eukaryota > Viridiplantae > Streptophyta > Magnoliopsida > Malpighiales > Hypericaceae > Hypericum > Hypericum androsaemum. Next base: position 11,791,690 of record OZ023194.1, read on the forward strand.
GATGCCAGCAATGTCAACCTTGGTAGAAGTGGCAATAACATAGGACTGGTTCACTCTCCTGAGAGGAACACCATTGACCTTGAATGGACCTGACAGAGAGAGATATGGTCAAACCAAAAAAATTCCGTAACTCGTATTTGACTACCAAATATAACAAAACCAGGCAATCCCAAAACTCACCGGTGACAAGAAGCAATCCGGAAGCAAGCTGCTTGAGGAACACAACCCTCTTTCCCTTGAACCGTCCAGCAAGGATAATCAAAACGGTACCCGGGGTAATACTAGCCCTGAAACCACAAAAATAAAGAACATACGAGTTATATCCAACAGAGTCCATAAATCCCCTGATCACAAAATAGGGCACCCAAAAAACCATCGACGTCCCAATCCACAATCCCTCTCATTTCGTACTTCTTCCTCACAATACACAAGCTTTCAACATTGACTCCAGAAAAAAATGAACCAAATTAAAACAAAATTTGGATAAAATAATTCCATTATGCCTAACAGAGAAAACGCATACTGCATTCTTAATAATTTCCGGAACTCTTTTCTTGAGGTTTTTGAATAATATAAATACTTACATCCAATTAACTCCTTAAACCCATTTCCAATCCAGCTCAAAAAGACCTAAACTTTGACCTTCCAAAGAGAAACCCATTTCCAATACATCGCAAAAACCAATAACCACCACTCAGAAACCACAATCCGAAACCCTAACAAGAACAAAATTAACATAAGAGGAAAGAAGCCAAAAGAAATACAAAGGGGCGAACCTGAGCTTGGCGGGCTTGGGGGTCTTCTTGTTCGGAATAGGCTTTCTGACGTCATCGGCGGGGTAGAACTTGGGGGGCTTCACGGCAGGAGCCTCGGGCTTGGGCTTGGGGTCGTGCTTGGGCAAAACGCCGCCGTTCTTGGCCTTAATTGCCCACAGTCCCCTCTTGTGGTACATCTTCGAGCGGGAGTACTTCCCCACCCCACGGATCAGGTCAGGGTTCCTGCTCACAACCTTCGTCTTCCTAGCCGCCGCCGCCATTTTTCTCCCTGCCAAAGCTTCCTCTGTCTGGCCTAGGGTTTCGATTTGGCTAGAATCTTATAGCATAAAGTAAACCTAATTTATAACTTGGACAAGTTTCTTTGGATTTGGGATGGGCTCATCTAATGTATGGCCCATAGTAAAGCCCATGAAATAGAAACCCTCGAGATTCTACTGGTCCGAATTTAGATTAATCGTTCGGTACGATAAAATGGTATCATCTCAGTAATAAATATAATGTCTTGTCAATTTTAGTAAATGACGTTTTTAAATTTTTCAAAATTCAAAGAATAATTTCATTAGATTTTTATTAAGAAATCGGATGTGTGAAAGTTAAATTCTTTTTCTTTATTTCTCAAAGTTAAGGAAAACTAAAATAAAAGATCTGACTTTTTATTTTTAAACTTTCTGTTAGCCAACCATAACCTGGTTCATAAATATGAAGTATTTAAAAACGTAACCACGAGAAAAAGTCTTGAACTATAATTGTTGGTTTTCAAGTGAATAACCCAAATTGTTTATTGAGGTTACTACATTGTTAATTGTACATCATGGTTGTCTTGTTTATAAGTGTGAAAAATATTACATGCTAACTGTCTTAAAATTTTATGTTGAATATGAAGATTCTAACACGGTATCATAACAAATTCGATTTACGAGTCACGCAATCTCCCGTTTCATGACTTGTGTGGCCCAGTAGTTCAAACAAACTTGCCTTCCCTCTGGAACTGCATGTCCTTCAAGGAGTTCTTCACCACCCATTGTTCGGTTGTTGACGCTTTTCTTGCCTCAAAGAGATCTAAGTGAAATTCTCATTTCGGTTTCATTCGGGTTCCCTCGAGCGTCGACGCCTCTGCTTTAATCCTCAAGCTTAACGAAACTAGGGTGGAGCAGAAACGTCTTTTCATTACGTTGGCGAAGTTTTCCCGTGGCGGCGTTCCGTGCTCTGGCATCCTAACAACAGGTCGTTGCAACTCTCTCTCGCTTGGGGGTTCGCAAGGGCCCAGGTTTGGTAAGTCTTTCACTGAAGCTGCTGGTTCTCCTCATCTTGTGGCTTCCTCGGGTGTGGGTAGTTTCAAGGTCCTGCAATACTCTCCTCTAGAGGACCTGCAGTCTGACTGGCTTGACAGAAGCATTGTGGCTTCTCTGTTTGATGATGGTCAGTCGAGGCACATTACAAGTGAGCTTGTTAATTTTGGTGTTAGCAAGTTCCAAGTTAGGACATTAGGAGGTGATGTGGTCCTGATTTCTTTCACTTCAACCCCAGATATGATGTCTTGAAGCTCCAAACTGAAACTATTTTTTTAAGACATTGCTCCATAGTCTCCGAGCTTTCGTGCTGTAACCAGAAGTCTTTGGATACAAATCAGGGGCATCCCCCTTAAGGTCTGGACAAATTCCTTCTTTGATTGGTTGGTTTCTTCACTCGGGACTCTTAAAACTATCCATAAGGTTACGTCTAGTCGAAAACTACTAGATGTGGCCTTTGTGCTTATTTCCTCGTCTAATATGGATAAAGTGAGCCAAATTTTTAACCTAAGGATTGCCAATGAGGTTTATTCGATTAGTGTTGAAGAGATGTCCTCTTGTGATGTAGCGGATTGCCCTGATTCGGAGTGGGTAACTGGTTGCATGGATGCTCAGAGGGTGAATTTGTTTGGCGTTGAGGATGAGGAGTTTTCTTCTTATTATGTTCCGGCTGCCTTTCCTCCTGTCACAGTGGCTTTGTCTGGTGGTTTGGATGGTCAGCTACCTGCTGTATGCAGGCCTTATGCTGCCCCGGTGCTCCCTATTGTTGGTGATATGTCTGTTGAGCTGTTCCTTCCTGGTCTTCAGCCCCTTGTTGCTGACTTCATAGGTGTGCAACCCATGGATGCTGCTTACTCTCTGCCTGCGGATGGGCATCTATCACGACCCAAATTCGGGGTCAGTGACTGGCGCTAGACCCTAACCCGTTTACAAAATAAATGAGTCTAGCTAGCCTCAAAACATATTTTGACTTTACAAAATCTCATTCAAATTCAATTATTCTTTACATTTATCCTAGGATTAAAATGAACACGGTGGCTACGGAGCTGCTAGACAAAGAACCTGCAAAACTGGAAAGAGGGGTGAGTGTTTTGGAACACTCCGTAAGCACATAGAACATAACATATCAGTTATGTCAGATACATGTGTGAGAGACAGAACTTATCTATGTCCCACATCAAACCCAACCAATACGAACACAAAGCTAAGACAACAAAAGACCATCTCACACATAAGGTCATCAAAGTATTCACATATCAGATATAACCAGAATTTCAGACAGACCTTCACAAACATATAACACAGATCAGATGAACTTCAGATAGGCCTAGATAGTGTCACTCCCACTTTGACACGAGGATACCATATCTTAAAGGCGCCATCAGAAACCAACCCGCCGGCCAAACATATCATACCAGAATTCTTGTATCCTCAGTATATGTGCACATATGCCAACATCTCTGGTTGGTCACGGGTAGACCTCATCATCCGCCATCTCATAAATGACATACCAAATATTCCAAACACACATAATATACATTGACCAAAATATATTGGCCACATAACCAAATTCATACCAAAATATATTCCCATATCACGAATTGGGTAAAACAGCCCCAAATAGGCCAACAAACTACAAATATCATCAAATTCTGTCTGCTTCTTTCTTAACCTACTTCTTTCTCTTAACCGAAACCAGTGAAAAATGAGGATCAAAGTGTTGAATTTTGATTGGACCACGTGGAAAAGGTAACCAATCACCTTTCACCACTTGCAAGTTAATTAAGATTGGTCAAAAAGGTGAGTACTAGTTTATGCTTATTCACCCACATGCTTTTAAAGCACAGAAACACCAAGAAAGAGGTAGAAACCTCTAGAACTTGTCCACAAAACGAAAGAGAAGAAAAAGGAAGAGAGAGAGATAGAAGAAAGAGAAAGAAGTGGGTTAAGAAGGAATGACCTGGTAAGCTATCGTCTGCTTCGATTTGGACTTTCATCTCTTCATAAAAGTTGTAGAGAACTCAACTAGCTTTCCAACAAAATATCATATGTTCTATTTGGATGAAGGAATCAACGAAAAATCTATTTTGAACTACAGACTGATAACTGGAGTATACAAGTGAGCTAGTAGGAAAAGAAGTATTCGGTAAGTACCATTTCGCTTCAAACTAGACTTTAAGTTCTTGATGAAAGTTGTAGAGGACTTTAAGATCTTTCTAATCATATATTATATGTCATGATTTGATCACAGAATCAGCCTAAAATATGTTTTGGACAACGGACTATTTGCAGGAGTATACAGTCGAGGTAGTTGGAAAGAAGTACTTGGTACGTCTATTTGGACTCCGAATTTGACTTTGGTATCTTCATAAAGATTGTAGAAGACTTAAAGAGCTTTCTAATTATATATTATATGTCTGATTTGGATAAACGAATCATCCTCAAAAAATGATTGGAATATAGATTATCTGCCTGAGTTCAGAATTGAGGTGGTTTGAGAGTAACGACTTGGTAAGTAAATTATTTGGAATTATAAGTTGGTTTTTGGACTTGGGTGTGATGATGAAAGAACAGAGAAGTAGTATATTGTTGAATATATGGACTTGGTTTTGTATAATATTGAGTTATATGGGCTATTTTCCGATGTTAGAAGTGATTGGATGTATCTTATGCTCGGTGTGATTTCAGTTGGCAAAAACAGATTCTTTTGTGGACTTCTGGTCATGAACAAATGTTGTGCAGGTTATGTACATGTGGATGAGTGAATAATGGACCATGGATTAAAAGGAGAATAAAGTCAGGAAATGAGCATTCGTCGAGCGATCTTTAATTGAGTAAGCATATAGATCATGACAACTTTGGTTTGTTTGGTGCATGTGCATATTTCAGACCTTGATTATGTGCGTCTCATGCATATGAATTGTCTTTGAAGTGGTTATATGATTGATTTTTGTCTATACGGAATTTGATGATATTTGTAGTTTATTGGCCTATTTGGGGCTGTTTTACCCAATTCGTGATATGGGAATATATTTTGGTATGAATTTGGTTATGTGGCCAATATATTTTGGTCAATGTATATTATGTGTGTTTGGAATATTTGGTATGTCATTTGTGAGATGGCGGATGATGAGGTCTACCCGTGACCAACCGGAGATGTTGGCATATGTGCACATATACTGAGGATACAAGGATTCTGGTATGATATGTTTGGCCGGCGGGTTGGTTTTTGATGGCGCCTTTAAGATATGGTATCCTCGTGTCAAAGTGGGAGTGACACTATCTAGGCCTATCTGAAGTTCATCTGATCTGTGTTATATGTTTGTGAAGGTCTGTCTGAAATTTTGGTTATGTCTGATATGTAAATACTTGATGACCTTATGTGTGAGATGGTCTTTTGTTATCTTAGATTTGTGTTCGTATTGGTTGGGTTTGATGTGGGACATAGATAAGTTCTGTCTCTCACACATGTATCTGACATAACTGATATGTTATGTTCTATGTGCTTACGGAGTATTCCAAAACACTCACCCCTCTCTCCAGTTTTGCAGGTTCTTTGTCTAGCAGCTCCGTAGCCACCGTGTTCATTTTAATCATAGGATAAATGTAAAGAATAATTGAATTTGAATGAGATTTTGTAAAGTCAAAATATGTTTTGAGGTTGGCTAGACTCATTTGTTTTGTAAACGGGTTAGGGTCTAGCGCCGGTCATCGACCCCAAATTTGGGTCGTGACAGCATCCTCCAAATGTTGCTTGCTCTCCGCTGTCTTTTGGTACTACCTATGCAGCCTCTCGCTGCTGCTCCAGAGATGGTGGGGACAGGTCTCCTCTGAGTCAAGTGCATCATCTTGGTGAGGTGGATCCTCTTCCTGAGGTGGCTGATTTTTTAAGGGAGTTTGTGCTTCCTCCTTCTGTGGCTCCCGTTGTTGGGTCCTTCACTACTTTAGATGATGGCTGGTTTTTGAAGCTTTTTTCAGATGCTTCAAATGGTGAGGTCTCTATGGCCGTTAGGTAGCCCCCCTCTACGCGTAAGAATGCCAACAATGGCCTTCTGTCTTTGCCAACTTAGGTTATATCGAGTTGCCGCAATAGAAGGCCCACAGAAAAAGAGCCTAAGTCTTCAAAGAAGGAGCATTGCCTTGGCTCGCTTATGGCTGGAATGGAAGTGCAAGATGCTGCTATTCAGGAGGAAATCTCTGTCGAGGCTTGGCATCTTGCGGTTGCGATGGGTCTGTCTTGGGAGGAAGACACCTCTAAGATCCTTCTTGCAATTAAGGAGCTACGTGTTGCCCTGATAACTTTTGGTCCTTCGACCCCCCGTAAACTTATTTTATGTGTGGTTGCTTGGTTTCTTTTGCCCATAGTTTGGTATATTTTGGAGTCTTGGACTTTATGGGTTAGATTATTTTTTATGATACCTAGGTGCTCGTACTTTGATAGTGCTTATCAATGTGTTCCGTGTTGATATTCGTTATGTAGTACCAAAGGGGTGGCTCCCGATATAAGTTTGGTTAGAAGATTTTACTTGTGGAATACAACATTTTACTTATAAAAAAAATTCAAACAAACTTGTCAAAAACCATTTGGTCAAAGGGCACAAACTTTTGAGGATATCATAGAATTTAAGAGTTCAAATCCTAACATGTGTATACATTTACCTTTCAAAAAAATTCAAACAAACTTCATGTAAGATGACATGTTAGATATTACCACATTTTCTCCTTGCAAGAGGGATTGGTTTGCATAAAAATTTGAAAAAATCACTAATAGAAAATGTTAGTTTAGAATATAAAAATTATATTTGCACGGAGAATTCAAACCATCTTAGAAATTTCAGAACTTCGGATTATTAACCAGAACCAAGTTCAAGAAAATTATTAAGATGCAACTAATTAATGACGCCCATCCAATTATTCGGATTAGAAGTGTTGGTAACATGGAATCACGCTTTCTTGTTCTACCTCCAGTAGATGGCTACTGTCCCATTGCTTCTCTAATGGCACGATACTTAGCGACCATCTTCTCATGAGGGGGCAAGTTTTCTTTAATCGCCGGAGCACCGGAGAACTCCTTGACCCAGGAACACAGCGCCGGAAATTGTTGCCCGTTGATGAGTTTAAACTCGCCGATCTCTTCGACTACAGGGACAAAGATGACCAGCCAACCAAATGCAATGTCAACGAGTCCTATTTCTTCTCCGCCGAAGAATCTGTTCCCCTTCCTGATCAGCTCCGCCTCCAGGATTCCGAGGTTGGAATGGAAAGTCTCGAGAGCTTCGTCTCTCCCCTTCCCCTTCTTGAGAAATGATTCCCGCAACGATGGCAGCACCTGAAATGATGAATCTCGAACGTCAAGATCGAATATCTTCGAACATCGTCGGGCCCTACCCTGGACGGTGTTTTTTTTATTTATAACACAAAATTTATTTAAGTGCTCATTACTAATTTATATGGTACCTTGATTGTCAATTGAATCACGCATAACATGATTTGACTGCATATATTGGAACAAGATTTCAATAATAATTTCGATCTTTTCTAGTTTAATTAGAATTTCGAATTAAAATCTCGTAAATTAAGAGGTATTAGAACCCAGGAATTTGGTGCAATTTTTGAACCTACCTAATTTGAAACGAAAATAGTCGGGTCAACGTGTAGATTCAAATACCGGTCGGTTTACAATAAAAACACAATTAATATAATTTTCGGGCACTTATTTCCCTGTATCAAGTTTTTTCTCATAGAATTTTACCGAAATAGAATTTTTTTCTAAGACTGCGGTTTACAACCTCCTAAATAATTTCCCGGATCTTATCTAGGAGGGAATCATTGCTTTAGGGGAGGAGGTGGGCACAATGTACATAACTTTATATTTGATATTTTAATTCAAATTTACTTATAAAAAAAGCACAACTAATATCGACATTTTTCTTTACCTTGTCCTCGCCAAATTTTACCAAGAACCGAGCCTGGCTTCTGAGATAGGGATCCTCGGGCAACAAAGGATTGTGCTTCCAAGTATCCTCAATGTATTCGAGGATCACAAGAGACTCCGCTACTGGTTTTCCGTTGTGTAGGAGCACAGGAACCTTCTTGTGGACTGGATTATATTGGAGCAGCAAAGGGCTCTTGTCACTGAGATCCTCGTCCACGAAATCATATTGGATGCCCTTGAGATTTAGAGCCCACAAAACCCTAAAACCATATGGGGTCGACCATGTCTTGAAAAGCTTCACCTCCTCTGCCATTTTTTAGTATAGTGATGGTTACTTTCCGGGAAAAAATGTGATTGTTATTAGTTGTAGCATGTCTATTTTATAGGCCTTAGTGTTTTTTTTAATAACTTTATTTCACCAAAATATTAATATTTACATAGTTAAGACCGTCAGTGTTATAGATCTTTATATAAATACGAAATTACAACCGTTGACGTTGTTAAATCTTATCTTGTAAAATTTATTGGGAAATCCACGACAGGAAAAAAATAATAGTAGCGTTGTATTTTATTTTTTCGGCCAAGATGCTCAATAGAACTACGGATGACATAGTATAAGACGAACCTCTCATTCTGTTCCCTGTAATCGAGAGAGCAAATTACTTTTTAGTAATGTTTGGCTTAGGGGACCGGCTTTAGGCTTTGTCCTTGGCATTTGTATCACGTTAGGTGTAGCATTCAATTATCGTGTATGATTGTTGTAACGTTCCGTGATCCGACCGACCATTTCTATCGACCAGGGTCATTTTCAGCATAGCTAATTTTGGTACGTACCATTTGGCGTATGTTGTGTATGGGTATGTCCGCCCACCTAAGTAAAATTTTGTATGAAGAATAACTGGTGGGTAAAAAACATGTGGTCACTGCAATTTAATTTTTTTTGGGTAAGTACACATAATTTATTAACAATATTTACGTGTTATATATGTAATAATATATAATTCTCTGGTACGAATATGAAATTGTAATCTCAAATTTCACTAAAAACTCTACCATAGCAAAATTTAATGAGAAAACTGCAGTAGAAAAAATAGCACCCAAGATGACACTGCTAAAGAGCAATTATCACAAATCCACGAAATACATAGCCATTAGTACCCTAAAGAGTCTTATTGCAATTAACTTGCTAATTGTAATACAATCTGTTAGGATTTATCTCAAATTCTAGTTAAGTTAGAACTTGTTAGAGATGTCGATAAATTGAACAAGAAAGATTTGTGGGCTTGTTTCCAGTTTAGTTCGGACTCTTGTTTTGGACTCCTAATTCGACCTAAATAGATTACTTTATGTACAAAGGTTTGCCTCTATATAAAAGGCATGTTACCCAAGGGTTTTGTATGGCTTTGTGACTCAAACTCATCAATAAAAGTTATCATTTCTCTCCGTGGATGTAAGCATTTGGCCGAACCATGTAATCTCTTGCGTCCAAGTTCTTTGCGCATTTTGTTTTCTTGGTTGCTGAATTCCTAACAAGTGGTATCAGAGCCAAGGTTGGAGAATATCGGATGGCGCGAAGTTTGCTCTTATGAAGTTCGATGGTTCATCGAATTTTGGGTTATGGCAAAAGCATGTCAAGGATCTCCTCGTGCAATAAGGGATGGTCAACGCGCTCTCAAGGAAGAAGCCTAAGAAGATGGAGGAGCAAGAGTGGGAAGAGTTGGAGGCCAATGCGGTAGCGAAGATTCGCTTGTGCTTGGCTGACGATGAGGAGCCACCAGCTGGGTTATGGAAGAGGATCTAGGTCAGAGTCAAAGTAGTCCGATGGAAGTGGCTTCAAGTGCGGAGAAGGGCACATGAAGGGGACTATCCAGGACGAACTGGAAATCAAGACAACGAGGAGGGATCGACATCCACAACCATGGCCACATGTTCAGATGGGTCGGATGGCGACTGACTTTTTGTCTCATCAAGTCCAATGCATCCTGATAATCTCTTTTTGTTAGGGACCTTGGATTATAACAGTGATAGTTATAAAGGTAGGCTAATAGAGAATGATGCGATGGTAGGGATGAATGGTGAAAGGGAATACCTATAGGTTAGTGAGGCACATTGTTGTAGGTGAAGTCACATCAATGGGTCTGAAGGAGTTGGCAAAAGCTCAGGTCATATGAGGTTGGTTTGTATGAGGGAGCAAAGGCTTGATATGGATGGTTTGAGTGCAGTTGAGATTCGCAGAAACATGGATAGCAAGCTATGGTTGTTTCATGGAGGCATGGTTGGCAAGGAGTCATGGTTGTCTCGAAGAAGCATTGTTAGTTGTGCCATGCTATGGTTGTCTAAAGGGACGTGCACGTCAAAGGTGTTGGATAGTTTTGAATGGGGAATGTGAAGTCGTTGGTAGCACTAAGGACGAATCGGGTATCTCACTCAAGGCCGAATGGTATAGTTCCAGGCATGTCGAGGGTTCTACTTGGTAGAACAAAAGGTTGTCCGTTGTATGCTATGGCAAGTAGCATTAGTGTGAGGCAAGAAGGTCCAATGAAAAAGCAGTTCGAGGTTGCGGAGCATGGGGTTGACCAAAAAATAGAGAGCACATCTATTGGTCGCAAGGTTGCTTCAGCAGATGGAGTTGCTAGTTGGGGTTCAATGGAGATTGGAGGGAATAGGCCAAGCAGGCTCGGAAGTTCGAGCTTGGGGGCTGACTCCAAGTGATTGAACTAAGGTGGAGATTAAGTTGAGATGGTCTTATTGATGGCGGTTGTATCTATGGTTCGAGGTGGAGTCCGTAGAGTCAAGTTGGTCCCGCGAGTTCTCATAGTTCTTCATGGGACGGTGTCTCGTCAAGGTAGAGTTCGGATGGAGCTTCATGTTTCGTCCATGGGATGATTTCTCGCCAAAGTAGAGATTGTTAGAGATGCCGAGAAATTGAATAGGAAAGATTTGTGGGCTTGTTTCCAGTTTAGCTCAGGCTCTTATTTTGGAATCCTAATTCGACCTAAATAGATTACTTGATGTACAAGGGTTTGCCTCTATATAAAGGCATGTTACCCAAGGATTTTGTATGACTTTGTGACTCAAACTCATCAATAAAAGTTCTCATTTCTCCCCGTGGATGTAGGCACTAGATCGAACCACGTAATCTCTTGCGTCCATTTTTTTGCGCATTTTGTTCTCTTGGTTGCTGAATTCCTAACAGAACTCTTATTCACATTAAATAGAGTAATAGTTATCATCCATATATTGACTTATGCTTAGGTTTTATGTGTGAAGAATAATAGAGAGAACTTCATGAAAGTCTTGTAACCGGAATGACTCACATAGTGGACGACTCTTCTTTGCCCATGTTTTTTTCTTCCCATCTTAAAGTTTTTCATGTAAATTTCATGTGTTGTGTTTCTCGTTTCGATCTTAATTTCTCAACATAATCTTTCAGGTAGTACAAAGTTTACTCCAAAAGCCAAAAAAAATCCAAACCAAAATGCTCCCTCCCGTTCCACTGTAATTTAATCTTAGAAGCGATCTGGTCCTCAAAACTTTTGTTTTTTCTGCAATAATAATTGGACTATAGTTAGTTCTTTTAATAAGTAGATTTTAAATTTCCCCATATGTATACGAGGTTAGAACTGCCTCAATAAAAACTGTCGCGGTAAAACCACGCTGTAACCACGACAGACCGCTAAGTCCATAATCTAATACCCAACCTCTAATTACAGAACATTCGGCAGTAGGCCAATTCCAAATAAAAATGAAAATGCTCACTCCGTCCGAATAAACATGCGTGGATCATTACGTCCAATTTTAGATCATTAGCTTTTTTTATTTTGGTAGGTAAATTTATAATATTAAAAGTAATTAAAGGGGAGAAAAAGAGAAACAAACGAAAAGAAACAAAAAATCTAATCTAACCTAAAAACAGAGTAACCCCCACCCCCACCCGAAAGGACACAACCTCCGATCCGAGTGTCTATTCCCTCTGTTCAAAGGAACGGAGGTTCCCTTTCAAAAAAAAAAAGGAACGAAGGTTACAACCGACAACTTCACTAAAAAATGATAGAAACGACAGTCAGATCAAACACATCCTTAAATATTAAAAAAATACTCGATAAATTTAATAGTTAAAATTTTATTTTCCGCACAATTTTGTGTTCGATTTCTATTTTTTTAACTAGCCGATGTCGTAGCATACGACCATTTCTCTTTTACTTTCGCAGAGAAACAAAGTCCATTTCCTAACCTGTCTGGACCTTTGAGAAAATATTTAAAAAACAGAACATCTCTCATAAAGAATTAGACATAACCTCTCATGACGGACTAATCTTGAAGAGCTTGGATGGTTGAGGAATGTGATCTATGATCATTTAGTATAAGTTGTCATATCACGAACATTCACGAATTTTGGAATCGACTACAGTCGGACTTTATCACACAATATAATTTCTTGCAGCACATTCATAAATAAATCTTACAGATGTTTACAAAGAGGCCTCGTATTCCATTATTACCTGAGGACTGATCAAGTCCTAAAGCTGCAACAGCATATATAAACCAGAACCAAGTTCATTTCCTCTCTCTGTTGTGCACTTCCACTAGGCCATTGCATCTCTAATGGCACGAAACTTGGCAACCATTTTGTCATGAGGGGGCAAGTTCTCCTTAACCGCCGGAGCCCCGACGAATTCGATGGCCCAGGAACTCAACGCCGGGAATTGCTGCTGATCCACGAGTTTAACTTCAACGATCTCTTCGAATACAGGGACCAAGTTGGCCATCCAACCCAATGCAATATCAACCAGTCCTATATCTTCTCCACCAAAGAATTTGTTCCCCTTCCGGATCAGCTCCGCCTCAAGGAATCCGAGGTTGGAACGGACAGCGTCTAGAGCTTCCTCTTGCTCCTTCACATCCTTCATAAATGCTTGCCATATCGATGGCAACACCTGAAATGGATGTGAAACGTCAGATTGAATACAGCATAATTCGTCAACCCAAAATCTTCCGACAATAAGTAAGATACAAAGACTCTAACCGAAACAAAACAGAGGAATACATGTTATTTAACAAGTGGTTTCGGTTATGTCCGGTTTGAATTATGATTAGTCAAACACGAAATATCTTACCTTGTCCTCGCCAAATTTGGCCCAGAACCGAGCTTGGCTTCTGAGATAGGGATCATCTGGCAACAAAGGATTCTGCTTCCAAGTATCTTCAATATATTCGAGGATCACAAGAGACTCCACAATTGGTTTCCCGTTGTGTAGGAGCACAGGGACCTTCTTGTAAACTGGATTATATTGGAGCAGCAAAGGGCTCTTGTTACTGAGATCTTCGTCCACGAAATCATATTGGATGCCCTTGTGCTTCAGAGCCCACACAACCCTGAAGCCAAATGGGCTCGACCATGTCTTGAAAAGCTTCACCTCCTCCGCCATTCTGGTATAAATTTTCTTCTTTTGGTGGTTGCAAGAATTGTATCTTATAGACTTTGTTTTGGTTTATATTGTCTCAGATTCATACAGATTCGAGCCAAATAATATTTTTTAAATGTAAAAAAACTCTAACAATAAAATATTTAATAATGTTGTGTTCTAAATATTGGAACAAACTCAAAGTTGCATGTTTATCTATATACCTTTTTTTTCTTTTTTTTGCCGTCCAGATGCTGAATGGATGTGGATTGAGCAAGAGGACAACTCTCTCCCTTCTTTTTCTATTGATTACCACTAATTGAGAGCCGCCCTATTGTCGTTTTATATTTATTTTTTGACATTTGTCCACACACCTAAGGAGTAAAGACTAAGAAAAGTAGGCTAAAAAATGTTGTGGTCACTAAATTATGCCATTTTCTATGATGGTCAGTCAATTTGTAATCATGTTAGTCATTCAACTTTATTTTGTTGCCGATGGTCAATCCGGAAAGTGGACGAAAATTTTGAAATTTCCAGAAAAATTGTGTTAGTTGGACCAATTGGTGGTGGGAGACTAAAATCAACTATTTCCATTTTTTGACGCTCATAAAAATAGTGAGACTATAGGCGGTCTCCCTCCAAGGCAATTTTCTCACCTACCTCAGTTCACCCAGCTCAAACCGATTGGATTTTTAAAAGATTACAAAACTTTTTCAATAATTATTTAACTCTGCTGTATTTTATGAATTTGAATTTAAGATCCGGTTAAATTAAAACATTATTTTGACTAATCCTGTTCACTAAAAAGTACATTTATGTATAAATAAAAGCCAATTTAACGCCATTCTGGGCATGGGACACAAACTCATTCCCAGAGTATCTGGGTTGCATTCACTTGGCTTTTTAAAGGTAGATATTTATTATAAAAGCAAGTGAAAAAATATAATCGATAAATAAATGAATATGTTAAACATGTTTAACTTGGCCTTAGTACATATGACAATATAATAAAGTGAGTGTTGAATCCTTCAGTATATAATATAGATAATATCGGGTTGCAGTCGTGGCCTCCCTAAAATTTTAACATGATAAAATTTAGTGGAAAAAAGTCACGACGAAGAAAGAGCACATCGATAGTACTGCGGATACATGATTCAACATCTCGAGAACCTTGAAAAAATTACATTCACTTGGCCCTTGCATCTATCAAGGCACGAGACTTGGCAAGCATCTTGTCACGAGGGGGAAGGTTCTCTTTAACCACCGGAGAGCCTGAGAATTCCTTGACCCAAGAACACAACACCGGAAATTGCTGCTCCTCCATGAATTTAACGTGGATGGTCTCTTCAAACACAGGGACGAGGATGGCCATCCACCCAAAAGCAATATCAACGAGCCCTATCTCTTCTCCACCGAAGAATTTGGTCCTCTTTTTAATGAGCTCCGCCTCCAGGATTCCGAGGTTTGTGTGGAAAGTGGCTAGGGCTAACTCTCGCTCCTTTTCCTCCTTGAAAAATGCTTCCTGGATCGATGGCAAGACCTATATAATTACGAGATACTTTGATTAGGGATGGTAGTTTTACCCGGATAATGATATGATCTACACGGGCATAGACCTGCGGTGTTCAGAATCCGTTGACTTTAACTGAATTCAGAATCCGAATGTGGATACGGAGATTTAACAGGATTTTTACCTTCTTCAACTTTAAAAAATTGCACTTTTGACGCAGTTTGAGCTAGACAGACAAACGGATCCTCCGAAAGTCAAAGACTAGATTTGCAAACCCAAAACCTTATGGAACATGAAACTATATAATATAATTAGTAACATCTACATAGGAAACTAGGACAAGGCAGAGGTGGATGAGAACAATTCGGCAAACCCAATGGTATAAAATTCGCACCAACAAAAAAGTGTTGTGGTTACAGTTATGTCCGATTTGAATTAGGATTAGTCCAACACGAAATATCTTACCTTGTCGTCGCTAAATTTGGCCAAGAATCGAGCCTGGCTCCTGAGATAGGGATCATCGGGCAACAAAGGATTGTGCTTCCAAGTTTCTTCAATGTATTCGAGGATCACAAGAGACTCCACAACTGGTTTCCCGTTGTGTAGGAGCACAGGGACCTTCTTGTGAACTGGATTGTACTGGAGCAGCAAAGGGCTCCTGTTACTGAGATCTTCGTCCACGAAATCATATTGGATGCCCTTCAGCTTTAGAGCCCACACAACCCTAAACGCAAATCGGCTCGACCATGTCTTGAAAAGCTTCACCTCTTCTGCCATTTGGTCTGCTTAGATTATTTTAATGATGAAGCAAATATCATCTTCCCAACCATTGGTCTTTATAGGCTTTTAACTTTTTTTTTAAAAAAAATTATTGGGCTGAATAATCTCGGTTCAAGTCGGGTAGAATTTTTGAAAGATGGTAAAAAAATTTAAATAAATATTTAATATTGTTGCGTTCTCAAATACTCGAATTCGAGAATTGATTAAGTTACAACAACATCATCTGCAGTTGATCTAAGTGCTCGTAAATATTGGCTTCATTTGGCATATTCTTTGTATCGATTTGTTAACGCCCACTTGCTTTGAAAATTCGCGAAGAAAAATTGAGTTGTGATGTGCTGTTGTGCATTACTAATAGAAATCCATTGGTTGGATTATTTTAGAAGATTTTAAATTTTAGTCTTGCTAATGTAAAAAAAATAAGGAAAGATGCATCTTAAAATATAATTCGATATTGCTTCATGACTAAAAATTCACCAAAATATTATGATTAGGTAAGCCATTACGTGGGACCAGTTGCTGCCCCTTATAGTCAAGCCCAGTTAAAACAAGTTCTCTCCCTCGCTCTCTCTAAATCAGAGGCCGACCGACGACGACGGAAGAAGGTTCAAATCCGGCCGTGGTCGACATCGAGCTTCTCTCCCTATCTACGGCTTCGACGCGGAGAGTTGTAGTGGGCGGCGATATTTTGGACGAGGATGAGCTAGAAACAGAGAGAGGGGTGAAAGACTTGATTTCCGAATTTACTTGGTTTTTTAATTTTTTTTTTTCGTGAAAGGCATTTTGTCCAGAAATTACGGACGTAAATTACTCTTTAAAAAACTCCAAAAAATAATTACACTACTTGTACATTATATTTTAAACTTATCAGTTGGGCAACTTCATTATATTGAGTTGCCAAACCTGAGCCATGCCAAAGAGAAATACTTGAAAAAGGAGATAAAATATCCAAAATACAATACAAAATACAAAACATACACTCTAGTTCCATCTAACAAACAACCTTATTGCGAAAAGGTACTTTTCCTGAGGACACAAACAATAAAATTGACAGAATTTCATAATCCTAATTATGACGAGCATAATATTAAGGGCAAAATAGTGATAGATTCTTGATGTTTTAAAAAATTGATTAATCAGGACAAGCTAATATTATTTAGTCCCTGATATTTTTAAAATCAATTAATAAGTCCCTCAACCTAAAATACACTATTTCAAGTGCTAAAAATACCCCTATGTTACCCAAAAATTACAATAGACAAAGAAACTCCCTTCATCTCACTCAATCCATCCTCTTCCTCCTCTCCCAACGCACCAAACCAGAATGTTCCTAATAGGGACTGTCCTATTTTTCTGGTTTGGTGCGTTGGGGGAGGAGGAAAAGAGGATGAATGAGTGAGATGAAGGGTGTTTTTTTGTCTATTGTAATTTTTGGGTAACATAGGGGTATTTTTGGCACTTAAAATTGTGTATTTTAGGTTGAGGGAATTAATTGACTTTAGAAACATCAGGGACTAAATAATATTAATTTGTCCTGATTAATCAATTTCTTCAAACATCAAAAACCTATCACTATTTTGCCCTAATATTAATGTAAAAAATTACTTAGAACAAACAACCATACTTTTTGTCTTTAGGCCTTAGGGAATCAAATCATCAAAATTCAAAGCACCCTTACATTTTCTTCTTGGCAAGGTATTGTACTTTCATGGAAAAGGTTGGACCTAACTGAACGATCCCCAACTCCACAGGCCATTGCGGCCCATTTTGACGCTAACAATTTGGTGTATTGTATCCGAACATCTATTGGGTCAAGTAATTAAAATTTGAAATTTGTCAGAAGCTCTACAGGTAGAGAAATTATAATGCCTTCCAAATAACTTAAACTTAATACAGATTAAATTAAAATAATTTTTTCATCGGTTCATCTAAATACTTGGTGGTACAACCTTACCTACTTCTGTGCATACGGACGTGATTTTTGCTGGGATCGGAACAAACAGCCACGAAAGGTTTGATTGGATTTGAATTGGTTACACTATGTTTATTCGATCCGCTCACCCAATAAATAATTAATTTTTCTCTCATTAAAGTACTATTCAATCCAACCCAATCTAACCCAATTTTTTACCATCTTTATTAGTGATCTCATCTAATCTGCTCACCAAGTAAATAATTAATTTATCTCTCATCCACATATTATCTATAATTTAATTTATGTTTATATTTAAATTACAATAAATATAAAATTATGCGTCCATAATTAGAACAAGAAAAAAAATTAGAATAAAATAATAAATAACAATATTGTGCATGATATACAAGTCATCATAATTCTTTCCATTAAAATATTGTCACAAACAAGACATGGGCGTCGAAGAAAAGCAAAACATGATTTTATAGAGAATATATTTGGGCTCTATTCCCAAACAGTATTTTCAATATCGGGCTCTATTTATAGAGATTTGAAAATTAATATTTTTTATTTTTTTATCAAAAGATAATTTTAATTATCATAACAAAATAAATAATATCCACTAGTATCTATTTCAATAAATAAGATTGTGCCACATGTCATCAGGATTGGATTAAGATAAAAAGAAAAAAAATTGATCGCGAGTGCCGCTCGACTGACCGAGCGGATCGCCCAAATACCCCCACTTTTTTTTAAATTTCTGATTTGTCCTCTTCTAGTGAGCGCTCAGCCGCGCTCACCAGTGTAGATAGCCTTAGACTATGTTTATTGGCGAGCGGATCCAATCCACTCACTCAATAAATAATTAATTAATTTCACTCTTATCAGACTACTATTTAATCCAACCCAATTTTTTACCATCTTTATTGGTGATCTCATCCAATCTGCTCATCAAATAAATAATTAATTTCTCTCTCATCCACATATTATCTATAATTTAATTTATGTTTACATATAAATTGTAATAAATCTATAAAATTATGCGTTCATAATTATAACAAGAAAAAAAAATTAAAATAAAATAAGAAATTAATATTACAAAAGTTGGAATACAAAATTAGAAATAAATAAATTGAACTACAAATAGACGCGTGAAATGATACAAAAAAAGGCTCGCGATTGTCGCTCGGCTGGCCGAGCAGATCGACCAAAAGCCCTCTATTTTCTATTTTTTTTAAATTTGTTTGTTGGCGTTTTGCGGTGATCGATCGCCCCCGATCACCGATAAACTCAGCCTTGGAGAATCATAAATATCTAAAGGTTGATGTAGTTTTTTTTTCTTTTGGAAGGAAAAGGTTGATGTACTTTGCAAAGGTGGGTTTTCCTTACACTATTTATAATTTAGTGGTTCATGCTGGTCCGAGAAAAAGCTAGATTTTGCCTCTTCCTTCTCCACCTGTTGTTTCCTATGATCTTGGAACTAAAACTTTATTTTTTTTCTTATGCAAAATTTTGAATCCGTGTCTTGTGAACGGTCCAAAAAATAGTTGAATAACCTATTTTGACGAAATGGTGCCCCTGGCAGGGGTAATAAAGAGGTCGAGATTATGCTTGTATTTCTTGGATATCGAATTTGGATACGGATAGCAAAATATAAAATTTAGATATCTAAATTTTATAAAAAGGAGAAACATTTGATTAAATTAATACTGCTTATGAAAACTGGGTCTAGAAGTAAACAAGTTGAATGCTGTGATTATATTGAGGGGAAAAGATGAGGAAGAAAAGGAAGATAGAAGATTTTCTCCGCTTAATAAATCCAAGGTGGTTTTTGTCCTCTCCAAATTGGTGGAGAAATGAAGGGAAAGGAAATTCATGGGGAAAGGGAATTTATGATCTAGTAATAAAATTGAATGTGTTATTACATATAGGAAAAGGTTCGCTCGTACTTTGAGCATTTTTTATTATGATATCATAAGATTTAAAAGGTATCCAAAAGTGATTGAAATTTCACATTTTTATACTTTAATGACACAGACAGTCTCTCTTTCTGTCCAACCTCTAACATGTCATGTCAACTTTTATCAACATGTGGACTAATATGGGGTTTTTTTTTAATGGTGTTACTATTCACCACTTTTTGTGAAAAAAGCGTCCGATTTGAAACTATTGCGGGGACGGTGTCCACGTGGCACGGACGCCAAAAAAAGTCGGATCTTGGACCAAGATCCGACTTTTTTTATCGAATGACCAAGATCTGACTTTTTTTGTCGGATCTTGGTCGATAAGCCATATCCGAAATCTATATAGGAGATTTCGGATATCATATTGGTCCAAGATCCGACTTTTTTGGTCGGATCTTGGTCGATCATATAGCCTATATAATGGATACCTCGCAGAGGCCTTTTGTCATCCATACGAAAACGTCCTGCCATACCATAGAAGACCCTGCCCAAAACCAGGTAAATTAATTTACTTTAATATTTTGGTATATATGTAGAGTTTGTTCATTAATTAAAAATAATTAGTATATTTTAGCTTTGAAATTATTAATTCCTTCTATTTTTTGAGTGTGATATCTGATTGTTTAAAATTTTGTAGGTGTGCGGATTTTATAAACTGACCAACCCCAATGGCCAGACCGGTTTAATGAGTCGAGCCGATGGGTCGGTCAGACCGGCCTGATTGGTCAGACCGGTCAGACCGGTTGGAATACGAGTGCATTTTCTTGGTAAATTCTAATTGGTCCGACCGGTCTGATTAGTCTGACCAATCTGACCGGAACGACCGGTCAGATTGTGATTTTTTTCTTGGTAAATTCCGGATGGTCGAGTACAAAAAGTGACCACCCTGCCAGTCCGATTAAATTTCATCTGGTTCTTAAGGTTGTCTCGGACCAAAAAATTGATGGAGAAGAATGTATGTTTATGTGATATTTTCATTAATATAAATTATGTTTTGTTTTGCTAATATAGAATTGCATACTGTTTTCTTTTGTTGTAGTATTCATAATGGCTAACCGGGTTATAAGAATAAAGTTGAAATACGATGGAGTAATTTTCAACAACAATGAAACAGGTTTTGATTACCAAGGTGGTGGGAAAGAGAAGTTGAAGTTTCATGCAGCATTTGTTAGATACAATATCTTGCGGAAAAAAGTTAACGAAAAGATCCCAATAGGTCCAAATGAAGAATTTGGGCCATTGATATTTAGATGTCCATTTGGAAGAGGACAATTTGGTCCAATGTTTATTAACGACGATGAAGATGTTAGGATAATGCTGGAGACCATGATTAACTTCTTTGGACCAATGGTGAAGGAGATTAAGCTTACAATCATTGTGGAAAAGAGGGTTAATAATTACAACCCGTTTGTCGTTGAAGAGAGTTAGTTCTTGAGTGGTGGTGATAATTACTATGAAGCTGGTACGTCAACGGGGATGGATGTTGCTCATGAACCAATATTTGATTAGTTTGAAAATGATCCTAGAGAGACGGGTCCATATGCCACATACAATTTTGATCGTGAAGACGAAGCAGAAGAAGTAGAAGACGAAGCAGAAGAAGACGAAAATGAAGCAGAAGAAGACGAAGATGAAGAAGAAGTAGTAGAAGAAGAGGAACAACAATACCGAGAACAATAATACGGTGAATTCGCTCTAACTGATCCCGGTGAACAATCATCGATGACTGTTTATGGTGAAGAATGGGATTGCGACCGAGGAATAGATGGAAGTTGTTCTGGTTTGTTGAAAGAGGGTACGATTTGGAAGAGCAAATTTGATGCAAAGAGGGAGATCGAGGCGTTCGTAATGAACGATGGGCGTGAGTTTATCCGAAAAGAAACAAGGCCAGAAACTTTTTCTGTTAAGTGTAAAAAATGGGAGACGAATGATTGCAAATGGGAGATCCGTGTCTCACAGGAAAGAAGGGGCACACTTTTCAGTCCATGGAAAATCGTGAAACACACCTACCCCCATACCTGTGGTCGCCTACGAAAGTCGCAGGATCATAAACAACTCACTTCTGCTTTCATTGCACAAATTATTAAGAAACGAGTAGAGGAACAACCAAAAATTCGTGTGGCCACTTTAAGGTCAGAGATCCACGACCATATGAAGTTTAGACCCTCGTATACGAAGACTTGGTGGGCAAAAGAGAAGGCGTTTCAAGATTTATGGGGGGATTGGCAAGAATCTTACAATCGCCTTTCGCAATGGTTTGCAGCATGCAAGGCAAATAATCCTGGAACTGTTGTTGAATGGGACTATTATCACACCCTCCCTGGTTGCGACCATTACGTGGAAGCGCTGATGCCTGGAACAAAGATCTTTAAGCGAGTTTTTTGGAGCTTCAAGCCTTGCATTGAAGCTTTCAAACATTGCATGCCTGTCTTGGAGATTGATGGAACGTTCTTGTATGGAAAATACAAGCATGTCCTCCTGATCGCCACTGCAATTGATGGTAATAATGCTATAATTCCAATAGCATTTGCTCTGGTAGAGGGTGAGAACACGGATAGTTGGCCGTGGTTCATGAAACAAGTCCGGAAGCACGTCACGCCTGGCCGACATGGAATATGTGTTATTTCTGATCGACATGCTGGCATATTAAAGGCAATGGATACGGAGTATGGTTGGGTTAAAGACAGTGATACCGCCCATCGATATTGTCTTCGGCACGTAGCAAGCAATCTTAACAAACACTTCAAAAACGACGCCATGAGGAATGTCATGAAGATTGCAGGTGACATGCACAAATGTTTTGTAGTCTAAAACTATTTTACAAGTTGTTACTCCACATTTAATATTTTACTATGTTGGTTGTAGGAATGCAAGCTCAACTGTAGAAGTTGGAAGCTAACATGCGAGAAATATGGAATGTCGACCAGGAGGTCTTCAACTAGATGTATGAACAGGAATTGCCCAAGTGGAGCTTAGCGTGGAATGGCGGATGCCGATATGGTAAAATGACGATGAATATTGCCGAGTGCGTAAATATGATCTTCAAAAAAGTTTGTCGTTTACCGGTGACGGCCTTGGAGGCAGAGACATTTAACAAGCTAACCGAATATTTTGAAGAGAGATCAACTAAGTGTATGAAAGAGACCTGTACTGGCAAAATATTGATGTCACAGAAGCTCCTAACCAGGTTGGAGCGGTGGGAGGGAAAGGCCAATGGACATAGAGTGCGAATGTCTGACAGTACAGTTGGATTGTACGAAGTTCGCACTGGGTACGATATGAGAAGACAAAAGGGGGACAGAAAGCATTCAGTTAATCTTTCCACAGGAGTTTGTGGCTGCGGAAAATTCCAGGCTTACCACTATCCGTGCTCACATGTGATGGCGTGTTGTACAGAACTTGGCATCGATTACAAGATATTTGTGGATAAGTATTATCTCCTGGAAACCACGCAAGCTTGCTACCAACTGAAGTTTGTTCCTCTGGGCAATCCTAAATATTGGTCGTATCCTGAAGATCCAACGGTTGTAAGGCTCATTCCAGATGAAAGATTAGCGAGGGGTAGAGGACAGCCACGGAAGCGCATACATAATGAAATGGATACAGTGCCTTTCGTCCGCTGCACGCTCTGTAAAGCAAGGGGTCACACAAAAGCCAATTGTACTAATATAAGAGCAGTTGCGGCGGCAAGAGCGGCTAAGGTAGCTAAAGCGGCAGCTGTATCCGTAGGGGCAAGTACGAGTAGACGCCGTCGTGGACGTTGAATTGTAATTAATTTTGAACTGAAAGGATTGTACTTTGTAATATTTTGTGAAACTCTATGTGGGTTGTGTTGAGTTTCTTTGTAACAGTCTGAAGTTTAAGTTACTCTATCTTAGCAAAATAATGACGCATTACACTCCTGGCGACGTATTCAGGTAGAATTTTTATTTAGTCACCGGTGTTTTGTCTTCTTCTTATTTTGATACCACCCACACAACTATATTTCCTTAACGCATTTTATGTATATGTTTATTGTCATAATTGTTCAGGTGTGCCGATGAGGAGAAGTGGCAAAGAGCCAATCGCACATGATGACGAAGAGCCGGAGCATCCTCAAATCGATTGGAATGCTCTATGTGGTTCTAAGTTTGGGTATATTTTCAAACAATTACAGAGGCCATCCAACGATAGATCAGAAGTCCCTCCTCAGAAACCTACCAAAAGCAACTGTTATTACAAGCTTGTCAAGCGAGATCCAGAACCGTGGAGTAGAGCCATGGACTTTCTGACAATTGAAGGTATTCCGTATTTCTATATTGGATCACATAATATTTTTATTAAATTTTAATTTATTTTACAGGGATGATGATAGGAACCTGTTTTAAAGGGACAAGTATTCAGAGCTTCAAAAATACCTATAGTGGTACTACAGTTATGTCGGTAAGAAATTTTACATTATCCTTTAATTTGAGTTAGCATCATAGTCAATTTTATAACAAGTATTTTGTATTTGCTTGTAGATGGTTGTAGAGGTGACCCGTTTTCAGCGTGTCGGAATTGGCGCACTTGCGACATTAAAAGTACAATTAAAAGAATTTTATTTATTCTTAAATATTTATGTTATGTGAGAAATTTTTTAAACTTTTAATATATTGCAGGATTCTACAGGCAGTATTACTGGTACCATAAATGACTCTACCGGTCTTGTTGAAGCTGGATGTGTGTTGTATCTTAAAAATGTGAGCATATCCTTTTTTTTTCTCAATAGTCCCAGATAGTTATTTACTGATTTTCTGGTTCTTCAACAGGTAAAAGTTGACTCGTCCCCATACCCGAACAACAAATTATTTAGTATTACTGATGAGAACGTGGTCAAAGTGTTCAAGAAAAATGGAGAATCTGATGAAGATTCCCAAGAACAAACTCGTCCAGCACCATCCTATGATGGTCGTCGTCCTTATCCTCCAGCACCATATCCTGAGGGACGTGGTGCCGATTTGAAGGCACTATATGGCTCAGAGGCCTTTGAGTGGCTCAGAGAACAAAAGATGTTAGAGCTGCATAAAAAGGAAGCTGAAGCTAAATCAGCCCTTCAAAGGAAAGCCATACGAGCTGAAGCAGACCGCAAAGCCAATGACATTTTCAACAATGAACCATGGACAACAGCTATTGAATTTGTTCTATCTCACGGTATTACGAAAATACTTATACATACTTGTTACTTACATTGATGGAGTATCTAATTTTTAAATTTTTTAGTTTTGATGTATGGAGCTAACGTTGATGGAGTATCTATTGAGGATGTAAAAATAATCTCTGAAAGCATCACAATTTCACAGGTAACATTTGTACATATATGAAAATTTTGCAATTTGCAAGTAATGTTATTGTTAACTAAGAGACTTGCAGATGGTTCTGTACGTGAAAAAGAAGAAACATGTATACAACAATAGTTTCCGAGCAGTTTTTCAGGTATTATAATATAATATATTATTTGTTTCTTAATCATATTTTTTAATTATCAAAGACTTCATATCTATAAATTTATGAAGGATCCTACTGGCGAAATCACGGGGAGTTTACAAGACATTGAGAGTACCTACTGTGATGGATGTGTGTTGCTAGTGAAAGATGTAAGCTTATATTATCATTACATGGTCGTCAGTAAATTATTTTAATATAATCATTGACCTAATTAAGTATTTTTTGAACAGATTTATGTCTCGTATGAAGAAAATCGAATATATTTCAGTGTTGATCACGAGAATGTTAAACGAGTTTTCAAGGAATAGTGGCAAATATGTCCCTGCCGGGGATTCTGATAAGAATTGTGGCAACGTGTTGAGAAACATAAAGATATTTTTTTTATCTGTTATTTCAGATTGTTGTCATCCTATTTTAGTATTGCACTTCTTAGTTTTGTCATGTCGTATTTCCTTATACCGTACTTTGTTTAATGTCTTGATGGCATACTTATCTAGAAAGGTATAACGTTTGAAAAGTTTCGAGAACTAAAACACAAATCATAAAAAAAGTGATGTTAATACAGTCATAAAAGCATCCAACGAATGTCTAGTACAGAAGCAGAAACTGCTTCTTCTTCTTCTGAGGCTTCTCCTTTTGATGCTTATCTGGGTGAGCATTCGCCTTCCCCTTTCCCTTTCCAGGCACATTCAGGTGTCCTCCTGTAAAACATCGCACACCAGCCTCTCTAGCTCCCCGATTAGGCTGACGCCGGACCAGAGGTATTTCTTCATCCTCCAAATCCGTTGGATCATCAAATGAAGAGTCACCACTACCATGAGTTGAAGTATCACGTGACGAAGTCCTATTATAAAATATCATACAAATTTATCAAAATCAACAAATTATGTTATCAACACAATAAAGCCATACAATCAATTCAAAATTTTTAAATAAAATTCATAATTAACACACACCAAATTGTAGAGAACCAACCTCTGTGTAGGTGTCTCAAATAGTTGGGATGTCTGTATACCAGACCGGGCCAAACCAAAACTGGACTGCGTGTCGGACGTATGAGCCCCAGTTTGGGGCCAACCAAATATATTTTCCCTGAATAATGGATGAGCAGCGGAGGGGGCAACGCCAAAACCTGATCCGGAAGGGCCCAGTCCGTAAGAAAATGGCTGCACAGACCTAGCTGCCGTTGTACCGTCTCCAATGAGAACACCCCTAATAACAAAATCAAAAATTTATATAATAATGAAATCAAATCAATTGAACATATTGTAATGAAATTCATAATTAACACCACAAATTAAGATAAACAAATACCTCTGCCTAGGGGGAGTAAACAGCTGGGAATGGGGCACCCCAGCGTAGGCTAGGCCGTAACTCGAGTGCTGGTGGGACGGCTGGGAAGCGGAGCCGGGGGTGCCAAAATCTGTGTGCTGGGAGAACGGATGTGGGCGGAGGTATCCATGCTGAGAGACGTCACTGTGTTTGCTGGAATCTGCGATCTCGACCGATAATCTTCCCAAACCATGGGCTCCACTTGATAACCAGGTACGGGCTCAGGCCGGGGTATTGGTTGCCGCTTGTTGAAAAGGGTGGTTTTGCGTCTCACGACAGATACCCTCTCTGATTGAGGAAGATCGTATGTCATGTGCTCCGCCAGTCCCACATGTGGCTGGCTGTCGCGGAGACCTAGATACCGTCTTTGCTCGCCGGCGAACCCAAGTGCAACCTGAGACAAATTCTGAATTTCTGAAATGTCTGAAGACCTGTGGCGTATATGCTCAACAACATTCGCCTACAAATAAAATTTTATTATCATTAGCATTGTGGAACATCGCTATTAAAATTAAAATAGACAACATCTTTATTTAACATAGCTAAATTGACTTACACTCATGTGTAACATTGCGCTAGCAGGGCTGATGAATCGCCGAGTAATCTTCCTGTACCAATACATATATCCATCATGATAATGGATATACGGCGATGTAGGTACTCTGTGATACACATATCTTGTCCGAAATTCCACCCAGATCTTCACATGGCCTTCGTAAATAGCATTCCAATTTTGGCCAGCCTGACCCCGACCATCCACCGCACTATGTGTCGCCTCATCGATCTCAGGGCTAGCCGGAATACCCTGGAGTAATCCGAACTGTCGTAACACCCGATCAGGATAATGCCACTCCACATGCAAAAAGCATATCAACGAAACTCGTGCCAACCATAAGCCACAATCACGATGGCATATTGTCGGGAGATTGCCAAGAATCTCGTCGTTATACGGCATCCATACAACCTGTAACAAATGCACACAGTCGTAGATCGTCCAAATGGTCATGGTTATATGTATGCAACACAGTATGATTTAAGTCAAAACTATTCATTAAAATGTAATAAACAAATTACTTACATCTGATTCTCTAAGCTCATCCAACCTGCGTCTGTAAACAGATACGATTGTTATTTTTTTGCTGGCCGCTCTGTTAAATTTTCCACTCCACCTGCACAGTGACATAAAAATATCACGTCAAGTCTATAAGGTTAATCAGCGGCTACAACGCATTAAGTAATAATTTGTACCTGATGCACTGCCGGATTTAACAAAACCGGACGATTTGGGATGATCCGTTCCCAAGCCCACATACATACTAGCGTCATCGCCCCGGCAATAAGTGAACGTGTCGAGCTTGTGGCTCTACATAAATGGTTGTACGTGTGTGACAAACACGCACTATCCCAGCTGTAAGAACCAATTGCCTCTACATTCTCTAGAAGTGGCAACCAATATGTGTTGACCCTCGCATCACTATACTCGGGAAAAAGAATGCATCCGATAAGTCACAATATGTTCGCTCGAACATATCATTTTACGACCTCATCACCAACATCAATCGGGATAGTAGCAGGGTCAAAATGGTCCTCGAATCATTTAAGGACAATTTGGTTTTTCCAAACCATTCCAGGGGTATCTGCCGGGTTACTGCCAAATAGGCGTACGCAGAACTCGTGCCAATCAGGAGGTGTCTGCAACCCTGTTACAAGGTGTCCATCGATAGGAAGCCCGAACAACACAGCAACGTCCTGAAGAGTAACTGTCATCTCACCCACAGGCATATGGAACGTATGGGTCTCAGACCGCCACCGCTCCACTAAGGCTGTAACAAATGCTGTTTCGAGAACGACCCAGCCAATACACCACACATCCCAGAAACCTGCCTCCTTCATATAGGCTATAAAGACCTCGTTCTGCACATGAGACAACGTCCATTTCCGTCGGTGTATCTTCAACAATGTGTCCTGATTATCGTTAATCCCTTCACGAACCTCACGGTTCCACCCGTCCTGAGGACGGTGCACATCCTGGTGCAGTAATACCGACGTATCTAAGGGTCCTCCATTCCCTAGAAGATGCCCGTATGGCTGTGCATCCATATCTAAACAACACAATAGACATATTAGAACATTATATTAACTTACCAATATATTAACAAACTTAGCAAATCCAACAATGTTAAACATTGAACAATTAGAACATTAATCAAAAAATTAATTAAAATAGCGTTATTACAGACCATATTACGGTCACACTGTTTAACGGTCAAACCACTCGGACCTTATTTTGGTCAAACTGGTCGGACCATATTTCGGCCAAACCGGTCGGACCATCTTTTGGTCAAACCAGTCGGACCATCTTTCGGTCAAACCAATCGGAACATATTTCGGTCAAACCGATTGGCCATTATTTCAGCAAAACCGGTCGGACCATAACAATGTTAAACATTGAACAATTAGAACATTAATCAAAAAATTAATTAAAATAGCGTTATTACAGACCATATTACGGTCACACTGTTTAACAGTCAAACCAGTCTGACCTTATTTTGGTCAAACTGGCCGGACCATATTTTGATCAAACCGGCCGGACCATATTTCGGTCAAACCGATTGGACAATATTTCAGCAAAACCGGTCGGACCATAAATTGGTCAATTTGGTCTGATCAATTTTTTGGCCAGACCGGTCAGACCGAAATTTTGGTCGCACCGTTCGGACCAAATTTTTTTTAACCAATTATCTACAAATTACGATTAACCAACATCAACAATTAACCAATAAACTATTTAACTAACATCACCAATTAACCAATTAACCAATTAACTAATATTCACAATTAACTAATTAAAAAATTTACCTAATACGACGTCGGGGGCCGGACCGAGAGGCAAGGCGAGGCGACGAGGGGGACCGGCAACGCAGGAGAGGCGGGCGAGCCGGCGAGCAGGGAGCGGGGAGCCGGGAGCCGGGAGCCGGGAGCGGCGAGGCAAGCGGGAGCGGGAGTGGGAGTGGGAGCATGAGCGACGAGCGGGAGTGGGGAGCGGGGAGCAGCGAGGCGAGCGAGAGCGGGGAGCGGCGAGGCGAGCAGGAGCGGGGTGCGGGAGCGGGAGCGGGAGCGGGAGCGGGGAGCGGTAAGGCGAGCGGGAGCGGGAGCGGCGAGGTGAGCGGGACAGACGAAGCGAGGGAGGGCGAGAAACGAGTCGGGGACGGGAGTGTGAGCGACGGAAAAAGTCAGATTTTGGTGTGTATACCGACCAAAATCCGACTTTTTTTGTTGGATCTTGTTATAGTTGGATCTCGATATCCTTCGGAAATCCACTTTATAGCGGATTATCGACCAAGATCCGACTAAAAAAGTCGGATGATATATCCGACTAAAAAAGTCAGATCTTGGTCATCCGACAAAAAAAGTCTGATCTTGGTCCAAGATCCGACTTTTTTTGGCGTCCGTGCCACGTGGACACCGTCCCCGCAATACTTTCAAATCGGACGCTTTTTTCACAAAAAGTGGTGAATAGTAACACCATTCATAAAAAAAAACGCGACGGGCATCCATATGGCTGATGACGTAGACAGTCGAAAACCCTGTTAAACGACCCAAGTCGTTTAGATGATGGGAATTTGTTCTCCAAGTAGTTTAGATGATGAATCAGATAAGGAGGAGCGAGCCGTGTAATTTGTGGTAGCCATTTCATATGGTTGCAACCATGTATTTATCAGTGTTTTCAAATACAACCCAGAGTTTGGGCCGAATCCTAGGTCGATCGGTCTGACCAATTAAACCATCGGTCGGACTGAATTTTTTTAAATACCATTTTTAAATAATATATGTATAATTGTACATGTAATCATATATACACCTTTAAAAATCATCAAATACATGATGAAACTACGGAGATTGATAAAATTTTCTCGATTTTAATTTTTTTGGTCTCTTTCTTTTTTTATTTGTGCAAAATTTCTGATCAAAGCCAAGTGATCAACTCTTATTTTTTAGTTTTTTTCAAAAAAATCATGATTTTTGGTCGAACCTTACCAACCAGAAAATACGGACCCAAAATTTTTGACGAAGTACCTGGTCCGACCGAATTTTGGGCGGTTCGTAAGGTTGACATTTTTTGGGCCAATTCTGGTACGCTCCTCGTACCGAATTGTAGTCCGACCGGTCAGACTACCGGTCGGACCGCATATTTGATTACCATGGTATTTATGCTTATTTTGTATAAAGAATTTTCTTACCAAAAAAATAAATAGGATGAGGAGGAGGAATAAGGAGTAAGTAGAATGTTGGTTTTTGTGAGAAAGGTAGAGAGAATTTAGAAAGAGAAAGTTAGATTATTGGCAAACGATCAATTATCTTCTTTTTATGTTTTGAGATTTGATTAGGTGTTGCCACTAATAGGGTTGTCAACACCATTAGGGGCACATTTTTTATTGTTGGACGGGGAAGGGGGCGTGCATGTGGCATATTTGACAGTAGTATCATTATTAGGCGTATTGATCGAACAG
Source organism: Hypericum androsaemum (assembly GCA_963995505.1). Classification (NCBI taxonomy): domain Eukaryota; kingdom Viridiplantae; phylum Streptophyta; class Magnoliopsida; order Malpighiales; family Hypericaceae; genus Hypericum; species Hypericum androsaemum. The sequence continues at coordinate 11,822,573 of OZ023194.1, forward strand.
CTCATAAACAACTCACACCTTAAAAAAATTGATCGAATTGATAAACAACTCACACCTTTAAAAAATTAGTTAACTAGAAATGAGTATCATTGTTAGACGTATGTTATACCATTTTAGTAATATGGTGTACCATTGTTGCTGTATGATGTATCATTATTAGAAGCATGTTCTACCATTGTTAATTGCATAGTTTTCCATTGTTAGCCACATGAATATTTCGAAAATTGTTCATGTATAATATTTGATATTTACAAGTATGTCATCGTGAGGCCAACATCACTCAATCCGACCCCTTCTGTTTTGGTAGTAATAATTACCTTACTTAAAAGTTAAAACAAGGATTATTCTCCCATTAAAGAACAAATATATTGGCCGCTTGTGTCCTGATCTCTCTCCTTAGCACTCACTAAGCACATAAACTGATCATGACACTTGACTTTTTTCTCCCTCTTTTTCCTTCAAACCTTGTCTCCTTCCATAAAATTAAATATTAACTAAAATTCTAAACGTAGAATACACCGAACAATTTTAATGAAAGACTATCGTAAACTTTTAGTTAACTATCCCATGTATATTAAAAATCACAGGAAAAAATATTGGGCAAATTATCTCATAGTTCCTGGTATTTGGTCATTCTCCCCCTCGGATCCCTGCATTTTAAAAATTGATTTTGCCGTCCTCCGTGTTTGGTTAAACCTCCCCCTCGGGTCTCTGGCTGACGTCATCGGCTCTTTTTTTAATTTTTGGTCATGAAAATGACCAAAATACTCTCAAACAAAAATTAAAAAAATCAAGAACAACAAAAAAAAACCCAGCCGAGATCAAGCTAACTATTTTCAAGAACACAACCAAGAACAACAACAAAAAATACTCAAAACCCAGAAATCCAAAAATCCAAAAATCTCGAATGGCTTAAAACCCAGAAATTTGACAACTAAAACTATTAAATCTAAGCGACCCAAATTCAACAATTACTCGACTTAAAAACACTCGAATCAATCTTACCGGAGAGGATAACCCAGACGATCGCCTTCTCGAGCTTCGCCTCCTCCTTTGCGAGCTGGGACCATCCGTCTCCCTGGTCGCCAGACTCGGAGAACTCATCTTCGTCGTGGGTTTTTGGCGAAGGCAACTGGCGAGCCCACCGAGCAGCGTCTGTACCGCGCCGTACCAAACCATCACCCATTCGAACTTCGACCTGGTTGGCGCCACCTTAGCCCGGTCTCGCTGGAGACGGTGAGTCCTCGCTGGAGACGTCAAGACGAGAGTGCATACCTGGACCGTGGAAGTGGTGGTCCTCGAAGGAGGAGAGGAGCGAGGGGAGGTAGGGGAGCGATGGGGTGGTCCTCGAAGGAGGAAAGGAGCGAGGGCGATGGCGGATGACGTTGAAGTCGCCGTCGGTGATCAACCTGGACCATCTTTGTCACCGTCGTTCTTGATTAATATGAACTAATTCTTGTAACTAGGGTTTATTTGGGATTTTAATCAGTCTAAGCCTAATTGGATTGGTGTCGAATCCTGGAATTTGGATTTGAGTTTGTTTGGTGTTGAATTTGAATCCTGGAATCCTCGAACGTGACCGTCTTTGTTAGATTTCTTGGTTTTGAATTTTTTTTGTTGTTGTTCTTGGTGTTCTTAGTTGTGTTCTTGAAAATAGTTAGTTTGATCTTGGCTGATTTTTTTGTTGTTCTTGATTTTTGTAATTTTTTGTTTAAGGGTATTTCCATCATTTTCATGACCAAAAATATAAAAAAAGATGCTAACGTGCGCCAGGGACCCGAGGGGAAGGTTTAACCAAACACTGGGGACGGCAAAATCAGTTTTTAAAATGCAGGGATCCGAAGAGGAGGATAATCAAATACCAGGGACTAGGAAGTAGTTTGCCCAAAAATATTCCATGCATTTGTCAGACGTTTCGACGCAAGTAAAACTTCCAAAATTCTTTTATTTGGTGGTAAAATTCCAAAATCTTTCATTTGGCCAAAAAGCTGCAATCTGGCGGAAGGCAATTACTAGAGACATAGACCACCCGACTAATCCATCCACATCCAACTGTCCCTCAAAATCTTAACCACAAAAAAAAATTGAAAAACCAAATTAATGTAACACATATAGTATAATTACTTTTAAGACCTGTAATTTCTCAAACTATACAAAATTACCCCTCCCCCTACACACCCTAGGCAAAACATGCACCCCAACAACCTGCCGGCCACCGGGCGGCTCCACAGTCCAAACCCTAGCCGGCCTGCCCATCACGTCCACCACCACCACCCGCGTCCCGCCCCCGACAACAACGCAGACCCGACCCCTCCCCGCCGCGATCTGCTCCGCCTGCTTCAGCTCCGGCAGCTCCACCACGTCCACCCACCGGTCCCTACCCGCGTCGTACTCGTTCAATACCCCTCTTCCCTCGTCCACCACGTACATGACCTCCTCGTCCATAGCGGCAGCCGGTCCGTTCCACCCGGCCAGCATCCCGGCGGGCATCTCCTGCCACGTGTCGGTCATCGGGTCGTACACTACCCCTTCCTTGACCGCGTTCCCCTTGACGTTGACCATGCACAGCCTCCCTTTCAACCCTACCGCCTCCACCGCCTCCCTACTAAACCTCCCGTCTCTTAGCCCCGCGAGCCTCTCCCATTTAGTACCCTTCTCGCCGGTCAACGCCCACTTCTCCATTGACCTGGCCACCTCCCCGCAGTACCGAGACCCGACCCCGCTCGCCAAGAACACGGTCCCCCCGACCGCCCCCGCGGCGCACCAGCGTCGGGCCGTGGTGAAAGGGGGACCGAAGAACCACCTCCCGGTCTCCGGGTGGAAGACCAACGGCCGGGAGAGTGCCGGAGAGAGATCCTGGGTGGTCCCCGACATGAGTACGAGGTGGTTGGACACTGACAGGCACTGGACGGGGAGGTTCCGGGAGAGGAACGAAGGGTGGCGGTGGAGGAGCTCCAGCGGGGGGTCCCGGGGAGGAGGAGGGAGTGGGGCCCACGTGGAGGACAGAGGGTCCAACGAGAAGAACTCGACCGACGAGGAGGTGGTCCCCGGCGGGGTGGAGAGGAAAGCGTAGAGGGAGAAGAAGGGAGGGAAGGAAGGAGAGTACAAGAGGCGCCTCCAAGAGCGGCAAACGGAGAAGAGGAGTGGAGGAGGGAGAAGGCTCAGGCAGAGATGGGATAGATCATTTGGGAGACCCGGCAATAGAAACTCTACTTCTGGTTCTTGTTCTCGTTGAATTAAGATGGGTTTTGGTTTTTTTGGTGGGTGGATGGCCTCCTTGTCTCTGGGAGAAGAGAGGAGTACCTCCATAGGTAGGTGGTGGGATTGGAATTTGGAAAGGGAGAAGGAGAGGGGGTTTTATACTGATGGCCCTCTAGCTCCAGAGGAGGAGGAGATGTAGAGGTGGAGTAGATGGAGCCGAGGGCACTTAATTTGCGGGTTTGGATTAGGTACGGAGTGAAGAAATTATTCCGAACGGTTTGGAATGAAGGAGGGTTCGCGCTAATGGCATGTATATTTGTGATAGCGGCAAGTCCCGTTTATTATAATGGCGTGCGTAGCTTTTTTTATTTTGGTCCCTATATTTTAGCATTTTTACAAAAAAATCATACTGGCATGCGCAGTTATGTGATACTGGCATGCACTGTTATGTGATACTGGCATGCACTGTTATGTGATAATGGCATTCGTAATTATGTCATAATGGCATTTGTTTCAGGTCTGTGTTTGCACATAGTTTTTTTTATTTTGGTCCCCGTATTTTTTGTGTTTTTGTAAAAAAGTATCCGCGTGTCTTCATTTCGAACGGTTCAGAATCTGGGCATTCCGTACCCAATCCATACCCTTAATTTGCTGGTGGCTTTTCTCTTGCCTTTTTTTTCCTGCACCACGTATTTTTCGGACACAATTATACTGACTATTTAGTATCGGACCAATCATTTCTATATTGATAGAATCTTTTAAATATGACAAGTCTCTTTAAAGAAATATTTAACATAATTGCTCTAAGTACTATCTTAATTAAGTTATAACAACTCTTTTATTAGGGATGGCAGAAATACTCATACCTTGAGGGTCGGTCCTTACCCTTACTCCGTGAGTAGAGGGTATGTTGACTTTCACTAGGTCTAGGGTAGGGTATGGATATGAGTCCACTTTTCGAGGTGGGGTCAATGGGTAGGGTATGAATCCTATAAATTTCTACCATACCCTTACCCTTTTACCCTAATTTGGACCCTACCCTAACTAGACCCTAATTAAACCCTAAGTAGACTCTTCTATCTTTAAATTTTACTTATAAATTGTAATAGAGTTCTTAAATATTATAGAATATGTTCTATGATATCGACTCTGAAATTCGAAGTATATATAATTTAATTTTCTTTATTGATATATTAGATATTTCATGATTAATTTTCACATATTCATTATGATTTATTTAAATTTTATATAAAGAATTGAAATTTTATATTTAAAAATTATCAAAAATATTTTGCATTTAATATAAGGGTCGGACCCTGCAGGACCCCGTAGACCCTGCGAACCCTGAGGGTAAGGGTTTGGGTCTAATAATGAGATTTGTCGAGGGTCTAGGTTAGAGTATGAGTCTAACTTTCCAAACTAAGGTATAGGTAGGGTCCTACCAATACCCTATCATACCCTACCTATTGCCATCCATATCTTTCATTAGTTGATTTAAGTATTACGTTGATTCTAATTATCTTATATCCTGAATAAGTCCAACTTTCTAAACTATAGCATGGGTACTGTTCTACCGATGAGACCAAATTTGGTCCTGAAAGTCGTTTCCAAGACAGTTCTGGATGGCCCTTTGGTAGACTATTTTATCATAAACGAATAGACTATTTTATCATAACTGGGTAGACCTTTTATCCAACCCATTTATCCGGAACGGTTCTGATTTATCCACGACGGTTCCCGTGAAACTATTTTATCATAACCGGGTAAACCATTTTATCTAACCCCCTTTATCCAGGATGGTCCCGGTTTATCCAGGATGGTCCCCGTGAAACTATTTTATCATAACTGGATAAACTATTTTATCATAACCGGGTAGACAATTCTATCATAACTTGGTAGACTATTTTATCCTCCAAGACGGTCCTGACGTATTTTACACGTCCAGGACCAAATCCAACCCCTCTACCGATACCCTACCCGTCGTCATTGCTAGCTCAATTTCCTAATTAGCTTACATGATTAACTTCATTTTCTTATGCTGTTTAATATTTGTTTATCATTTTTGGATAAATATTTATTTATCATTTTTTTGGATAAATATTTGTTTATCATTTTTTTGGATAAATATTTGTTTATCATCTTTAAATTTAAGTAAAATGAATTTTTTTTCTAAAATCGTAAATTTTAGAAATTTTATGAACCTGGCTAATTTAGGATAGACCTTCGTTCAGAAATATTCTCCCTCGCTAATTAGTTTTGTAGGAGCATCGTCGATTACTACATAGATTCTGCATCACGTAAGATAGATTAATTTTTTGTTTAACTGTCAGCACTCGGATTTGATAATTTTTTAAAGATAAAATGAATGTATATCGCTCTCACACTGCAACAATATTTATTTATTTTGTGTGCGTAACGGGATTCAAAACTGTTAATCTTTTCTGAAATTTGATAGTGAGACACGATACCCTTTGTCGTTGTTAATTATTATTGTTTTTTCGTTCATTTATAAACGTTTCGTCTTTTCTGTGGTTTTTTTTTTTTCTTGATTTCCATTTTCATTGGACTAGAATATAAATTTGCTTCACGCGGCGCGTTATTGGCGATACAAAAAAAGTTGAAGAATCGAAATAATTTATAAATTGGTCGACCGGTTTAGCGGGGAAGCGTAGGTATCATCGAAGGGGATACGGACAAGAGTCTCCGTCAACATTTTTGGGTTTGCTAATTTTTTTGAGTTTTGCATTTATTCTAGATGGAGTCATCTTAGATATTTGGGAAAAGTCCACTTTAGTACCTTGTACTATCGCCCAAAATCACTTTAGTACCCTATGGTAAAAAACCGACCAATCGAGTCATACTTATTCTAATTAACATCAAAAAGGTCCTCGGGCAGCTGCCTGGAGCTGCCCGGACCCACCCAAACCCTGCCCGGACTACGTGGCCAGCCACGTCACCAAAACTTGATGACGTGGCGCCACGTGGACATCCATCTTCTTCCCTATCTTCCTCTCCTCCTCCTCCTCCTCCTCCTCTTCTCCTCCTCGTCCTCGTCCTCCTCCGCCTCCTCCTCCTCGTCCTCGTCCTCCTCCTCCACTTCGTCCTCCACTTCGTCCTCCTCCTCCTAAAATAAACACAAACGCAAACACGAAATAGGCACTTATTATCAATCCTTACCTCCACCGGAGATTCCCCGTCCTCGTCGCTGCCACCAACATCTCTCTCCTCCTCCTCCTCCGATTCAACTACACGGAAAAAAAAAGAAACCAACTTAGTTCCCAGTCCGAAGCGCCCAAAAACCAACAATTAAGAGACAAAAGCAGAAAAAATTAAAGGGAATTAAAAGAGAGGTGCGCAGGATGAAGGAGGAGAAGGAAGGAGGACTCCAAACGGGGAGCGGAGAGAGAGGCGCCGGCGGAAAGTTGAGGAGGCCATCGTCGCAGAAGCCACCGGCGATGCCCTATGCCCAGCCGCAGCAGCGCGGACGGTGGCTCTCCAAGTTGGTGGACCCCGCCCGCCACCTCATCACCGGGCTCCCTTCATTGTTCTCCCCATCCACCGTACGACGACGGTAACCCCACGGTCAGTTTCTGAGTTTGTCTAATTTACTCCCCCGGGGAGCGGATTTAACTAATTCGGACTGGGAACTAAGTTAGTTTCTTTTTTTTCCGAGCAGTTGAATCGGAGGAGGAGGATGAGGAGGAGAGAGATATTGGTGGCAGCGACGAGGACGGGGGATCTCCGGTGGAGGTAAGGATTGATAATAAGTGCCTATTTCATGTTTGCGTTTGTGTTTGTTTTAGGAGGAGGAGGAGGAGGACGAAGTGGAGGAGGAGGAGGAGGCGGAGGACGAGGACGAGGATGAGGAGGAGGAGGACGAAGTGGAGGAGGAGGCAGAGGAGGAGGAGGAGGACGAGGACGAGGACGAGGACGAGGAGGCGGAGGAGGAGGAGGAGGAGAAGAGGAGGAGGAGAGGAAGAGAGGGAAGAAGATGGATGTCCACGTGGCGCCACTTCATCAAGTTTTGGTGACGTGGCTGGCCACGTAATCCGGGCAGGGTTCAGGCAGCTCCGGGCAGCTGCCCGAGGACCTTTTTGATGTTAATTAGAATAAGTATGACTCGATTGGTCAGTTTTTTACCACAGGGTACTAAAGTAATTTTGAGCGATACCACAGGGTACTAAAGTAGACTTTTCCCTAGATATTTTGGTGAACTTATACATGATGAAGCTGCCATTCCAAATAAAAAGTCAAAGATGGAGTCAAGACATTTAGTTTCTGTCTTAAATGGTATTCGGTTAAAGTGGTACGAGATTTAAAGAGATGTTTAAAAAAAGAAAAAGTTTACTTTATTACTCTGTAATATCACATATTCTCACTTAGGTACATTGTGGTTTAAAATGCATAGAACAGGCCCAATTGGTTTCAACTTTTATCAAAAACAGGTCCCGGATAGCTGCCCGCAATTTTTTTTTTCAAAATGACGCCACCTCTTGTCCTACGTGGATTGCCACATCATAAATTCATGTGATGGATTTTTTATGACATGGATTGTGATAAATTACCAATATAGTACCACATTTATTTCAAATTTTCAAAAAAAATCACTCTCTCCTAAAAATGTCGCCATCTTCCCGAACCAAAAGAAAAACTAGAAAAAAATAGATTCCAACAAATCTCAAACTCAAATTCTCTCCCTCCCTGACGCCGACCATGCTCCGACGCCGACCGGAGACCTGATATTGGTGGAGGTGGGCTCTGCACCCCGGATTCGACAGAAGGCGAGGACCCGTTGAGATTCCACGAGGACATCACTACATCCTCATCCTCTCAGGACCCTCTGGATTCCTCCCGCCGCCCGCCAACATGGCGACGACATCCCCTTTCTCAATTGAATTTTGCAATTTCAATTTAACCACATATGAACAAGCAAGCAAGAGATTGGAATTGAATTTCATAATTTTAATTTATCAAAGACGGCGAGAATCCCATGAACTCAACCAATTCATTGTCAACCAAAACACGGACGAAACATTAACCCTAATGGAAAGGAATTCAATCGGGAACTCGCAAACTTCAAGGTCGCTGCTAAAGAAATTGTTCCCGATGGCCAAGGCAAGCGAAGGAATAGACTTGAGATCTTACTCCTCCGCCCCACGCACCTCCCCCTCAACCCTCCTCGTCCACTCACGCGAGGAATAGACTTGAGATCCAACGAGGCCGCCGGGGCCGTGCGCTTCTGGGAGAGCTTCCGATAGAGGAGGACAAAGGCGAGGAATAGGGCGAGTGGGACAAGGGTCACGATCCCAGCGGGATCGACAGGAGGAGTGGCACGCAGTGGTGGTGGCAGCGACTCTTCGGCGTGGGCTCCTTCGTTTGGTGACGGAGGAGAAGGGAGCGGCGGGATGAGTGGCACGCGGTGGTGGTGAAGGTGACTCGACGGCGGCGTGGGCTTCTTCATTTGGTGACAGAGGAGAAGGGGGCAGAGGTGGGAGAGAAAGAGAGAGGATAGGGGAGATAGAATGAGAGTGAAGATGAGAGTTTTTTTAAATTATAAATAAAGTCATTATTATTTTGATAATTTATCCAATGCCATGTCAACATCAAATTATCCTAATCATTACTGATTGGGCATTCCACGTATTTGTCAAAACTACGACGTTTTGAAAAAAAATCGCGGGCAGCTATCAGGGCTGCCCGAGACCTATTTTTGATAAAAGTTGAAACCAATTGGACATGTTCTATGCGTTTTAAACCACATGGTACCTATGTGAGAATCTTAGATACTACAGAGTACTAAAGTGAACTTTTCCCTTTAAAAAATTGTTACTTTTCTCGTCCCGTCATTGGCATGCTTTCCCGAATTATGTAGTGGTCCATTTCAGCTTTTCCAGCAATTCATTCCTAGTTGCATCCGAGAAACCTCTTGTGTGCGAATGAAATTCCCCACTTCTTTATGTTCGAAAATGATTGAAACAACGAAACAGAATAAAGTGGTTTTCTACTTCGGTTTATCCCAAGATTGGCATATAGATTCTTACCTCAGCATTTTCATCCCACTTTAGGCACTACATTAATTGAACCTTAGATTTATGAAATTAATTAAATTTGTTTGAATTTTATATATTTGCCCAATAATAAAATAAGGCTAAAACCAAGCTCGTGGTTGTCTTTTTCTTTCTGGTTAGGTTTTCAGTTTTTTTGTTATCTTTGGATCTACTGAACAGTTTGAACTACTCCACTAATAACTGTCTGGACTTGACCTTTTTTTTAACATCGGACTTGACCTTTTCAATCCAAGTACTTCATGTTAAAACATTATTCAATTGGTTTGGTTTCCACTTTTTAGATGTTCCACCTCCAACGGACATGCATCCAAGCCGGAAAAGGACAAAACTACAAACTTTTTTAGGAAAAGTCCATTTTAGTATCTTGTAGTATCGCAATAAATCACTTTAGTACCCTATGGTAAAAAATCTATCAATCGAGTCAAACCGCAGCCAATTAACATCACTTAGGTCCACGGGCAGCTGTCCGGACTTGTCCGAACCCTGCCCAAACCCTGTCCGGCCAAGTAGACCTGCCACATCAGCAAAATATGATGACGCGGCCTAGCCTCCTTTTCCTCTCTCTCCTGTCCCTCCCTTCTCTCTCTCCCTCCTCCTCTCTTCTCCCATCGGTCCAATAATTGCATAATATGTGACATACAATGATACTTCGACGTCAAACCATGGTACAAAATGCGGCATACAATAGTACTTCGACGTTAGTCAATGGTGCAACATGAGACTTACACTAGTATAAAATGCGTCAGACAATAATACAACATACGACATATATTTATACATCATGTGACATATAGTAGTACAACATCACGTTGTCCGTACTATGTTACTAGGCCTCAGCAACACTGAATCCGAGCCCTTGAAAAGCATATTTATTGTAAGTATTCATTCTAACAAAAAGTTGTATTGAATTCGTCTTAATTGTTTCCTACCCTACCAAAATCATATCACATTAGCTTAGGAGTAAAAGTCGGGAAGGTGGTTATACAAGTGTTTTGATATATATTTTTGTATCTGATATATTATACAAAATGATCAAAGACATTTGGCCAGCAAAACAAAGTATGAGACGATTTGACGGAGATTCAGGTCTAACCGTCTAAATAATAAGAGAATAAATTTATTTAAATAGATCTTGGGTTTAAGACTCACAAATATAAAATATACTATTATAAGAGTTATATTGAAATAGGAACCCATAATATTCCACTTAAAAAAAATCGTGAAGGTGGCCCGATGTCGGAGAAGAAGCCTAATAATTAGGGCAAATTGCCATCAGATCCTTGAAGTTTGACGAAATCATCAGTAGGGTTCTTAAAATCATCCCGTCCTTCAAGTTTCATAAAATAGAACTCTCATGTCCTTATCGGGTCAACAACTGATGTTAGTGGTCAACCAATTTTTTTTATGGACCATTGTACCCTTGCAATAAAAATAACATTATCCCTTTTGATTGGCTCCGGCCACACCCCTGCGAACTCATCCCCTTTTCTCGGCAGTGAACAAACTGGACATCTTGACAACGGTGAACTCATCCCCTCTGACTAAGCCGTTACTTGCTTCCTCCTCCTCCTCCCGATAAAACCGAAAAGTGTCATCCTTCGAGGGGAGAGCACGACGAGAGAGATGCAGAAGAGGACGCGGCGGCGGACGGCCCTGACGCCGTTGAGGGTAATTTTTCCCCGACGAACCCGTCCCTAACCTAATCGATGCAAATTAAATCGATGGAAATCGTTGCAAATGTCACGACGAACCCGTCCCTAACCTAATCGATGCAAATCAAATCGTTGGAAATTGTTGCAAATCCCCCGACGAACCTGTCCCTAACCTAATCGAACTCCTTCCTTGAGAAATAAATTGATGTTGTTGTTGCTGAGAGAGAGATTGGGACAGGAAGCTATGATTGACTGTCGGAGTCGTCTCCCGGCGCCATTGGGACAGAAAGTTATTGCTGGTTTGGACGATTAGAGGCGTCCTAGTCACCGGAGAAGACGACGGCGGGACCGAAAGGGATAATATTTTTTTTTATTGCAAGGGTAGAATGGTCCATTAAAAATTTGGTCGACAGCTCACATGAGCGGTTGACTCCATAGGGACCTCATAGTTCTATTTTATAAAACTTGGAGGACGAAAAGAGAGGTTTCGAAAAAATTAAGACCATATTGATAATTTTGTCAAACCCTAAGGACCTGAGGATAATTTGCCCTAATAATTAAGAGGGCCTCTTACACTTTCTTTTGTGGATTCTTTTAATATCTATTCTTTTTTCCCTGCCAAAAAAATATTTTCTAATTATTTTGGGTAATTGAGTCAATGGTATTTTTGTCTTTGTCATAATATTAGGGTGTGTTCTAGAATTTTCAAAGTACATACCTTTTATTTGGAGTTACTGAAAATACATGAGAATAGATTTGTACGCAATCTAATAAATTCATATTTACGTGGAAGTATAATTTTTTTATCCATAAAGAGAAGGGTAAGAGAATTCTTATATTTTTATTATTAAGCAATGATTTTTTTTTCACGGACCTCTAATTTTTCCCCACTCTGCAATGGTCTCCCTCATGCGCGTTGGAAGGGAAGAAGAGTGAAAATGTTACCACTGGACTAAACACGATTCTTTGATAGAATGACGCGCAGACTACTTTATTAATATTAGTTAGCAGAATGGAACTGCTGGGCCAACAACATCCAATCCAACCCGATTTGGCGGAGCCATAATAAATACGGGCCACTTTTTGCTGAGACAACCATTTTGGCACCGATACGGCCATTATTGATTTCGGGTGTGAAACCCAAAAGTTCCAGCTCCTCCTGCACTTCTTCCCCTTAGGCGTCAGCAGCATATAAGTACCAAAAAACCCTACAAAGTATAGAAAAAATAAAGACCGCAAGTAGTATGATACTTGTATTATTTTACATGAAAGTCTTATGATTAAAAATATATTATTAGAAGAACACTTTTAAATAGAGGTCGTCGTTGTTCGATTCTGAATGAAAAAATTTCACCAATCTAATATCGGTCTTATCCATGTCATTTAAGTTTTTTTAGAGGACCATGTCATTTAAGTTCGGGCACTTATTCAATCAGCCAGCTAACGTTGCCGCTATACCAAGCCAGTCACACATGTCAGTTGCGTAACATGTCGTTGATTGATTAATAAAGGTACGGAGTGTCGTCGTCAGTAGATTTAGGTTGCGACTGTATTAGTTATTTTTTTTTGTATGATGTTATATTACAGAAAAAATACACTCATAAGACTAGTTATTATCTTATAAGTATAATTTGGCAATTAGATTTCAAGAAATTAGTTAGTTTTGAGCAAAATGATGCCCTTTTCGGACGAAATGGACAGAATGAGTAAACAACGACAACTTTTTTATTCTAATCATCAAATGCACCCAAAGAACTAGTCATTATCCTATAAGTGCAATTTGGTCATTATATTTCAAGAAACTTGTTAATTTTGTGCAAATGTTGCCAAAGAGGTCATTTTCGGACAAATGAACAAAATGAGTAAACATGGTCAAATCTATGATTCTAAACATTAAATGCAACCAAAAGACTAGTCATTCTCTTATAAGTATAATTTTGCCATTAGATTACCAGAAATTAGTTATTTTTTTAGCGAAAGTTGCCAAAGAATGCCATTATCGAACGAAACGGGCAAAACGAATAAATTGTGGTAAGTTTTAAATCGCCGCAGCAAATTTGGAGAAATAAATATTAAAAAATGACAGTTAAATTTCTAAATTACCACCTTCTTATTTTTCTAAATTTTCCGCGCGAGAATTGGAGGACTTGAGAGAGAAAAGACTAAAGTAAGAGCAAAACGAGAGAGAATAAAGTAAGGGCTTAGACTAAAGTATATTCAGCTAGCAATAATGGTTGCTGGAATATGGCTCTTAGACTAAAGTAGGGCAAAAAGAGAGACACACTAAAGTAAGGGCGAGATTTTGGGCTTGGACCTTCGAGTGCCAGCCATCCGTAGGGGGTCCACCAATCACATTCACATCAGCTCATTATTAATTAGGCATGAGCTAGCTATTCAATGGTCTCCTGCTTCTCCACTTGCTTCAAGTACATTATTTATATCAACGAGCGTTTAGATTATAACTGATATAAGTATTGTTCTAACTTAAATAAAATATTTAAAATTTGAACTCTTAGAAACGTAAGATTGTTAATATTTTTTTGAAGGAATTTTGCAAATTTTTATGGGTCTCGCCCAACTCTAATCTAGATTAATTAGCACGTTATTTTCCGAACACTGTGTAATCGATACAAAAAAAGTATACGTATTTAAAGCTTCTCAACGACGACGGAGGTGTACACGTATAAAGTTGTTCGATGGAATCTAGTGAGAAGGGGAGTGAATGTTGGAACTTGGAAAAGATGATGTTTCTTCTTTTCTTTTTTTTTGGTGGAAATGTTTCTTCTTATCTAGTGACCAGAGAGAAAAGACAAGAGTGTTGTCTGTAAATGCATAAAGGTAACGATTGGTTTCATGCATCAAGTTGGTTTTAATTAATATTTCTCCATCCTTTGGATTTTTTGTGACGATGATCTGTTTAGGTGTCAGATCCGATTTGGGCATCGTTCCGTAAATGGGAGAAAACTTATTAAATTAGTGGTTGCATATGTCGTTTTCCAGTTTGATGAATTGTCACTAGTACTAACAGGTTGCAACTAGCCCTAATCAATTATTTTGGAAATATAGAAAATAATTGATCAATTTGATGACGACTTGTATCCATCAAAACGTTCTGTTGTTTTCCTTTCTCTGAAACGAACATAATCTTCAGTAAAGGTAGATTATTATCTGGTCAGTCGAGCAACATTAATTACTAGGCAGTTGTATTGAGTATATATTCAATTATATTTTCATAAAATATGAGATTATTATTATTTTTATATAGCTAGGTACCATATTACCTATCAGAGAATATAGTAGTTACTCATAAAATATCCACGAGTATTTTATGATCGAAACTTTATGATTAACTGTCTCTCTTTCAAAGGACTGCAAATTTATTTCAAAATAATTTTGTTGGTAAAATAAATTTAGGCAGGTTGGCCTCAATTCCGAAGTTTTAGATGGCATTGAGTTTTGTTCTTCTCCCAAACAAAATTTTGCCATTTTCATAAGGTGTGGAAATTAACCCACCGAACCCTGGAAAATGAGGCAGGACGGTTACCATCCTACCCACGTTGATATATACATATATATATATATAGAGTTCGTGCTTGTTATGGTTACACATATCCATCTCAGAAATATATAGACCGGAGGAACCAAAGGGGTAACCAATCAACTCATTTTTATCTCCAATATTCGAATTTCAATACGGTCAAATTATATTTATAAACGCGTTTCTGAGAAGTGTATTTTGTATCATAAAGCTTGGACTTAATGTTTTTAAAAAAAGTCCAAATTTTTTGGCATCTTAAACTAATTTTTATTAATATTACTCATCTTCATTAACAAGTATTTGGATGAATTTGTCGGAAGTTATTCCAGTTTAATTAAAAATATTCAAGTTTGATTCATTAAAAATATACAATATTAAATATTTATTGAAAAAATTTTAACATTTTAAAGATCTTACCAAATAGGAATCAATCTGACAAGTGGGATATCTTAATATTGTTATAAAATAAAATAACTCATCTTCACGCGGCTTATACAGTACTTGTATAGTTATTATGGGGGGACTGAAATAGCAGCAAACATCTTATTTTAGGTGTAATCTTTTCTATCTACAGGAAGCCATGGCGCTATCTTATCTTTAAGCGGGAAAGCGACAAGAAGTGTCTTTTAGGACAAGTAAACTTTTAAAAATAAAACTATAAAAGTAAGGTGTTCCTTCGTCCACACTGCAACCCCATTATTATTATTCTTATTAGTTTTTTGTGGCCGAATACCAAAGTCCATGTGGGCCTCTCAAAATTTTGTATACACCTTTCCGTATTTATTAACTTCACATGGTGGGAATCGTTTTCTGTCTCTCGATAGCTCCTCCCTTTCGACTTCCCCATCATAAATTGCTCAACGACCAACAGGCTTTTGCAATTTATAGAGCATGGGGATCTGTAATATAAAGCTGTTATTCGCCATTTTCAATTAATAATTGCATGTGAAATTGTATGTCAAAAAGTTGTTTCTTTATTTTCTGATCGAAATGATATGTTATATAGATTCTTTTATTGTATTCATTCAGATTCAAATTTATAAATGATTATACATAATCATAAGACTCTTTCTACAAATTTTGATGTAATCATATTCTTGATGTTTAGTCTAAAATCTTTACCTAAGTCAGCATAATCTTTTGTCCATTTTTTGGATTTTTTTTTGGTTTGACACACATACATTTACTTTTTTTCTTTCATAGAAATTCAATTCTATTAAAACATCTCTCATAAAAAATCGTAGAATAGTTGAACTCGATATATAAAATAAAAGAACGCTCAAACCAATAATCTTAAAGATTTTTTATTTGGATGCAAAATTTTTAACAAATCCAAAAAATATTATAATTCATCAAGTAACCAGGGGACAACGGGAAAAAGGTTGGTTCTTGGGATATTAATCAGTGTGTTTATGGGGAAACGTGATTTTTAAGCTTCATTAACAAAAAAAATCAGCTTTTTATCATATTTGATATCCGTAATTGATGTCATGTCTTATTTAAGAATAATTTTCCAAATAGTAAGTAATATGTTTACAATATTTGATTTCAATGTCTTTTAAACAGTAAAATAGTTTAGTTCCGATGATTTTGTTCAAAATACTTATTAGTAAGTACCCACTTGGGCAGTTTTGATTCCTTCAATGGGAGAAGTTTGACATTGAAAGTGATTAGTGATTAGATTTATTTTAAAAATAAACATTTGTTCAGTATTAACTGTAAAAAAAACATTTGTTTACTGTAGTATCGTGCACTTGTCATTAATCTGTGGTGCCACTTGAAACAAGGGCCCAACTTTGATATTAATTTTGGAGTTCCACCAGAAGAATTGTCAAAGCCATAATTTGAATACAAGGTTACAAATAAAGCGTATTTCCCCCCTCCATTTTTGGACCAAACTGTACCACGTTTTCTCGACCCCAGTTCAACAAGAAAACTATACATCTCCTCAAAATGATGAAAATGAGAACACGTTGTAAAATGGTAATTATTTACAAAAAATGTAAAAAATTGGGATCGTTTGTATATTTATGTCACACGTGTACAAATTTTCATTTTTATAATATCAGATCAATTTTTTTGATAAGTAAAGAGTTATATTCCTCCAGAACATCACCAAAAAATCATACATCACTGATACCGAAGTAAAAACGCCCTAGTCGCCAGATAACGAGAATAAAAAATCGAAGCTAGTGATTAGGACTATTTGGAGAAAATACAAAGTGTCTATAAAAGAGCATCAAAAATAAAATAGCCCGAAGTTAAGGAGGGTCAAAGTTCCAAAAAGGATCTCAACCACATACACTATTCTTGATCGCGTTGAGAATATCATATCAATTTTTATAGATGTTCTATGCCTTTGAAAAACAGTCTAAAAAATTAGGAAAAACACTTTTAACATAGAGTTGGCATCGTAGGCGGAAATATTTGCAAAACACATAGGTACGGTATTCGATTCCAAATATAAAAAAATCGAAAGATGGACATAATCTCTCCTGAAATTGGGGAGTACATGACACCGAACTTTTTGTTGTTTTGTTTTTTGGAGGATGCAAAAAGGGGCTTTTGCCAAGCTTTTGCCGCTCCTAGATAGCGGCCGTCCTCCTTTGTGATTTCCTTGTGGAATGTAAATTTCCAATATTGTGGTAATTAGTCTAGAATTTCGATAGTCTATTTGGATTCAGACCCAAAAAATCAAAGAATCGGTTTTAATTGAAATATAAACTTTTCATAAGGTGACATATAGATCCAAATTTTGAGAATCTATTTGGATCCATATTCGGAAGGTTAAAGAGTAGGTTCCTTGTGAAATCTAAACTTCCAATATGATGGCTATGAATTAATTAATTATAGATGTCATTCCGATGGAAATAAAGAATAGTAAAATATATAATAGTTATCTCTAGTTTTATATTATTATTAGTAGTTTCATTTATTAGTTATCTCTAGTTTTATATTATTATTAGTAGTTTAATTTAGAATATGATTCTAGTCAAGAGGTTTCTTTTGATTCTTTATAAATAGGGACATCTACTATATTATTTGGTTGGTTGAATATTGATATTGAAAAATAAGGATTTTTCCTATTATCTGTGTCATTTTTCGGTACTCGTAGAATCAACGGATCGATACTCTATCGTATTTTCTGGATATTCTCAGAATCAACGGATTCGCGGTTCCTATCCACGTTCTGCTGCATCAGTTGGTATCAAGAACTGCGTTCGTTCCTCGTGGTGTTCAATCGTGTTTGCTCCTTCATGATCGGAGTTCATTCTATCCAAAAAAATCAAAAAAATAGAAGCTCCATCCAGGGTTTCACAAAGAAACCCCGCCGACATCGTTCAAGTCCCTGCCGACAACCTCTCGTCACCGCGCAGAGTCCGTCACCGCCAGCCGTGTCCCAGCCGCCTGCACCGCTGACGACAGCCTGTCTAACGCCGCCCACGCCTCTGCCGCCCGCGTCGAAACTCAAGCCGCCACCCCATCTTGCCGACGGCCGTCACCGCCTGGTCTGACTTGCCCGTACCAGCCGCCATCCCTGTACTCCGTCGCTGCCCTTGATTTCTGGTTTGATTTGATTTCCCCCTTTTTCCAATTCTAGGGTTCGGATAGGCTGAATTGGGAATTTGGACCTGATTGAAATTTGACAAAAGTTTGGGACTGATTGTGAATACTTATAGAACTATGAGGATGATTATGAAGTTTTCCAAAGAGTGGACTGTTTGGAATTTTACCAGCAAGGTACAATTACAGATTAATCCTAGATAGTTTTATGAACTGACAGATTAGTCCCTTATTGGAGCTAAATTGAAGATGCTTGATTCTATGGTGTCTATGTTGCACATTCCTACCTTGTGTGATTTTGCAGATCTAGATGAAGAAATTTCAACAAGGGATTTCATTAAGTGGCTTGTCAATGTGGAGATATATTTTGATGTTCAGAAGTTTGCGGAGCTGGAAAAAGTCAAATTTGTCAAACAACGATTGCAAGGAGATCTTATGCCTTGGTGGTCCGACTTAAATCTTCGACGAAAATGATGTGGTAAGCAGAAAATCTCTTAATGGTCTAAGATGAAAGAGAAGCTGATTTATAAGTTATTTTCCCGACATGCTTACGAAGTTTGGAATGTTGTTGCTGACAAGCATCGTGCCTTTTGGGAATGATATAATCTTCAATTAGATATGATGTTCTAGGAATTGTAAACTACGATACATGAAATACAAGCTAATTTTGAAGATTTGAAGTAGCTGATGACTGAGATCTCAAGGAAGCAACATACTCCATAACCTGAAGTAGTTGAAGATAGTTTGGTTTGGGAAGAGTTTGGTGCCCCAGTTTATGACTTTTACCCTAATGTGGAGGACGAGGTTGATGTAGACAATGGTGAATTAATTTATGACTCTTACCTTGATGCTCAGGAGGACGAGGTTGATGCAGTTGTTGCTGACTTTTGACTTGAAGACTCTACCAAGGATGACGAGTTGGTGAATGAGGTCATATCTCACATAGCCCGTGATTATGAGGTTGGGTATATCAAGCACATTGACTTTCTCGGCATTGACAAATATGAGTATGTTGTGGGTTCTCCGTTATTGCACTTATGGAATAGGCTGAAGGCATTAGAAGAAGCTACTCGAAGACTTGAGAGTTTTTGGTCTTTCATTTGGCGCCTGTTTTTTATGATCTGCTTTCCAAATATTTTTTCTATTGGGATGAGAGATATCAGGTGTCACCATGTCGCTCGACGGTGTTCAAGTGTGCCCTTATGAAGATCGCAACCTGGTCGACCACACCAAATTCGAGGGCGAATTTCTCCAACCGGGGGAAAATGATGGAAATAAAGAATAGTAATATATATAATATTTATCTCTAGTTTTATATTATTATTAGTAGTTTAATTTAGTAGTTATCTCTAATTTTATATTATTATTAGTAGTTTAATTTAGAATAGGATTCTAGTTAATAGGTTTCTTTTGATTCTTTATAAATAGGACATCTACTATATTATTTGGTTGGTTGAATATTGATATTGAAAAACAAGAGTTTTCCCTATTATCTATGTCATTTTTTCGGTATTTGTAGAATCAACAGATCGATACTCTATCATATTTTTCAGGTATTCTCAGAATCAACAGATTCGCGGTTCCTATCCACGTTCCCCTGCATCACATTCCCTTCATATTTTCCATTCAACTCTTCCAAGTTTGAAGAATGAACTTCTCTCAACGATCTTTTTCACTTTATCATTTCTCCATAAAGCAAATTTAGCGGGTTTAGTAGGTTACAGGTTGATTAATGTCTTAGAATATAAATAGAATTCATGCCATTGTTATTTGATGTACATTCTTGATATTAATGACAAGTTCTTATTCTCCTCTCCTACTCTTTTTTTCTCTACTTATTACTTTTGCTTATATTCAATAAAATTCACAACCACCTCAAATTTTTAAAGTCAAAGATGACTTTGATCGGGTCTAAACTTAAATTCTACCTATATCCTTATTTAAAAAATTGATAAGGGCATGAATGCCGACTATAAGACATTGCCCAAGTCTTACTCAGCTTTTTTTAAAGATAATATTAATACAATATATATACTAATTACTTAGCTTTATATCAAATTCCAAATTTCCAATCCAAAATCTTCACGGAAAAGTAGAGAGATAAAACTTGATAATTGTTTAGTCTTCCCGGATTGGAAAATTTAATTGGTCTTGCATCTCACGAGATTGAAATTTTATGCTTTTCTTGCCTTTAAAGTAAAATTGAATCTAAATGTTGAAAACGCAGAACTAATTTACTAAGCTACGCCCATGTTATGCAGTCAGTCACTAATCCCGAGAATTAAAAAATAGTTGGAATGACCTACACCAAAGAAAAATATTTATTATTTTACGCCAAAAAAAGAAATAGAAGCACCGTCGTAAACAACCTTTTGTACCACTGGTACTTATTGTTACAAAAAATATTTTCTGTATTTTTCCGACGTTCGATACATGCAAAAAAATTTTGTAGATGCAAATTTTATGTATTTTCATGGCAAGAGCATAAAAAAAGGCTGTAGCTTGCTGCTGGTGATATCATAGCAATTTGGACTTATTGCCACTTAGAACAACAAATTTAATAACCAAAAGATTTCGAGTTTAAGTTATTTAAAACATGACATCAATTTAAATTGTTGGAACCGTTTTCTCATATTTCCAAATTTTCATTTGAAACTGCGAATTCAATGGCCTGACATATGATCGAAACAGACACAATTGCCTCTGCAAGTAGTTCCACGGAAACCTATAGAACAACATGTATTTGTAGTCGACCAGTTCAATGAGCATATATATGCGAGTATTGAATATCCCCATGAAGAGTATATGCCTACAAACCGTTACCAGTGAGTCACGGTTTGCAGGCATTAATAACATGAATATGCCAGCGAAGAGTAACCATGGAGTCTAAATACGCCATGTAGTAGTTCTGAAAATCATATACATCAATGTTTTTAAAACTGACTCGAAAGGTGATCTAGAATTTTTAAAATTTCTGGTTCACCCAGGCAGATCGATCGAGCTGCCGGTCAGACCGATACTTATATTTTTATATTAATATTATAAAATATAGTTTAATAAATTTAATTTAGCATAAAAAATAATAAAATACTAAATAAATTCAAATATTTAACAACTTTGTTATATAATTTATTCAAATAAAGTCTTCGAACATCAATTTAACAAGTATAAAAATAAAAGAAGATGATTATACATATTTTTTATTTGATATATTAGTCCAATTCGTTTGACTTAGTTAACATATTATTGAGAATTGTTAAAAAAATAAGTTTGTTATGATCCAAAAGTAATTTACACGCTCCGAACTTGGAAGTGGTTGTTTTGTTTCTAAATTAAATCCGATAAAATGGAAAAATAATCACAAATTTTTTTTGATCAGTGCGAACCGGGTCACCCGAAAGTACCTGACCGGGTAGTCTGACCAAATTTTATCAGTTGAACCGATGGCTGGATTTTAGACAAAATTCAACCCAAATTGGGTCCCGAGTAGCGATCCGACCGGTCGGACCGCAATTTTGAAAACATTGATCATGTGTTGACACAAAGAATGGTAACTAAATGTCCTTGCGTTAAATTGCTTGAAAGCACAGAGACTAGAGCCAGCTCGGGAATTTGTCGACTTCATCGGCATAATGCGAGGGCCATATGTCAAAATAAAAATTATATTAACAATTCTTTTATTTAAATTATCCGATATTCGAATAACACGGTGGTGATTAATCTGAATTTAAACCGGATAAAATTTTTAAAAGGTAACTCAAATATATTAGATTAGTAATTTATTCTCCAGATAAAATGAAAAATCAATGCATATCGATATATCACCTGGGCTTGCCTGGGCAACAGAGGCCCGCGGACTGGCTTGGACAATGACCCAAACATTGGTATTTGTTTTTAGGTTTACTAAAATAGTAATTGATATATATATGTTGGAGAATTGGTTTATTAACCAAGGAAGAGATGGCCCAATACAAATGAGTATATTGGGTTTTGGCCCAAGTATTTAATTAGAGTGAGAATCTTAATTAAATATAATAACTAAGTTATTAGTGAATAATTTTGAACTAATTTAATTGGAGGTCACACCAATTAATTTTGGGTGTTTGTGAGATCAATACGAAGCTCGGTTATAGAGCTTCGTAACGATATATAACACTTGCGAAAATTCAATTCTCGGGGTGAATGAAAATTGGCTTTAAAGTAGTATGACTTTTATTAAAATAAGCGCAATCCCACATTGGTTAGCGCACCATGCCGAGACAAGTTTATAAGGGACTAGCAGTCTAGCATGGGTAAACTGGTGGAGAAGAGAGAAGCTTCTCGCGCCGTCCGTCTGTTCGGCCGGCTCGGCACGCACGCACGCATGCGCGCGCGCCCCGCCCCGCCCCTGCGGGTGCGGGGTGCGAGATTGTGGGTTTGTGGGAAAGGTTCCAGGGCCTTATCTTTTTAGAACTGGGTCGAATCTGTTGAAGCGATTCTAGGCCCAAAAGGTCTTCTGGGCTTCTTGGGCCCCATTTAATGGGTGGGTTAATGGCCCTATTAAATCCGGATTTGGCTGTTGGAGGTCCAAGGCTGCCTATAAAAGGAGCCCACCTCCTTCATTCCAAATCATCCCAGCTCTCACTCTTCCTTGAGCTCTCTACTTCTCCCTCTATAGCATAGCATTTCTCACTCTCATTGTGTCGGAGTTCTAAGGCTACGAAAAGTTCGAAAGGTGTACGAAAGTGCTTCCTTTTGTACACGAGGTTGGGCGTTGTACCTTGGGAGCTCTCTTACCCACGGAGGCCTGAAGCATATAGGCGGGTAATAAGAGTTTAAGGGCACACGGCTTGCTGTGGCCTCGTCCAGGATTGCATCCGAAAATCACTACCTCGAAGAAGACGGTATTCACACATAGTTCGAAGTGTGATCGTGAGCATTCTCTAAACTCATCTCTTTTATATGCTTACGATTTATAGTTACGTACTCATGCCATAATTTACTAATATGTGTTTCAACAATCTTAAATTCTTATTAATATTTGTAAAGTGGTTTGTTAATCGTGAACAACTATCACTATTGTCGAATTCAGGAATCTGTAATCTGCTCTCATCGATTTATTTGCAAAGTCGCTGCGCACAGAACCTTAATTTGGCCTTCCTTAACGTACTATTATTTTCGTAACTATCACTTGCTTTTGTAGTGGAAAATTGATGAGACAGTAGTTGATTACAATAAGTTGGTGCGTGAATCTGTTTCTGTGAAAGAATAAGAAGTTCATTAAAATAATAGTTTTTTGACAACTAACCTTTTCATGTTTGAATCTTGCTTTCGTTCATTCTATTAATGGTATTCTGTGGAGTATAGTAAATCGACATAAATTAATTTAGATTTAAATAGCATATTGCAACGGAACAGAACGAAAATAATTAAATAGTATGATTATTCGTGTCACGTTCAATTATATATTGCTTCTCTCTGCATGAAAGTGGAAAATAAATAGGCCAATGTTAGTATCCGGTTGATTAGTATTCGGCTCTAGTACTAAACTATTATAACCTTTAAGATATTGTTGGGTTTTTCTGTTGGATAAAACCTATTACTAACGAGCGTGTATTGGTGATATTTTTTTTAGATGGCTGATAACAACTCTCCCCCACTCAACAACTCCGGTGCGACAAACACCGAAAACGACAACTTGAACGAAGAGGTTCCTGTTGTGAGGGCTAATGGCGCTGAGGCTGTGATGCCGGGTCATAGACACCCAATGCCACTGCCGTATTCTCATCTTGAGAAACCGAAAAAGTTCAAGAGTGGAAATTTCAAGAGATGGCAACAAAAAATATTGTTCTACTTGACCGCCTTGAACTTCAGCCGGTATGTCAAGGAGGAGAAACCCAAAGAGAATGTGAGTGATCCACAGCGCATGGGTACATGAAGATTACCTATGTCGCAACTATATATTAGGTTCGCTCGACGATGCACTTTACGGCGTGTACTATACCAAAGAAACGTCTAAGGATCTTTGGGAATCGTTGGAGCACAAATATAAGGTTGACGACGCCGGTGCAAAGAAATTTGTGGCCGGGCGCTTCCACGACTATCGGATGGTCGATGCAAAGAGCGTTGTGGAACAATGCGAAGAGTTGCAATTGATCTTTCATGATCTTGCAATGGAGGAAATGGCCATCAATGATGCCCTCCAAGTGGCGATGATAATTGAGAAATTACCACCATCTTGGAAGGACTTCAAGATATACCTCAAGCACAAGAGGAAGAAGATGACTCTCGAGGACCTTATCCGAAGGTTGCGCATCGAGCAAGACAACCGAAAGATTGATAAGAAACCGAGTGGCATAGTTGCTAAGGCCAATGTGGTCGAGACCGGGGGAAGCTCCTGTGGGAACAAGCGAAAACGCTCAAATGATTCCAAGGGAGATGCTCAGAACAAGAGCTTTACCGATGCCTGTTTTGTTTGCAACAAGACCGGCCATCGTGCCAAAGATTGCTACAAACGTCTAGCCGCAGAGGGCAAGAAGATGGCAGGACCAAGCAAGGGCAAGAAGAAGAAGCCTGCCAATGCTAACATTGCGGAGGCTAGCTTGAGCTCTGACCTCGATGAGATGCACCTCACGGCCGTTGTGTCCGAGGTGAACCTCGTGGGTGGGAACTCGAAGGAATGGTGGGTGGACACAGGGACTACCCGCCACATTTGTGCCAATAAATGGATGTTCAAGACCTATCAACCGGTCAATGATGAGAACTGCTACATGGGAAATTCTGCAGTCTCAAAGGTTGAAGGCAAAGGGACGGTCATGCTGAAAATGACCTCGGGCAAGGAGCTCACCTTGACCGATGTGCTGCATGTGCCCGAGATCCGGAAGAATCTCATCTCCGGAGTGGTGCTCAACAAGAGGGGCTTTCGACTCGTGTTCGAGTCTGACAAGGTCATCATGTCGAAGGGAGGGATGTTCGTTGGCAAGGGCTACTTGACCAACAATCTGTTCAAGATGAGTGTAATGACTTTAGCTCCAAAGGCAAAGTCTAATAATAAGATTGTTGTGGGTGCTGCCAATAAGGCTAGCACGAGCAATGATGTAATGAACGTTGCCGGGAAGGCTAATAAGAAACTAAAGGTTGCTTATTCTCGCGTGTCGTTACATTTATGGCATGGTAGACTAGGTCATGTGAATTATAAGTCTTTGCAAAGGCTAATATCACTTAACCTACTACCGAAATTCAACATCGATCACAAACATAAGTGCGAGACTTGTGTTGAGGCCAAATACGCCAAAACATCTTCCCACTCGATTGAGCGAAGCACGGAACCGTTGGATTTAATCCACACCAATGTATATGATTTAAAATACGTACAAACGCGTGGCGGTAAAAATTATTTTATAACTTTTATCGACGATTGTACGAGATATTGCTATGTCTACTGATGAGAAGTAAAGACGAAGCAATAGACATGTTCATTCACTATAAGAATGAAGTTGAGAACCAACTTGGCAAGAAGATCAAAAATCTTCGAAGTGACCGAGGTGGTGAATATGAATCTCCATTTGCACAAGTTTGTGCCGAGAATGGAATCGTTCATCAAACCACGGCGCCTTATTCTCCCGAGCAAAATGGAATTGCGGAAAGGAAGAATAGAACGCTTAAGGAAATGATGAATGCGATGCTTATTAGTTCCGGATTACCAAGAAATTTTTGGGGGGGGGGGGGGGAGAGCTGTGCTTTCGGCCAACTATGTGCTCAACAGGTACCACACAAAAAGTTGGATAAAACACCTTACAAATTATGAAAAGGTCATGCGCCTAGCTATAAATTCCTAAGGATTTGGGGATGTCTTGCTAAGGTTCCGATCCCACCTCCTAAAAGGACAAGGATAGGACCCAAGACGGTGGATTGTGTGTTTATCGGTTATGCACAAGATAGTGCCGCATATCGATTCTTAGTACACAAGTCAGATAACTCTGATGTCCACGTAAATACTATCATAGAAGCTAGGGATGCTTCATTCTTTGAGGAAATCTTTCCTCACAAAGCTCGAACTGGTGTTGACCGTCAAGTGGACCAAAGTGGAAGCAGTGTGGGGGGAGAGGAACCTCAAGATGAAGTTGAAGAGCTTAGACGTGGGAAAAGGGCTAGAAAAGAAAAGTCCTTCGAATCAGATTTCCTAGCATATCTGTTAGAAAAGGATCCAGTAACCTACAAAGAAGCAATGTCTTCTACAGACTTTGCTCTTTGGAAGGAAGCGGTGAATAGTGAGATAGAGTCTATCTTACATAATCATACTTGGGAACTAGTAGATCTACCTCTGGGTAGTAAACCACTAGGCCATAAGTGGATCTTCAAAAAGAAGATGAAGCCTGATGGTACAGTGGATAAGTACAAGGCGAGACTTGTTGTTAAAGGCTACAAGCAAACTGAGGGTGTTGATTATTTTGACACATATGCTCCTGTCTCCAGGAAAATGTCTATTAGGTTAGTCATAGCCTTGTCGGCTTTGTTTAACCTAGAGATCCATCAAATGGATGTGAAGACGGCCTTCCTTAATGGAGATTTGGAAGAGGAGATTTACATGGAGCAACCCAAAGGGTTTGCGGTTCCAGGTAAAGAACATAAGGTGTGAAACTTGTAAAATCCTTGTATGGACTAAAACAAGCACCTAAACAATGGCACAAAAAGTTTGATAATGTAATGCTATCTAACGGGTTTCAGATAAACCAATGTGATAAATGTGTCTACGTGAAAGGAGATGATAACGACTATGTGATAGTTTATCTCTACGTAGATGACATGTTGATCGTGGGTAATAATGATAATGTCAAAATTATCAAAAAAATGTTGTCACAAAATTTCGACATGAAAGACTTGGGACAAGCTGATGTAATACTTGGGATGAAAATCACCAAGACTTCAGAAGATTACGCGCTTTCCCAAGGTCACTATGTCGAAAAGATACTTGACAAATTCGATAAGGATAGCAATGTAATTGCGAGAACTCCTATGGAAGTGGTGTCGAGTCTCTGCAAGAATCGCAGAGAGAGTGTGAGACAACTAGAATATTCTAGAGTTATAGGCAGTCTAATGTACCTCGTGGACTGTACTAGACCAGATATTGCAAACTCGGTTAACAGATTATCGAGATATACGAGTAATCCCAATTATGAACATTAGAAAGCCATAGTTAGAGTCCTTAGATACCTAAGGTACACTGCTAACTATGGATTACACTATACGAGACATCCAGCCGTTCTGGAAGGGTATTCAGACGCGAACTGGATCTCAGACTCCAAGAATATAAAATTCACGAGCGGATACATATTTACAATTGGAGGGGCGGCAGTCTCGTGGAGATCATGCAAACAAACTTGCATTGCTAGATCAACTATGGAATCAGAGTTCATAGCGCTGGATCTAGCAGCTGAAGAGGCAGATTGGCTCCGAAGTTTTTTGGAGGATATCCCAATGTGGTCAAAACCAGTGCATTCTATTAGCGTGCACTGTGATAATCAATCAGCGATTGGAAGAGCACAGAATAATGTGTATAATGGAAAGTCTAGACACATACGTCGTAGACATAAATCCGTGAGAACGTTATTGAGAACGGGTGTGATATCTTTAGACTATGTAAAGTCAAAAGAGAACATCGCAGATCCTTTAACTAAAGGTCTAACGAGAGACCAAGTTGAGGTATCATCGAGGGGAATGGGATTAAAGCCTACGAAATGACCTAAACCCATGATGGCAACCCAACCTGGGTCGTAAACCCCGATCTGCAGGTTCAATGGGACAACCGAATTGTGAGGCTAAGGTCGAACAAAGCACTTGGGAAATTGAGTTCCCTACTTATTCCTATGATGAAAAAGTGATAGACCTGTCTATAAGAAGGTTAAGCTTTAAGCTTTTAATGATCCTTATACTTCAAGTGTATAAGTGGGGTATGACAGGATACTCCTCATAAGAGATCACCTATATCGAATGTGAAGGGGCCGCTTCTATGAGATGAGTTAAGGGCTAAATCTCTAGAGCATTCGATGAAGTTTCCAAGGCAGTCCAGGGCCAAAATGGACAACAACGAAAGAACCGAGTAGTGGTTTGAGAAGGAGTTGTGTGATTACCTTTATCTTGGTATACATAAAACGCCGAATAGTTCAAGGCATCGCGTCCACTGGTTGGCAAGTATATCTGAAGGTATTTCACTAAGGAAGGTTCAAGGCTTTCAACCACCTTTCCTGATGCAACAAATTCTCGCAGAACTCCATGTTGCATGTAGCATTGGCAGGCTCATGTCATATAAGCCATTTTGCATTCACGTGGGGGATTGTTGGAGAATTGGTTTATTAACCAAGGAAGAGATGGCCCAATACAAATGAGTGTATTGAACTTTGGCCCAAGTATTTAATTAGAGGGAGAATTCTAATTAAATATAATAACTAAGTTATTAGTGGGTAACTTTGAGCTAATTTAATTGGAGGTCACACCAATTAATATTGGGTGTTTGTGAGATCAATACGAAGCTCGTTGATAGAGCTTCGTAACGATATATAACACTTGCGAAAATTCAATTCTCGGGGTGAATGAAAATTGGCTTTAAAGTGGTATGACTTTTATTAAAATAAGCGCAATCCCACATTGGTTAGCGCACCATGCTGAGACAAGTTTATAAGGGACTAGCAGTCTAGCATGGGTAAACTGGTGGAGAAGGGAGAAGCTTCTCGCGCCGTCCGTCAGTCCGGCCCGCCACGCCCTGCCCCGTCCCGGGCCCGGGTGCGGGTGCGGGTTGCGGGATTGTGGGTTTGTGGGAATTGTTCCAGGTTCGAGGGCCTTATCTTTTGAGAACTGGGCCGAATCTGTTGAAGCGATTCTAGGCCTAAAAGGTCTTCTGGGCTTCCGTTTGGACAAGCCCACGTTCTGGAACCTTCTCTTGCCAGCTGCCATTTGAATTTAAATTCGAAGTTTAAATTCATGAGAGTAACATCCTATTTATGTTGGGGGTTTTATGGGTCTTGTAACAGCCCATTTAATGGGTGGGTTAATGGCCCTATTAAATCCGGATTTGGCTGTTGGAGGTCCAAGGCTGCCTATAAAAGGAGCCCACCTCCTTCATTCCAAATCATCCCAGCTCTCACTCTTCCTTGAGCTCTCTACTTCTCCCTCTATAGCATAGCATTTCTCACTCTCATTGTGTCGGAGTTCTAAGGCTACGAAAAGTTCGAAAGGTGTACGAAAGTGCTTCCTTTTGTATACGAGGTTGGGCGTTGTACCTTGGGAGCTCTCTTACCCACGGAGGCCTGAAGCATATAGGCGGGTAATAAGAGTTTAAGGGCACGGCTTGCTGTGGCCTCGTCCAGGATTGCATCCGAAAATCACTACCTTGAAGAAGACGGTATTCACACTTAGTTCGAAGTGTGATCGTGAGCATTCTCTAAACTCCTCTCTTTTATATGCTTACGATTTATAGTTACATACTCATGCCATAATTTACTAATATTTATTTCAACAATATATAATTTTAAGATTTTTTCCGTAGGATTTTTTTTTTGAGAATTCTTAGGATCTATTTGGAATCTCATACATGACCGTAAAAATTTAGAGAAGATAAAGTTTAGATGGAGTCAAAATCAACTAGTTAGAACTATCAAATTTGAGTAAACGATACGAATCTAATTGGCATGCTATCTATGTAACAAAAGCAAAGTTCAACGGAAGTTATAAGAAAAAAATTGTATAACTATCGTCAAAATTTAGTGACCAGGACAATGTTCACATAATTAGATTAAATATTGCAAATGATTTATAAATCAATACCTATATATATGTTCACATAATTCGCAATTTCTACCGGAAAAAAAAATTCGCAATCACTCAAAAAATAAAAAAAATACATAAATTTAGTAGGTGTCGTAATATTCATCATAATCACCCTCATCGCCGCTCCCGAAATAATCGCCGTCGAAAACCCCATCGCCGCCGCCTTCCTCTTCGTCCTCCTCCGGCACCGGCCGGCCCTCTCCTCCCTCCCCATCCCCATCCGCCTCTCCTTTACCACCGCCCACTAATCTCTCGAGCGCGTCGTAGTCCACCTTAGAGCTCATCCTCTTCCTAGGCGGCGTCGGCTCCCTCCGCTTCTTGCTACTCCCGGCGATCTCCTCCTCTCCAATGCCCCTCTTCGTCCCGACCTTCTTGTCGGGCTGTTTCTTGCGCTGTGTTTTTTGGAGGTGGTCTTTGCCGTACATGAGATCCCACAGAGCCGTCTTCAATGCCACCTCCTCCGGAGTGCTCAGGTAAACCGACACGTCGTCGATCGGACACGTCGCGATCCCCCGCTTCCACGGCTTTTCCGGCTGCTTCCCCATTGTCCGGTCTGGTTGGGCGGTGATCGATCGAGATAGCTTTATTTATTGGTGCAAGAGGCGGCGGTTTTTGTGCGATTTTTTTTAGGTTAAGAAGATTATGGCATATACGACACCGTTTCCAAGAATTTGAAAGCCTCTCTTCTAATTTAATTTGGCAAAATAAAATATTCTCTCACCTCGCCTCCGGAAGCAAAATTAAAGGGGAAACATACACTTAAATACCTTGTAGTTTAGCGCTTTCTAGGATAAGGCCATGTAGTTTTTTCCCTCCAAAATCAGTCCATGTGGTTTGTTTTCTCAGACATTTTCGAGTCCCGGGCAGCCCGGGTATGCCCGGCCAAAATGACGCCGTTTATTGTCTTACGTGGACATTTTTATTTGTTGTTGATTGCTGACGTTACTTGTGGCAAATTATCACATTAGTCCCAAATTCGAAATAAAAATTTCTTTTAAAAAACCCCACCTTTTAATAAAAGTCACAGTCTCCCCCGATCCCTCCACTTCTTTACGGATCTCCCGACAGACATGGACATTTTTATTTGTTGTCGATTGATGATGTGGCTTGTGATAAATTACCACATTAGTCCCAAATTCGAAATAAAAATTTCTTTTAAAAAATCCCACCTTTTAATAAAAGTCACGGTCTCCCCCGACCCCTCCACTTCTTTACGGATCCCCCGACAGACATGTGACCGGGCAGCTCCCGGGACTCTAAAATGTCCGAGAAAACAAACCACATGACTGATTTTGGACGGAAAAACTACATGGCCTTATTTTGAAAAGTATTAAATTACAGAATACTTAAATATACTTTTTCCAAATTAAATATAGCACTAGCTAAAAAAGAAAACTTGTTATTAGATTGGCCAATAATATTTATCGAGAAACTATATAGTATTTAGATACTACTGAGCATACTACTTTAGGTTAGAGTCAAGTACGACAAAATTCTTTCACCAAATATTTATTATAATCTCAATAACTCAAATTCAAATTCAATAACAATGGTCCTCGCAATAAACTTGTACACTAAGTTATAAGTTCCTTGTTGCGAAGCGAAATCAA
Source organism: Hypericum androsaemum (assembly GCA_963995505.1). Taxonomy (NCBI): domain Eukaryota; kingdom Viridiplantae; phylum Streptophyta; class Magnoliopsida; order Malpighiales; family Hypericaceae; genus Hypericum; species Hypericum androsaemum. Next base: position 11,854,008 of record OZ023194.1, read on the forward strand.
CCCGGAAGACGGGATAGGGCTTTGGAGCCCAATGGAAAATACCGAAAATTAGACCAACAACTCGGGCGCACAGGGACGAACGTGGACCCGAGCGTAGTGGAAGCCCTCTATTCCAATCCAAATTCCAAGTGGGTCGATTTCATTTGTCAACTCTCTCATCTCATGGGGGATCTCTTCTTTCTAATCCTACCCACACCACACACGGTTTCCTAATCCGATTGGATTGGCCTTTATTTTCTATTTCTAAAACAAAGAACCCACAAAGGGGAATTTCACTACAAGTGAAGTGAAGTTTCTTCAATGGGTCAGGTCTTTGATAAACTCCGAGGTAAATAATACAACCCACTCTCTGTTTTCTCCCACTATGTTGTCCCATTTTTTTGGGTGAATTTTTCGTAGGGTCGAGAGTGCCTATTTCTTAATGATGTTTTTTTGATTCGCAAGTGACCAATGAAAACCTTTTCTTCTTTGAGTAATTTTTTTAATTGAATTTGAAGGTGCAACCTTTCCCATAGAAAAAGGCTATTTAACTGTTGCTGTTAGATGAGGGTTTGTTGTCATTTGATTAGCCAGATGTGTTGTTGCCAAGGGATATATAAGTTGTTGTTGTTGGTTTAATTGATCGTGCCCGATTCTGGATTAGTCGTCCCGGAAACGGATACGAGAGTTAAAAAGAGAGAAAAAACCTGAGTACTTGGTTTAACGGTTAATATGCAAGATGAGAGACTGAACCTGATAAGAATTCCTATAGAGGATTAGTAATGATCTTTAGAGTCCGGCCATAGCTAATCTGTTACTCTTGTTTTTCTTCATCGTGTGTTTTCCCTATCTGATGTTATCATCATTTAGGATCAGATTCGAACTCGGGATTCATTGCAGAACTACCTACCATGTGTTGTGTGTGTATTTATCACTATGGAGATCCGAAGCTCGACGTGTTTGATTATATGGTCGACGAGTTATAAAGGCAGAAGCAACTTTGTGGTGATTAATTTCTTGCAGGGAAGGAATGGAAGGAGAAGCAGGTCAGGTTGATTGCAGACAAGGTGTTTCTTCGCATCAAGAATCAGAGCGGAAGGCCGAACTTGGTGTTTGAAGATATCTACATTGCTGTCCTGCTTGTTTATAAGTGCATAACTTTTCATATTCTGTTGTTGAGATTCAAAAACGTTAAGTTTCGTGCTACATGCTCGTTGGAACCAGGATTCATTGCGCTGATCTTCAGTTCCCGTCATTCGTTATTGCAGTGACATCAATAAGCGCTTGCCTGGGCCACACTTTGATCCACCCTCTAAAGACCAAGTCAGAGCCATGATGGAGGTAATCAATTCTCTGTTGTTTATTGGAGACAAAGAGAATTAGAGTGGTAGTGCTAGTGCTAGTTTTTATCATGATCGTCGTTCGATTTAGCAGAAGTTTCCATGTTGTTGCTTGTCATTTCATCAACCGGGGTTTTCTAGATGTGTTTCCATTGTTCGATTAGCCATGAAAGGCTCGATCCTGCTTCTTTGCAGAGCTCATGCCAAACTGTCTAGAATGTGAATGGGAATGAGGGTCTGGTTCTTAAATTTCGGGGAAGCTTGAATGTTGTTACCGTCTCCAATAAAATCGCCATTGAGGGATCTTTTCTTTTTTCGCAATTGTAGATGTAAGAGGGCTCTAGTTAAATCCGGGCATTGATCTGCAATTTTCTTGAAGTTTTCACGCCTATTTGTATCTAGAGATATTGCAGGTTGATGGTCAATGATGCTTTTTTCTGCAGGCCTGTGATTTCAACCTTGATGGAGAATTAGACCATGAAGAATTTGTCAGGTTCATAAAGCAGTTGACATCAGACACATTCACCATTGTTAGCCAAGGACTGATCATCACCTTAGTCGTCGCACCGACGGTCGCAATGGCAACAAAGAGGGCTACTGAAGGAGTCCCTGGGGTGGGGAAGGTGGTGAAGAAGCTACCCAACTCGATTTATGCATCGCTCGTGACGCTCGCAATCGTTTGGTTCCAAACTACCGTCCAGGGCGCCGACTAAAAGGATCGATTTCCCGTTGTTCCAGCAAGTTTGCAGTAGTTTTACACGTTATGGTTTGTACCTTGTAGTTGTGGTGGAAGCTGCAGCATACGGGGAAGATGGTTCTCGCAAGACAGAGACTTGCAATGTGAAGCATTCTTATATCTTCATAAGGCTTGTACAGCTTATACTGTTAGCCATGGTAATGACCCGGACCTTAAGACTCTATCCGAGAGGTCCAAGTTCCGTTGAAAAGATGACCTTGGGTTTAGTCATTATCTGACGGGAGGGGAAAAAAGGTTTGACCACGAGATCGAAAGTCCCGTTGAAAAGATGACATTAGATTTAGTCATTATCTTCCGACGGGAAGGGAAAAAAAAGTTTTGACCACGAGACCGTAAGCCCCGTTCTGTTAGTCGGTGGACGACCGAGTGAAGATGGTTCTCGCAAGACAGAGACTTGCAATGTGAAGCATTCTTATATCTTCATAAGGCTTGTACAGCTTATACTGTTAGCCATGGTAATGACCCGGACCTTAAGACTCTATCCGAGAGGTCCAAGTTCCGTTGAAAAGATGACCTTGGGTTTAGTCATTATCTGACGGGAGGGGAAAAAAGGTTTGACCACGAGATCGAAAGTCCCGTTGAAAAGATGACATTAGATTTAGTCATTATCTTCCGACGGGAAGGGAAAAAAAAGTTTTGACCACGAGACCGTAAGCCCCGTTCTGTTAGTCGGTGGACGACCGAGTGAATAACTGTTGAGTTAATCGGCCAAGTATATCTCCGGCGACGGATCGTTGGGCTCCACACGTGTCTCAGCCCGATTAAGATTCGTCGGCGCTGAGGTTGCCCAGTTACGGGACTGCATCTCTGCAGAAAATAGGGCCCGGGGACTTTCCTGGGTCGGTTAAAAGACCCACTCACTCCGTCCCGTGGTCGAGATGGCAGGCAAAGCAGCGAGGTGTTTATTTAAACCTGCTGTTTTAGGTTGTGGTAACCGATGTGGTACGACGAACACCTATCGAATATTCGAACTCGAAATTGGTTAAGCTAGAATAAAACACTTACCGATCATTTATCATGCAATGTTTTATCAAGTAAATTTACTATGGCAGCATAAATTATATACTCATACGTTGGGACTGACTATAGTTCAATCGTATTTCTTATGATTTTAATGATTAATATGTAATAATTTTAACCCTAAAAAATATCCTTTTTGGAAGAACGTTTGATGGTTGATATATACACTACCAGACCATAATTTGTCACTTATTCGACTCTATAAATCTCGGGCATGTTGGTCCTCCAGAATTGTTTGTCTATAATTATAATGTAAGTTTATTAAGACTAACAAAATTTGAGTGAAATTGCAAAACAAATCTTCCAGATTCAGTGATTTTGAAGTGTGAATCGATGTGTTCAAACTATGCAAGACTTTTTTTTCCGTTATTTCTGAAAGCACAAGGATGAGCCTTTTTTTCTTTCCAAATTCTACACTCCTAAAAAGTCAATCTTAACTTGGAAAAAACTTCAACCTTGCTACAGACTTCCGACGGGACTCGCAATTTAATAATATTTTTGAACAAAGACATCTGTTAAAAATTCTACTAATTAGCGTCTATTAAAGAATACTCATAAGTTATACCTAATACATTATACCATATCCGTACTTCGTTACTCATACCTTTTTGTCTTATTTTAAATCGTATACTTATTAGACTCTAATTCAAAGTAGAAGATTCAAGGTCGAGCCTCACAAATCCCAAAGACAAAGGTGTGAATTCAAATACTAATAAGTTTTAGGATTGTTGGTAAAGCATGTATCTAACTCACGAATAAAGTCCTTGTGAATTTTGATCAAAAACAAAATAAAGTCCTCATGAATCAAACTCATTCGGGGTCCCTATTTATTAAAGCCCAAAACGTACTTCACTTTTCTTATTAAATGAAATCGAACCGACCAATTGTATTATTCAAGAGAACTTGTCAGAATTTGCTTCCGTGAAACTTGCATGGAAACTTCCCCTTTTAAGATCGATGACGTCGACTGGGAAATTTGAACTGACGCAAGCACGGTGCGGTGGCCACCAGAAAGGGAGCAGATTTGGTCCTGGAAAGCCAAATCCAATCAGGACTGTCCTGGACGATTCAATGGTTGATTTAGTTATGATTCAATGGTTCACTTAATTATGATTCAATGGTCTACCTAGTTATGATCCAATGGTCTATTTTTTTCCGTCCCGGATAAATCGGGGTCCGTCCCAGCCAGTTACCATTAGGGGTGAGGAATGTTCGGTCTGATGGTTTTCTGCCCAACTTTGAACCCGACACCGATGGGTAAAATTCTTTAAAAATGAAACCGATGTTTACATACTTTTCTCTTTCACCGACGGTGTCACGGATCGGCGGTGTAATCACCTAAAGTTCGGTGCGGTGGGTTAACAAAGTCAACAATTTTTCTTTAAAATGGCTGAGTTCGGCCCAGTTGGCCTATGAGTTAACCCAAAAACACTAAACACCACCAACTGCCATTTTTCCAAACCATGTCCAACAACAAAAAAATCAACAATGGGCAACAAAAGATCAAAAAAGCAAAATCAATAATTATAATGCCTAAATAACCTCACCTTGAATAAACAGGGAGTCGCCCAAAATGAAACTAAACCCATTACTAGGAGGCGTCGCTTTCCTCGTCGGAAACCTCGCGAGCCAGGCTTAGGGCCCGGACAAGAAACAACGAACAACAAGCAACAATCATGCAAGAGAGGGTTGGGTTACTCGATTCTGCGCTTTGGTGGAGGGAGACCCGAACTAGTAAATTGGCAAAAAGAGGAAAGGAAGGAGGAGGAGCGGTGGTCGCTGGCCGGAGGAGCAGCTGTGGGTCATTCTCCAGAAAATTCAGAGAAAATTGAGGGTTGGGTTATTGATTCTATGTGCGGCTGAGTGAGCGGGGCTAAGTTTTAAAGGGTGGGTAATTGTATATTTATATTAGGATTAAACGACGTCGTTTATGCATCGGTGTGTCGGCGTCACGGGCTGAACAAAAAATGACACCGAACCAACACCGCCTCCTTCGGTTTAGCATCAAAACAAACCCACGACACCGTTTTTACGATCGGGTTGAGTTTTGGCGGTCTCTCGGTGTGATCGGGTTGTCGGGTTTGCAGTATTTCTCGGGTTCATTCTCACCCGTAGTTACCATTCAATAGTTTACTCAGTTACGATTCAATAGTTTACCCAGTTATGATTCAATGGTTGTGGGCTTTTTTTATTTTGCACTCCCGTATTTCTGCATTTTTGTAAAATAATCCCCGCGTGTCCTTCAATAAAAATCCTCCAGCACCGTACTGAATTTGACCTCCAAGACCAAATCCGGTCCCCACTAGAGGAGGGTGGAAAAGTCATATGTGCAATAAAATTTTGAACCCAAAATTGCCGTCGAATCTTCCTCAGCCTTTATACTAAAATGGTTTTGGCGAGTCTAACATTATACTTAGGCTCTTGTTTAGTGTTTAAAAATTGATCTTAGAAATTTAAATTCTCGTATCACACTTTACCACTTTGACTGAATTTTAAGAATAACATTCGGGTTAATTACATTAGTATTGATCATATAATGGATAGGAAATAACTGCAAATAGATAACCAATGTCATTTCTTCGGCTTAACGTGTTTTTTGCTTTCCAATTGTGAGCGAAAATATATATTTTCTACTATAAGATCTGCCTAACCAATGTGAAAAGCAAATTCTCATACAAATTCTGAGAAGTCATTTTTTGACAGAATAATTTTCGCCAAAAAATAAATAATACTTGGAGACCTAATATGATAATCATCCTATGTTCACCAAATCTTCCAACGTTGACTATCGTGATCGAAAGGCGTCTCTCATTCATGCACCCATGTTAATTTCATCGAATTTCTTTACAGCGACAGCGATGCTTAAAAAAAAAGACGTCGAGTTCTCCAACTTACTGAATTGCATTAAATTGGAGAATTGAACTTAAAGCATTGGATGATGGTATACCTAATTTTGAATTTATCATATGTAAATTATTGTGCATATTAGAAGTGTCAGCCATGTGACGGATTGGTTTTCCAACCACATATTTGCCTACTTGGTTGTAAAAGAATTATGATTTTATTTTATTTATAATTGAATTTCATTAGGAGCGAATTTCTAATTCATTTGTAGAAATTATTTCTTGTTTGATTTTCATTGGAATTCATTTACAAATTCCATTTAATTTGGTGAGATTTTTTCTAGTTGCAATAAAATTCACACAACTTAAAAATATAATTTTATTTGTATATAAATCTCACATTTTAAACCAACCAAACATGAACATGTGAATTTCAATATAAATTCTACAAATAATACGAAATCCAAAAGCCAGCCAAACACAACCTTAATCTGCTAGATTATCTTATGCTATTGAGGTCGTTATACCAAATTCAATTTTTCATTTGAAGCTCAAGTGTCAATTTTACAATTAAGTGTAAAATTTTAAATTTCCCTTTTATCCAAACAATGGAATTTTTTTTTTCTCTCTCGTGCATATCCCTACATTTCTTTTTACCATTTCAAACAAAATCTTAACTAAGTCCACGACCGCAACCCGTGCCGCTCTTGATACGGGGGATAGACTCACTTAGGTTGAGAGGTGGGTAGGAATCTGGGCAGGTGTATGTTCTGGGAGGTATCTCCATCTTCTTTGGGTAGATGTAGTTTTTTTTTTCTGAAGGGGTAGATGTAGGTTTTTTTTTGCAGGGGTAGATGTAGGTTTTTTGGGGGTGCAATGTGCTCGCCTTGAGCAGGTTGCAATTTTTGCTGTTCTCTCTATTGTGTACTTAGTTCCTGGTGTTTATTAATAAAGTTTATTCAACTTTGTAAAAAAGAAATAGAACCCAGATATAACCAACGTACAATTAAGCACTTACGGTAAAAACTCACTATAATGATAACTTCTCTCAACTGATAAAAAGTAATCTCGAGTCGGTACCACTATTAAAATTTAGTAACTCTTATATCGTAATAACTAATATTTTTTCAGAAAATTTAGTACTAAATTTTGGTCTCAATTTTTGCATAAAATGATATTTTTGAATATATATATTTAAATACTTTATGGATTCTACAAAATTAAGATACTAATTTGTTATAAATTTGCTTATTTGATAAATTTTACATCATTATTCATCTTCATATCAAATGGTCACCGTAATCGTCGTGTTGTTCTAAGAAAATTTATAAATCGAATGCTTCCCTTCTTATGATGAAATCAAAGATGCAGTTTGGGCTTTCGATCCGGACAAGGCCCCGGGTCCGGATGGGTTCCCCCTCTCTTTCTTTAAGGACTGCTGGGCGGTGATGGGCAGCGATGTTTGCGATTTTATCAATCATTTTTTCCAGACCGGGACGCTGCTACCACAAGTTAAAACCTCTTTCATTGCTTTAATCCCTAAGAAGCAAAGTGCATCCCGGTTTGAAGATTACCGTCCTATTTCTCTTATTGGTAGTCTTCAGAAGATCATTTCCAAAATTTTAGCCACTCGTCTCTGCCGTGTGATGAACATGATAATTGGAGTGGAACAGTCTGCCTTCATTTCTGGTAGGCAGATTCTAGATGGGGTGTTGATCTGTAGTGAAATGGTTAATCACATGAGAAAAACACGGCAAAAAGGCTTAATTATGAAACTTGATTTTAGAAAGGCGTTTGACAGCGTTTCTTGGGATTACTTGGATGATCTTTTGGTTGCAATGGACTTTGGCCCTCTTATGCGAAGATGGTTGTCTGGATGCTATAGGAATGTGTCGTCATCTGTGCTTATCAATGGTTCTCCCACAAATTTATTTCGCATGGAGAAAGGGTTGCGACAAGGTGATCCTCTCTGCCCGTTTCTTTTTCTTATAGCCGCTGAGGGGCTTGCTGCTATGATAAAACGGGCTGAGAGTGCTGGCCTTGTAGGTGGCTGGTCTATCCCGGGGGCTAGTCACAACCTTTGTTTACTTCAGTATGCGGACGACACGCTTTTGTTTGCCAAGGACTCATATGCTGAGCTAAAGAATTTTAGGCGCATCCTCTTCTCATTCTCTATTGTATCCGGGTTGACTCTTAATTTTTACAAATGTTCTGCTATCGAAATTAATCTCGAACGTGAATGGCTTGACCCGATTGTGGTGGAGTGGGGTTGTAAGGTGGCCTCTATCCCGTTTACCTATCTTGGACTTCCTATTGGGGCACCGATGAAGAGGAAATCATCTTGGGAGCCAGTTTTGGAGGCTTTCGACAAAAGGCTCGCATCTTGGAGGGGAGCGCTTCTATCCTTAGGGGGGAGAATTACTGTTGTACGCTCCGTCCTGTCCTGCATCCCGGTTTATTACATGTCTTTATTCAGAATTCCTGTTGGGGTTCTCAAGATGCTTAACTCTATGATGCAAAAGTTCCTTTGGTCCGGTGATCCGAGCAAGAAGACCTTGTCTTTTATCCCTTGGAGCTTCGTATGCCTTCCCAAAAAGAATGGTGGTGCTGGATTGCCGCGTCTTGACTTACAGAATGAGGTCTTACTCCTTAAGTGGGCTTAGCGATACATATCCGAGCCTGATGCCTTATGGTCTATTGTGGTTCGTGGGGTACATAGGGTCCGTGGGGCACGGTTCAACCGTCATCAATTCCCTCTCTCCCGTATTCCAGGCAACCCTGGCCGAAGTGGTGTTTGGTCGAATATTTGGAAGCTTGTGTCCTCTGATGTTCATTCGGCCTCTATCTTTAGAAGGAATGTTGGTATTGTTATTAAGAGCGGCCTGCATACAAGGTTTTGGCTTGATCCTTGGACTTTTTCTGAACCGCTCTCTAACCTCTTCCCAAGACTATTCTCTCTCACCACTAATAAGGAGGCCCTTGTTCGTGATTTCTGGATCCAATCGAATGACGGTGGCGCCTGGACGTGGAGGTGGAGACGTGCTCTTTTTGTTTGGGAGGAAGAGTGTGCCTCTCAGCTCTACAATTTAATCTCCGGTGTTCGCGTTAACTCTGAGGAGCAGGATGAATTTATATGGAGAGCGAACTCGGCTGTTGGCTTCTCTGTCTGCAGCCTATACAACCTTTTGTTTGAGGGGTTCTCCATTTCCTCTCCGCCGGTTCTCTCAAGTCATTTTGCCAAGCTCATCCCCCCTAAAGTAAGTCATTTCCTTTGGGTGGCCCTTCTAGGGAAACTTAAAACTCGTGACAATCTTCTCCGTATTGGCCACATCCAACCTCAAGACTCTCTGTGTCCCTTGTGCCATCTCGAGGTTGAATCATCATCCTATCTTTTTCTCCACTGTCGCCAGTCCTCCAAGGTGTTGTACTGTCTACTTAAGCCTCTTGGTATTTTTTGGTGTGTTGGGGCCTCAACGGGAAGGGTTCTTGAGGACTGGGTCGGGTTGTTCCACGGGAAGTTCTTACAGAAATTGGAATATACATTACTGGCGTCATATTTCTGGAATGTTTGGTGGATGCGTAATAAGCTCATCTTTGAAAGTCAACCTCCAAACTACGATAGTCTCATCCTTTCTATTGTTAGGCACGCTTCGGAATGGTGCTATTGGTCTGGCATTGCATCGGAAGTTCACTTTCAGGATATGTACTTGGTGTTTGATTCTCTAAGGAACCACAGTTAACTGTGGATTGGGGGTTGCTTGCGGACTTATTGCGGACCTCGTCTTCGTTCAGCTCGGCTTCTGGATTCCTCTCCACAGGTACTCTCCGGGTTGTTTGGTTTGAGTAGGCTTCGCCCATTCTCTTATTGGGAGCGGCTTTGCTTTCTTGGTGCTTCCCTTGGTTTTTTCGGGCCCTTACTGCTTGAAGCTTAACTTTTAGTTGTTCTCTTGGAATTGTAGTTGCTCTCTTTGCAACTGAGTATGCCTCTGTTCTGAGACTGCTATTGTATCTATTCCTTTTTATATTCAAATAAATTCATTTACTTCTCAAAAAAAAAATCGAGTGTAACATTAGAATAACACTATAAACCGGGATCTTTGGTGACTTGAATATAGACAAAATATTTTTTGTAATATTATTAGAGAAATAAATTTCAAACTTCTCTCGGATTTTACTCTACTGATAATTTAAATTCGAGACCTAATACTCATCCGTTTATTTAAGTGTTAGTTGGTATCATAGAAATTAATTTTTCGAAAAAAAAACCATTTGGACCCGTTAATCAACAATCTGGCACGAGAAGAGAAAAAAAAACAATCTGGCACGAGAAGAGAAAAATAGCGAGAGTTTCTCTGGGGCCACGACTTGACCGCCAAATAATTAAATATCCAACTAATAATAAAAAAACGTAAATTATTCAATCACAAGCAGAAAAAAAGCACGGCGATGACGGTGACCGGAAGGTCGATCCCCGTCCACACGAGCCTAATATTCCGAGCTGATCCAGCAGCTTCCTTACGTTTCGGCGAAGTAGGAAGAGAGAGAGAGAAACACATAACTAACTATTTTTAGAGAGAGAAGAGAAGAGAAACGAAGCGATAGATCTCTTCGCTTCCATTCCCTTCCCTTCCCTTCCCTTTCCTATCTTCTCCGAGACCACGTAAGAGGTAAAAAGCTTTGTTATTACGATTCCTTGATCCTAAATTTATGTCCCCCTCGCGATATCGATAGTAACGAACTTTCGAGACTCCGAAATGCTCGAAGAGAGAATAATCGAGGATTCGTGATTTTTTTTTCTCTAGCGGTTTTTTTTTGGCAACCGAGCGGTCAAGTGGCGGTTACTCCTCTCCTCGACCGGTAGCTGTTCCGGTGTGGTAAAACTTCTCGGTATGGTATTTACCTTTTTTTGTATGTTTAATAGTTACGTAGAGTGTCGGAGAGAATCTCACGTCAAAATTGGTGCCGTGTGTTTGTTTATAAGCGGAAGATTCACCTACTCATTGACTTAATGTTTTGGTTAAGATGTGAAAATTTGGTATCAGAGTCAATTGTTTGAAAGTACGAGAGGCAGTGTCAAGCCTGTGCAGCCTGGTTTTGGTGTTGATTGATTGTAGGACTTGCCACTGGTATAACTTACAAAAGAAACTCCAGCTGAACGAGGCTAGTCTATACGTTGAAGCTTAACAATGTGCATAACTATTGCCTCCTTGCGGAGATTTGACTTTTTGTTGTATGCAGCTGATGTTGTAGGCAAAAAGGACCAATGTTGCTTTCTCGAGATGAAAGGATCGGGAATCGATTGAAGTATAATGCGTGTTGTTACCATTGACCATGGAAAATTATGGCCATAATGAATACTTTCAGTAGAAATTTTGTGCATGGGCCTGAAAATGACGACGATGTTCACTCTCGAAACCCGGATTCTATGAACAGGTACTACTGACTTGAGCCATGAGGCTTGTAGTTGTATATACAAAATGAATTCCATGATATATGTATGTGTTTTTATTGTAGACAAAAAAATGAAGCACGCCTCAACTCAACTACGCCAAAAGAAGATGACATTGGTCCCGAAGATGGCGATGCAATGGTATGGGTACTTGTCTGAAGATTCTAGTATATAATGGTCAGTTGCTTGTTTCCTTGTGATCTATTTCATTTAACTGAGATGACTTGGCGGACTAGGAGCTTCACAATCGAGTGAGATCACAGAAAGAGGAAATTCAGTCTCTCCGCAAACAAATTGCCAATACCTGTGTGAGGGTATGATTTCACCTGTAGAAGATTAATTTTTATCTTTAGGATGCGATTAGTGCTACTCGATGATGGGAATTCAGTGTTCCGTTTATGATTGGGATTGAATCCCTTTTTTTCCTCAGGAATTGCAACTGCGGAATGAGAAATATGCATCGGAGAGGAAGTTTGCTGATTTGAGAATGGTACCCTTGATATAGAAGATGCTGACTACTATTTTATATTTTTTTCTATCAAGCGTTCTATATTGCTAGCTTGTTTTTTCAATGTGTTACTATCTTCTTCCTCTACATTCATTTGCATTTTTCAATTATCTGGTAGGCAGTTGATGAGAGGCAAAACGAAGCTGTTACATCAGCGTTAAATGAATTGGTTCGCAGAAAGGTTGACCTTGAAGAGAACTTGAAACTTACTCATGAGTTAAAGGTACCTTTGCATTTAGTTTTCCGACCGTAACTAACTGCAACACATTTATTATGTGCATTTTTTGTTCTGCGATATGTTATTTTCATTGAAAATGCAATGATTTTGTGTCGCTTCTAGTTCTGTTGATACTATTTGTAATACTGGAAGTCAAGTTTTTTTTCTTCTTCTGATAAGTGATGGAATCAAGTTGTTTCAAATGGAAACTACTTGAGATACCAACTGGAAGAAAGATCCAGGCTCAGAAGCATCAGATATATTAAAGAAACACTTGGAAAAAAGTATACATGAGGACCATCTTTTGATCTCATCGCACAACCCACAATCAGCTTTGCATCTGTGAAAATAAGTATGCAAGTTTTTACTAGGATGACTAAGACAAAGATATCCATAGGGTAAGGGCCAAGAAAACTAATTGTGATACATGCCAAAATAAAGCAGCAAAATCTATTGAAGATCTTATATCATCGACAATTTGTTATTTTTCTTGAAGTGTCGGACTCTTAGCAGTATATGCTTCCAAAATCCAAGAACCATCTGCAACCTGAAAAGTAAATTACTCGTGCATCGTTGGTCTCCTTTTGATTTGATTTGATTGTAAATAAACTTTATTTTGTCTTTAGCTGATCTGGTATGGCTTTGACATTGTCACAAAGTTGTTATCATGTTTTGCATAAACAACTAATTTGTTGGTTCTCCATCTAAGAGAGAAATAATTGATCTTATCTTCTTGAACTGCTTTGTGGCAATCTGTTGTTACCTGTAAAATGATGCATGGATCTTCACCATCAGTAAAATTCTAGAGTATTGAAATTCAACTGTCTCCCTCTGCATTAAATTTCCACACTCTGGCATCTCTATCCCATTTTGATTTGCAGGCTGTAGAGGCTGAGAGATATATATTTGTGTCATCCATGCTTGCATTATTGGATGAATATGGGGTTTGGCCACATGCTGTCAATGCGCCTGCTATATCCTACAGTGTTAAGGTACCATTAAGTTGACCGAGTATGTTGGTATTTTCTGGTCGTAGGTTGCTGTCAACTTGTATCTTCTTGTATATGAATTATGCTACTATTTGAATAAGGTATGCTTCTTAGATTATTATTATTATCATCCATTTACTTATGTGTGGAAACTCACACCTTTTAGTGAATCAAATTGTTAAATGAAAAGGCACATTGGTTTATCTTTGGACTGTTTCCTTCAAATAGTTTCTTATTTGATATTAGTTGAAGAGAGCTTCTGTTTCCGATATTTATCAGAATTTAAAACTGCCTAGGGTAATGCTTACTATGAGGTGATGATTCTTTCTCTGTCCTTTGAAACTGGGGAACATAAAGCTGGCAACGCTATTCCACCAGTACTTACCCCTTTCTACTCTGTATTCACAGCGGCTTCATGATCAACTGCAGTGGAAGATCAGAACTTCAAATGTAAGAATGCTCTACAATTTATGACATCACTGATCAATTAGCCATGTCTGTCTTTTGAAAAGCTTCCGATCTATGCACTTTTTCTTCTCCGAATTATTTCGATTTTGCATTTCACATCACCTCTAGGAATTTTTTTGTGTGGGAGGTTTGATAAGTGATTGGCTCTGTGTTCTGTCCAAGGAATATCTCCTGTAAGGAACATCGATTTATTCTCTGGAACACCATACATGTTGAGAATTGGTACCAAGTCTTGATTCTAGTGTAGTTGCTCTAGTGTCTTAGGCTCTTAGCTACGAGGGTTGAAATGCTACAAGAGCCCTTAGCTATGCTCAAATATTCTCCAGGGTCTCTGATGTTTTGAGAAAGGCTTCTCCGAAAGTTCAGTTTCACAAAATTGAGGAGATTCCAGGGTCTTTTTGCACATTCAGTATCGTTGCGTTTAAACATCAGCTACCCAAGTTATATTTGGCCAGACAGCAGAGACTTGAGAGTATTTAATGTTTTATAGAAAGTACAACCAAAGCCTTATACAAGAGAAGAGAAGCTTTCTGTCGCATGTATTCTCCAACTCAGAGCCAGTAAAACTATTGAAAGCTATCTTTTGAGCATCTTGTTGCTCGAGAGACCTTGCTGTTTATCCCTTTGGTGCAATAGCTTTCTCTCAAAGCTTTCAGACATGGATTATTCTAATATACTTGTTATTAGTTTCATCTAAGTATGCTAACATGCATACGAGTACCCCAAAGCATTGAGCTAATCAGGAGTTTTGCAACTTGAATTTTCACACGTGAACAAGAAATTACTGTAGATGTGTTTGTGTGATCCAATTATCTGGCTCGAACAAAGACGATAATTATGACAGTGTTATCACTGCTTTGCTTGGAAAGCTGTAGCACTATGACCTTGTATCCCTTCCAATGTGGAGTGCTTGTGGACAGGGAATCCACACTCCACAGTAACATGTGACATACCCATTCTAATCTGAACCAGTGATGTGCATAATGACTAGTCTACTTTGAATTGTCCATAGGTTCTTGACTTTACAATTTCACAGGATAGTATCGGAGCTCTGACAACTGGCGGGGGAAATCAAGCTGAGAGTGAGTCTTACCGTGATGATAACCCCAGCACTGGCATCTTGATGAATCAAATGCCCCGTGAAGCGATGGTATTGTTGGCATGCAGTTACAAGTTTGCTGCTTCTGATTATTGCTATTAATTTCAACTATACGATATAGTCTACTCTCTTCAACGCATTTCATTTAGAAACTAAAATATATGCACACTCACACATATATGGTGGCACTTTTTCATTTGCACATGCTAACAAATGTATATATGCTGTGCAGTTAGCGTCAGATTTCTTCTGCTAATGATTATTCTTATGAACAGAACCTGGGGCCTTCGTCGAATGTACCAAGGAGCACACATGATACTGATCTCACTGATAAAACAAGTTTGGTACTTGATGGTAGGAAATCACAGCAAATGCATAACCCAAATTCGGAAGAATTCTCATTTATTCATGATAGGTTGGTTCTATACACAAATCTCGTTCTTCTTATCTGTATAGTGTGGCATTTTGCTACTTTTTTCTTTTGCAGCCTGCAAACTTCTGCAGGCTCCAAAAGGGAAAAAAAAAAATACTACTGAAGAATAAATATGTGAAAGAAGACTAACAATCTGTGTGTTATTGTCGGTGTTTACCGTTATGAGTATGGTTTTAATTCAGATCTGCCTATTTGATCAAATTGTGTTTGTTCGGCTAGAAAATATTAAGTTTTTGGGTTTCTTCATCCGGAAGAGACTTTGAACTTGATGCATACACTAGAGGCTTCATGTGCTAGTTAGAGTGCGTGGTCAAGCATGTGGCTACATATGCTTGTTTCTTTGTAATAATTTTAAAAATATGGTGCTTCTAGATATGGTAATTGCTCACTTTCATTTATTGTCATTAACTATAAAGCTCATCCCGGTAATCTCATTATTCCATTAAACAGTATTTTCAGCATTGGAGCAGTCCTTAGATTTTGAAGAACTTTGGTAGTTGGTCTATTAAATGATATTTCTCTTGCAGAAAGGGCTCGGAAAATGCCAGGTCATTGTTTCATCCTGCTGGCATGGACTCTGCGGTGACATCCTCATCTTATGAAGGTGGGTGTTGTTTCATCTAAAGACAACATTCCTGTATCCCCTGTATGTAATCTAACTGAATCTCTCCATTGCAGAAGGTCCTGCCATAGAGGATTTTCAGATTATTGGAAATGCAACACCGGGAGAAAAACTCCTTGGGTGTGGATACCCTGTGCGTGGAACTTCTCTGTGCATGTTTCAGGTGATCTCAGACACATTTCTTTTATTAAGAGCATTGCAATACGTATATGGCTTCATTAAAATCAGAAGTTTGTTGACATATCAATGATTTGATTGTCAGTGGATTCGTCATCTTGAGGATGGCACTAGGCAGTATATTGAAGGTATAAAGCATAACACGTCTTAGTTTCTCTTTTGTTAGGACGTGTTCTTAGTTTCTGATGATATTTTCACGAATGGTTTCATGAGTGTAAATATTGCACAGGGGCTACAAATCCGGAATATGTTGTGACGGCTGACGATGTAGATAAGCTCATCGCGGTTGAGTGTATACCAATGGATGACCAAGGACGTCAGGTGAGTTTAGTGATTGTCAAGAAAATCTGGATGCAGAATTCAATTACTTGAACAAGAAAATTTTGTTTTCTTAAGTCAACTTTTGATGTGAATGATCAAATATGTATTTACTTGTTTTGTGGCTTCTTGGGTGGTGACTGTGCTCTACTTTTAGGCGATGTTACAGCTTATAAATTCCATGGAGAATGTGCACTATATGCTTTGACATTAGTTCTTTGATTGAGAGCCTCTACCTCTACAGGATCTCATGAATGATCAATGACAGACTTCTGGATTTTCTTCATTTGGTATTAGGATTACCTGGTTTTCCTTTTGCCAAACACAAGAAGCCATCGATTAGCTGTTTGTCTGTTTCTAGTCATTGTCTGATTAGTATGATATTGCTCTGGTCTTGACAGATTGATTAGAAGCCATGAAATGATTAAAGGTGGACTCAAGTGCGCTTATTCTTTCTCTTCAGATGAAACTCGGTTTCTTGAAAATTCTAATCAAGTTTGATGTCTTTGCAAAGCCATGATGATACTTTAGCAATGTAGTTCTCTTGAACAAATGTAGTTAATGTGCTATGAAAAATGATTTATAGCTGCTAACTCGAACTATACGATTTGGCTTTCTGGAAGGGAACATATCTGTTCTAATGCTCTGTAAAATCATGGACAGATGCATAATACTGCATGCATCGTCGCCCTCTTGCTTTTATAATTGCTCATGTCAACTTGTTTTCGGGTTTCAGGGGGAACTAGTGAAGCTTTTTGTGAATGATCAGAACAAAATTAAGTGTGGTAAGTAAAAACTTGTTGTACACAATTATATGAAGCAGTGAGGCCGCTGATATAAATGTATCTTGAAATTAGCTGTAGACCAATAATTCTCCGCTCCTGGCCAAATTCTGCTTTGCATTATGACATTTTCTTACAATGAGAATGCCATTGTTACAAGTGCTCAACTTGGACCATTTTTCATTTCATTGCTAGCGGGGATAGACATGTGTGTAGCGGGGTTCCCACGCATATTTCACGAGAAAAATTATGAGAAAATATTTAACTAGAATTAAAGGCTTTACTATCATACTTTGGCTAGACAGCCTAAATGCACTTGTTTTATATTCAGTTGCAAATTGGACTGTCGAATTAACCTCGACACAACTGCACTGGTCTCTAATCGCCTTGGATGTTGAATTTCATGTTCTTACCATTACCTGCAGATCCAGAAATGCAACAAGAGATTGATATGTACATCTCTGTAGGTGAAGCTGCTTTCAGTGTTCTGTTGCTGGTAAGCCTTGTACTTTCTTTTATGTTCTTACCAACTGCACTGTTAAGCGTTTCTTTCTTTCTTTTTCAATGGTAAATGGTAATTTATTCAGTAACTGGGTTAGACGATACAGAAAGCTGAACTAGGGTTAGGCGATTGGTTGTGTGAGAGGAACAGCAAGCTCAACACCCACTAGGACAGATTTTGAATCACAAGTATTACATTTTTATGAACCAAAGAGTTGCTTATCCCTGAGTAATGAGACCACTCCGTGAGCCGATGTTGGGAGGAGGTGAGAATTATTCCCTGATCAGGTTGCACTTGCTTGAAGATCACTCGACTGCGGTGGAGCCAGCTGCTCCAAATGACAGCAGCAACCATAAACCAAACTTGTTTCCGTTGAGCTCCTTGGACAAGGCCAATCCATTCCTCCATGAACCCAAGTAGGATCCTCCTTGCAGCACCATTGAATGCCTACTGCCTTAAGGAAGAGGCTCAAGCTAATGTAGTTGGATCAACAAGTAACATAAATTTCCATTTATGAGAGTAAACAGAGATATGATAGAACATAGTTTTCTGTTAGCAATCTCTGGCCCATTTCAGCTGAAATCCTGCCAACCAGAAACAATTTAGAGTAAACCACGTCCACCCTTTCCCTTGTTTTCCTAATAAGCTATCGATTTCACTCCTTGAGCAGACGGACTCTTCTGAAACTTGGGAGGCCACAACACTCTTTTTACGGCGTTCAGGCTACCAAATCAAGAGCAAGAGCACAGACACTGTTCACATTGCTGATAAGTTCTCTAAGGACTTCTGGGTAAGTCGCTGGCAGTTCAGCTAGTCCAAAGGTGCTTTCTCTGTAGTTACTGAGATTTAATGCTGAAGTATTGAGTCCGAGCGAAAGTAGTTGATACGAAGGGATTCAAAGAGGCTTATTGAGAATAACGTTTACCTAAAAGAATCATACATCACTTCTATATAAAGTGCTTCACTTCAAACAAACTGCATGAGTCCTTCCCATTGCTTTAACATATTGCTGGCAATCACATCCTTTTGAAGCGGAGGCGATGGCAACTGTCATTTCATACTTGTAATCTCTTTCTCACTAAATGATTAATTGTGTACGTTGTATTTACATGTTGCTAATATGGCAGATTAAAATCCCTTCCGGACTTTCTGCACAAGTCGTTTTGGCATATTCTGATGGTTCCTCGCATCCTCTTACTGCATCTACTGTCAGGTACACTTCACACTGCCTCATTCCCTTTCGATCAGATTATGAATTTCTCCTAGGCTTGACTGGATTCGTGGACAGTGAAGCAAATCGAGTAACATTTAACCACAGTTTACGAGCTTATACCCAATGCATTTCCCTCTCTCAATTTGAAGTTGACTTTTAGATCACTTCAGTTTGCATACAACTGTCTCCTCTCCAATCGGATCTCTTTCTCCTTACGAGACCCGTCTCCCTTTTTCGTTACAATCAATATAGTCTGACCTAGATATTTTTCATGTTCTTGTTCAGAATGCGGGATATCCTTGTCTTGACAATGCGATCGTTCCAAAGCATGGTAACTTTTTATGTCTCAACTCTTCTTGCTTTTTAACTTTTCCAAACATCCTCTCCGACCTCCGCTCACGCTAGTATTAGCCGCGGCTTAGTAGGAGTCGGGTTTGGTGGAATTGTGCTTCTAAAAGCCACCTGCTGGCCTGAATCAATGATATAGTTGCTCTCTTGGCTTCGAAAATTGTTGCCTGTCCAACTCATCAGTAGTTTATTTGAACATCAGTAAGCTTTCGTGTTGATTCCCGAGTTCGATTTTGTAACAGGCATTGGACGAGAAACGAAAAACCAGAGCGTTAAGCCGCACATACACCTAGTTTCCTTCAAGAATTGATCAATGAAGATTAGAACAACATAATAAAGTTTTAATTACTTCGAAAAGCTTCGGTAATTGCCAGCTAATCATTTATTATTGATTGGATTCTTGGGTAATTTTATTAGAATTTCGCCTTTTTTGCGAGTAAATAGCAAAGCTTCATGTACTTTGTTATATATTTTGCAATCATTTGTTATGATACATGAGACTACTCGAACACGAGGTAAGTGGTTCTTTGATTACTTTTCAAATTGCTAACTATTTTACAATTCTTGTTTAATATAAGTTTTGTATTCGACTCTGATATATCCGATCTTCGTTATATGAATTTATAACGAATTACAATATGCCTCGCTTTATGATTTGTGTGTCTCTCTCGTATCTCCACATATAATAATGATTATTTCGACCTGGTGGATGTAGCACTATTCTCTACTGAATTTTTTTGCCCAAGTCTTCTCCCAATTCTTAATTTGTAGACCACCCAAGCTAGGATTGCCCGGTGACTTGTTCAGCAAATTAAAAAGGCTTCTCACCAATACTCCACCAACCGATAAAACTCGGATGCTACTTTAGAAATTTGATTTAGCACTTTGATGGATTATAATCACTTCTATAATATTCTAAAGTCAAAAGCAATTGAACAATTTTTGTAAGACTCCACAACGATGCAACCATCAATAAATCAAAACCCGATAAATAAATTTCATTAATTCCAGAACTTCTGTAAGATTTGATGGCAAAAACTTTGGAAGACTTGATACAAAGAGCCAAGTGGATCCAACTAGTTACTACATATTACACATTTAGCAAAATATAGACCATCCCTAGAAAAGTAGATGAAGACAAATTCCAAAAGTCCCTACATAGAATAGGAAAGAAGTAGAAAAAAGTAGAAAAAAATATAGTGGAAAGAAAAGTAATAGATGCCAACAAACATTTGAAGGGAGAGTTGTTACATTTCAAACATTTTACCAGACTCAAATCTAGATTATTTTACCAGACTCAAATCTAGATTAATCGATGAGTGATTGTTCGGCGGTATCAACCATAAAAAGTAAAGGAGGACACGTCAACTTCCTTCCCTACTCCCTATTGCTTAACTTCCCATCTAACCTCCACCTTTTCCCCTTTATTTTTTCCTCCCAAATCTTCCTCTATCATCACCCTCTCCTCCTCCCATACTCTTCCAGCCTCTTCCAATCCCTCCCAATTGAGGAAAATCATAAGTATGGGCTCAATAGGGAATAGCAACCAAAACACATGGCCACCAAATGACACATACAAAGATTGCTCCCAAGGGATATGTAGCATGTACTGTCCTCAATGGTGTGACATAATTTTCCCACCTCCCCCTCTCCCTCGGCTTCGACCTCGACCTCGACGACGACTCCGATTTCTCCCCTATAATCGTCGCCATTATCGGCATCCTGGCAACTGCTTTCATCCTGGTATGCTACTACACCCTCATCTCCAAGTATTGTAGAAGAAGAAACCAAGTTGACACCAATTCCACCTTGGAATTGAACGACCAATTGCCTACAAGTAGCAGCAATGTTCACGGCCAATCATGGCGATCCGGCGGACTGGACGAGTCGGTTATAAACTCGATCACCGTCGGGAAGTAAAAGGCCGGTGATGGGCTGATCGAAGGTGTTGATTGCTCGGTTTGCCTTGGTGAGTTCCAAGAGAACGAGAGCTTGAGGTTATTACCAAAGTGTAACCATGCATTCCATGTCCCTTGTATTGACACGTGGCTCAAATCTCATGCCAATTGCCCTCTTTGTCGAGCCAATATTGTTGTCACCCTTGTAAGTAATTCTACTGCTCCTCCTCAGGCTCCAACCCAGTTATTACAAGCTCAGGACCTAAGTATTGGTAGTAACTAACAACTACCGGTGAGGTTCGAGTCTCTGAGAATGCATCAGTCTTAAATAGTAACAAAAACGCCGTTACAATTAACGATGGGTCCAGGGTTGGTACCGTCACAGGGCTAGCGAAGCGAGTGTTATAATTAGTGAAGGTGGTGGTGTTGGTCAAGTTGTTCCATTAATTGTTAAAAGGTCGGCCTCTTGGGGTTCTTCTCCTCCTCCTTCGAATTCGTCTACAACAAGTAATATTGATCATGATCAGGAGGTTCCGGTGGGTGATATATTGAGGGCTAGTGGCGAAGAAGACGAAGAGGCTAATTATGAGGGATTAATTAGTGTAAATGGGGTGTTAAGTACATTGATTAGGAGCCACAAGGCACGAGAGAGGCAGAACTTCAACGTGATTGTGATCCTCCAAATTTAGTTAATGCTTCTTCTTCTTCTAATTTTTTGTTCTCCTCTTTTAATGTATAAAATTCTATTTTTTTCCTTAATTGGGCTAATTAAAAAGTGCATACTCAATACAAACACCAGAAAGATCGTAAACCCATTAAACTACATATAATATAAATTTGAGCTTGGTGTTCAATTTATTGTAGGTATAATTAGGTGTTTGTTGTTGTGAAGAATAGTTTTCTTTTATTTCGGGCTAAATGTTACAACTAGGAACAACTGCTGGGCAGCAGTAGGGTACGTAATATGAAGTAGTAGTTTTTTTGATAGTGTTCCTTTTTTCCATTTATAAATAGACTACAAATTAAGATTTTATTTAAAAAAGTTAACTAATGTGGTTTGGGATATTTTGACTTTGATAGACAGATGATTTAAAACACATCTAGTTAGTGATTGATGATGTTTGAAGATTTGACACTTTAATAATATGGAATGTATCTCTTCTGCTACTAAGATGTCTTGTGTGACACGTACCAGATGTTCCACGTTATATTTCTGAGATTCTATGGTAATAAAATCAGCCAATTCAACAAAAAAATATAGGGATAATTGTCTTAAGGTCTTTGGTGTTTGAGCAAATTCCTCTTTTAGTCTTTACTATTTTCAGAAGTCTTTTTCGGTCCTCCTAGTTTGACATAATAGCACTTTTTGGTTCCTGGCGGATCCATCGCTGACATCAGCAGTCAACATAACTTTTTTAATGACCATTTTATCCTTTCAATAAAAAAAATTTTGGTCATCCTTTATCTGACGCCGGTCCTCTCTCCCTCCATCGAAAATTCTTCCTAAAACTTAACCAAAAAAATCAAGAACAATTCAAACACTAGCAACCCAACAACAATTAAGCCTAGCATCTTCTTCGTGAATCAAAAATTTTCAAACCAAACAGAACGAACCTTCCCCACCACCATCATCATCTCCTCCTTATTACCCACCAAACCACACCCACCTTGACGCAAATAATACAAGACGATGATGATTTCTTATTGTTGATTTCTTATTCAGATCTAATTTCTTGATTTCTCGATTCAACCCAGGGCTGAGTGAAAATCCTTGAACCAAACTTAATCAAGCTTGGCCTCCACACCGGAGCTCGGCCATCGTTCGGAGGAGGAGATGAGTGCGATGGAGGTCGAGTTAAATGTCCATCATTTGGCTAGGTTTTGATTCTTAGCTTTTATTTGGGTTTTTTCTTTAGGTTTTGATTCGTAGAAATTTTTTGTTGGGGTTTTTTCTTCATCTGGGTTCTTCATCGATGATCTAGGTTTCATTCGTAGCTTTTATTTCGATCTAGGTTTTGGTGGATGTTTGTTTTTGTTGATTTTAATTGAAAGATTTGATTCTCAGAAAAAGATACAAGGAAGAAGATGAAGATGTCATCAAAGAAGATCAAGTTTTTTTTATGAAGGACAAAATGGTCATTAGAAAGTTATGTTGACAGTTGACATCAGCGGTGGGTCTGTCAATGACTAAAAAGTGTTATTATATCAAACTAGGAGGACCGAGAAAGATTTTTGAAAACATTAAGAACTAAAAGGATAATTTGCTCAAACACCAGGGACCTTAGGACAATTATCCCAAAAATATATTAAATAAATATTTCATTAAAAAATAAATATCATCATTCGATTGTCATTGAAGATAGCATATTTCTTTGTTGTTCATATATAATATGTGAATTATATGTATTTTACATATGATTTAAATTTTATACGCATTTCAAACATTTTAGTCTTAAAAATATGCATATAATTAACTAAATGTTCTAACGTTTTTTTTTAATCTCAAGTATCCAAAATCGAGCATTGTGTGGTCTTATTTAAGCTACAATTTTTTCAATAATATCTTTTACATTTACTTAAATCCAGTACTTTCTTAAATATATTTAAGTTCAAATACTTTAACTCTTAGACCAACTTCAAACCAGAATTTTATTTAAAATCTTGAAAAAAGTTTATCTTAGTACCATATGGTTTAAGATTTTTTGGCTTTGATACCATGTGATTTAAAATGCATCAAATCCCAATGACTTGGTTTGATGTGTTTTAAATCACACTATATCAAAGTGAAAAGGTCAAAACTACAAGGTACTAAAGCGATCATTTCTCAAAATTTAATGGGGTTTTAGTAAGCTATCTCATCATCCGTGTGGTAGTCCACGTACTGATCCTAGTTGACGTAGCATGGCCTGCAGCAGACGAGAAACTGCCCGTGTTACTAAAGCTTCAAAATGCCAAACTTCAGTTCTTGGTTTGATGCATTTTAAACCATGGAGAATCAAATTAAAAAGTCCAAATCACAGGTACTAAAATGAAAATTTCTGAAAAAACTTTGGCAAAGTAAACAGATTGCTAGTGTTGACCCTTTCACCATTTGAATCATTAAACGGCCAGGATGCAACAATCTCAAATCCAACGATATATATTAGCCCCTCACCCAAAGATAAGATGAGGTGGGAAAGCCAAGCCAAGCAAATATCCACCCACCCCACCCACCCCCTCAAGACCAAACATCAAACCACAAACTCCCAACACTTCAACAGCAACAACCCAACTAGAGAAACCAAAGAGTTATGAACACCACCAACCTAAAACCCCAACTCCAACTCCCAGGAAGATGTCTGAACTCCCCCAACAAAAACCCAACAACTCCTACTCATGTAATAACAATCCATTCCAAATCGCCTAATAAATATTTCCCACTAAAAGCCACCAAGAACACCAAGCCCTCCATTGAGCAGCACAAGACAAGTCTAATCCCAGATGATGATCATGAGGTGTTTCCTCCTCCAAGGCTGGTTGCCCTAGGGGCAGTTTCACTAGGGTTTGCCCTGGTCCTCATGGGAGTGGATGGCCACCACCAAGCCCTAGCTCTCGGCCCCGAAGGTCCGTTGATGGAGGAGTTCTGGGACAATGTGAGGAGGTACGCGCTCTATGCGCTGACCGTGAGTACGGGGGCTCTGTACACCATCTTGTTGCCCATTGTCGAGCTGCTCAAGAACCCTATCTCCGCTGTTCTTGTGATTATTATACTTGGTGGCGGATTCTACATCGTTTCTCAGGTGCTTTATGCCATGGTTGGCGTTACGGATTTCTCCTATGACTATGGGTACTAACCTGACCGGAGATTGGTCTGCTTCTTGAATTCTGGTTTTGGTTATGTAATTTTGCATGTAAGTTTTCGACTCTATTTTTATGTTCACGGTCAACGACTAATCTAAAGTTAAGTTCGGCTGTTATGTTCACGGTTAGCGAGTAATGTAAAGTTAGCATGGTTGAACTCGATACAAGAGACGACTGTTCAAACGCTTAATGCTTCATTTATAAGTTCCATGTGTTTTCGATGCAAAGCTAGTTGTAGACCGTAGAAATTAATGTATAAATGAAGAGTTAGTTACCTATTGTTTTTATATTTATCGGAATCTGGCATATGATCGGATTTTGCAAGCGAGAGATGTTGGAGGTATGAACTACTCCAATTTTTTACTATTTGACTTGAACGGGCTTTTCTATGGGCCTCGCGTAGGCTTATTAACTTAGTAAACCCACAAAACAATATGAGTGTATTGTTACTTTCATTGAAAGGGTCAGGACAAAAAAGAAAAGAGTGATAATTTTCGTGAGTAAATCAAGCGGACCTAAATGGATCTCAATAATGTACAAAGTTCTCATCCGTTCTTCCAGTTCGGTCGTTGTGATTATGTTGAATATCTGTCCTATGGATTATTTACACTATCATTATGGTTGTCAAGATTTAAACTATGGACTTCTCTGAATTTGTCACCGCCTTATGCTGCCAGGATTAATATCTTTTCTTGTAAATATTTTAAAAAAATGGACTCCATAGAAAATCAGACTTTTCTTCATTTTTCGATCCGAATAATACGACCGGACCCATAAGTTTTTTTTTAAATAATTCCAATTATTCTCTAATTGTGTGGCAAAGTTTATCATTTATGAGCACCAAAATCTTAATTTAATTTCCTCAAAAAAATCTTAATTTAATTAACTCTAATTTAACAAAAATATAAAAATCATTTTTTTCAAAAGAATAAATAAATTGTGACTAGTTAGATCTTGACCGATTTTGAACCACCAATCAACGATGTTGGCCCTCGGTCCAATTATACTCTGAATTTTGGTATAAAAAAAACAATTCTTAATACCAGATTGCGATCCGAATAGTCAGGCCGCCAATCATAGCATGTTATTTAAAACAAATCTCTTAGTCAGTAGATATCGACGTTAAAACAACATAGTCCCATATCAATCCGGTTCGATTTATAGAGCTCGTGATATAACACAGTACAACTAGCCACCCCACAAAGTACGTCAACTACAAGCAGCTGAGGAGACAGACATCGGGTAGGGAAAGCTGCTAGCGTACTGGAAGGAGAGCGCCTCTCCGGGGCCGAGCCCCTCCCCGTCATTGACGAGGCAGTCGTCGTAGTCGAGCCGCCGGAAGACGAGGGGGTTGACCATCCGGTCGGAGCTGAACCAGCCGCATGTGACGTGGATGTCGGAGATGGTGCAACCGGAGACACCGGAGTTGAGGATCTGGACGGAATAGGAAGGGACGCCCGTGGGCAGAGGCGGGGTTGCGCCTTGGTTTATCACTATGTCGTCCTTGGAGCACCACGTCCCTATGCGGTTCTGGTCCCCACGGCCATCTGGATCCGATGGATATTATTTTAATTTAATCAATATATCGATGGAGTTTGAACGTAGAATCACAACGCTATTAAAATTTAGCACAAAAAATTAATCAAATGACCAGCCTAATGATATGTTGTGAAATAACAAATTAATTTCGGTTAATCAATTTTAAGAATGTGCTCCTTCTTACATTTTAGCTTCATTAGTTGTTCACAATAGACCGATAAAAATATAGATATTCATAATTTGACGAAATATAGTACTAGCTTTTCTATTTCTAGAATTCAAATATGTTATTTTGGGTAGTCATTTTTATCCATGATATCATTAAATGGCGATGTGAAGTGAATAAAATGCTCATTCTTTTAATCAAATAAATTAAGTATATTCACCTACTAAGAACTCGACATTTTTAAAATCTATATTAAAGATGATTCAAATAATTTCTTCTAGTATCCGTTAAACTCATGTTTTTTGAGGTTTTCAAAATGAAGGTGAAACTAAGAGTAATATATTATATACCCAACCAGGGCATGCAAAGTTTCTTTCTAATTATATATATATATATAATTGGAGAATTTTTTGAGTGATGATTTCTTACCGGGAGGAGGAGGGTACTGCAATAGCTTCCTGGAGGAGCCCAATTTCTCATCGGGCAGAGCAGCTACATAAATTAGCTCAGTCACTGCAAGTTCATGAACCCATTTCAGCTCACCCCTGAATTATTCAAACTTTTAAAATTAGATAATTTTCGTAGGTTGAACTGATTGCATTTAATTGTTACATATTCCACTCAGAAATTTGATTGTTATGTGTGTGTGTATATATATAAAGTTACAATTTGAAAAGCTATGTATTTCTCAATCTAGTTGCATTTCACTGTAAACACATGAGCTTTCCTTCTTAAGTTGATTTGATTTCGCGTACGATGCAACGAGGATTGTATGAAAACTATGATGAACACATAATACCACATTAAAAAATTTATCTGACTCAATTTTTATTCTTATAAGTAAGCTTACCACTATGCTAATCTCAACTTAGTCAACCATTGGGTATTACTAAATGGACAACCTTCTTGGAACACGATTCTTAGGGAAAGAAAACAATGCACTAAATATTGTGATCTCGGGTCAAGAGAGACCGTTCAGCTAATATAACAAGGTAGTTTAAATATTTATCAATTTCGGGTGAAATTTAAGAATACTATTTTCCCTCCAACAAAGATTATAATGTGATTACATAGCAGCATTATCTGCGTTGCATGTTATGTTCTTCGAGGAGAAAAAAAGAAGAAGCATGTCTAAAACTATATAGAAAAAACTGTCCATGTCAGGTTTTTTTGGTAAATCTTTGGACCTTATTCAGAAGTGGATTTCTCAAATATATTTTTTCATTTATAATGCTTGAACCCGAAATCTCTTTCAAGACTTGTACCTAACTCTCGGTTCATAACTTCCTCAAAAAAAGAGACTTGGTTCATAACAGCTTAATTGGTAAAGAGGTAAAGAGGAGCATTAGATTTGAAGTTTAGGAAAACATAAGACTTCAAGAGAAGAAAAGGTACAGAGAAGAAGATTAGCCCTGGAAGAATGAAAAATAAAATATTACCGATGACCAAAGCTAGAAAGGCACATTTTTTGCACATCTCAAGCACGAAATTCTTTTTGCATCCGATTATTCTCCCAGGCAGCTGCTTCATCCAGGATTTGGGCGTCTTCCTTATTCTCTCCTCACGAATATAAAAAAGGGAAAGACTGAAGCTGAAGAAGATGAACTGAATAATATATAAAGGATAGGAACTACAGAAAGTAACTCACCCAGTTGGTTAACTGATTTTCAAAAAAAAAGTTGGTTAATTGGATTTTTTTTGTTTATATCAGGTATCTGGATAGGTCGATTAATTCAGCTTCAAGCCGAATGAAATATTTAAAATAGAAAAAAACTTTTCCAATAAATATTTAACACAAATGCGTTCTTTAATACTCGAATTTGTTACCTTTAAATTAGGTTAGAACGATGTTATTACCGGATTGATCTAAGTAGTTAATTGGATGTTTGACAAAACGTAATTAAGATTTATAAAAAAAATCGGTTTTCCAAGGAAGAGAACAGGAGAAAAGAGGGTACTTAAAAAATGGAGAGAGAGACAAGTAATTAATGACGCTGAGAATTGAGGCAACAGCCTCAAACACATAAATCATAAATGAATGATAAGGGAATGATAAATGTTTTTAGGTATGGGCTAACTGTGACAGAAAAGCTGATCTGTTAAAAATAATTGAACAGGTACTATCATAAAGTCTTTGGGTAGCAGTATTTAATTATTGAAGAATTTTGTTATCTTTTAAAAAATTTATCCGATTCAAATTTAAATTAGTTAGATTTTGAATATGATAAAAAAACTTTCGTGAGATAAATGATGCACCGATGGACTAACCAATTGTGCAAGGAAGTCAATCAATGATCATAGACTCGCCAATAAAACGACAGGCTGATTTTTATAAGCAACGAGACAAATGAATTACATATTAACTTGTTTGCTATTTTCTGTAACAGATTATGCATGTGTATAATGAAATAAGTCTCCACCAATCCGTTAATATCTCATAAGAAATGCTAGATTCGTACTCCAGTACAGTTCTCATGGGGCAGTCTATAGACTTCAAATATTAAATCTCACGTTTTAAAGAAGTATTAATGGACTTATTAATAGATTTCGGATACTAATTTTTTTAAAATGTAAATACTTATGCCAGGAGTTACGTCTATCAAAGATAGAACTTTCGACCCCGTCAATTTCTACCTCGGTGTTATGCGAAATTCCCTTATAAAAATTGTAGAATTGGCTATATCACATCACAATTGATTCTGTACAAATTTTTATTTCCAATACAGTAAAATCTCTCTCAAATTGATTGATTTCTCTAAATTGTTAAAAAATCTCAATCCAAGTCGAGAGTAGTGAGGAAAATTTGATAATATTTTATGGTAATAAGTAATATTTTTAAAAAAATCTTAGTGTTAAACTAATCACAACGCAACACAATCATCTTTTTATTTCATTTTTCAGTTTTTTTGTGAAAGTAAGCACAAGCATCACCTATATAAGTGCTGCTGTGTCCAGTTTGGCATGCAACAATGGCCAGAACACTGCTAGCAACTGTACTTTACAGATCAGAGCAGTCCTTTCCTCAGAGATTTGGATGCAATTAATGTGATTCTCATGGAACATGTATTTATTTAATTGGGTTCATGGAGATTGAAGATTTTTTCCCCAAAAAAAGGCAAGATTTTTTAATATAAAATCGCAACACGTACAAGACTTGAAAAAAAGTAATTTAAGAGATTTAAAAGATCGATTTTTTTCACAACCACTGGTTAAAGATATGAGGATATTTCCAAAAAACATTCTCACAAAGTTAAAAATATTCTCCCCTTCAAAAAAATAAAATAAAAATATTCACCGACATCACGCATGGTGAATATCAAAAGTCACTTACATGAATACATATCTAATCCACTTTAAAGCGTGTTAGGCGCGAGCTACGATCACAACGCATGCATGTCAAGATTCGGTTGTTTATTATTTATTGATAATCAACACTTTTTCACTTTTGATGTACAAAATGTGGATAATGATTGAATTTTTTTATCCTTTTTGCATTTTCCTTCCTTGTCTTATCCACTTTATGAAGTAAAAATAATCTAAAGGATATTGTTGTGACCAAATAAATATATCATTTTACAGAAATTATCATATAATACAAATTGACATTTTTTAGCTTTAAAATGAAGTTTTGTTCACTAGTAGTTATTTCTTTGTATGCAATCAAATCATTAAAAGTTTGGCATATATCGTTATCCAAATATTTGTTACTTTAAGACAACAATTTGATTCAAAGAAAAAAGATGATGTAAAAAGTATCATACAATCAAACTTAGCACAATTTTTTCTTAAAATATTTTTGAAATTCCTAAAGTATTTAGTCAAAAATATCATTTTATGCGGAAGTTGGGATCGAGATTTAAGACAAAGATTTCATGATAAAAATATTTATTATTAGTATAGAGAGGTTATCAAAATTTAACAGGGTCCCGACTTGGGACCAAAATTTTTATCAATTTAGAGAGGTTTATCACTTTAGAGAGTATTATTTTTTAGAGAAGTTTTCATTTTAGAGAGTATAATTTTAAAGGGGTTCTACTAGTGATGCGAGTGATATGGGTAAATTTAGCTATGAATTCACTTATCCTATGCAAATAGTATAGTAAATAAGTAGGTTCAAACGGATAAATTGACACGTAAATAGAGACAAATATGGTTGCAGATGAGACGAAGCTAAGATAGGAAACATGCAGTTATGGAGGACAATGAAATGAAATACTAAGATAACAAAAATAAATGAAAAATATTTTAGTAATTCAATCAATGGTAAATATGAGTATGATACCCTAACGAGTTGTTAGATGTTGGTTATAAATTTTATTAAGCTCTAACTAGTATCCAGAGTAATTTGATACAATTACCTACTGCTTTCGCGAGCTAGATAGCAAAACTGAACGTCGACCTAATTGTAACAACTAATCTAGCTCTCGTGGTAAACTAGCTCTACAATTAAATATAATTTCAATTATGAAGTTTCCTCATTAAAGATCATCCCTCAATAGTGAAATCTCTCTCCACTTTCCTTAAGATGTATTCGCCTCTCGAATGTTTCAGTGGTAACTTAACTCAAAGTTTACTAAATCAGAATATCTGAGCATCGCTCCCACCTCACTAATCTCCTTTCAGTCTCATAGTGATGACTTGACCCATAATCTAGTTGATTTAGTTAAACTAAGCTTTTTGCTCATTGAATAATAAATATTATTCTAGATGTTAAATCCAAAACCTAATCTAACAACTACACCATACATGCACCATACTCAATAAGAAAACTACTCCCTACTACCGAAAAAGCATAAGACCGAGTATAGAGTAAGGGAAGAAGTCACCGATGTGACAGAAGTTTCGATACCGAGTGAAAGAGAAGAGTATCAAATGAGAAGTATGTAATCTAAAAAATGGTGTAAAATGACCTAGACCATAATGAGTTTAGATAGAGCTATGATTAAAAATACCTAACGGGCAGGAGATCGCTAATAGGAAAATCTTTAGTCTATAATCGCCCTGAGAAATAACAAAAGTGACTACAAAAATACGTAAATTGTGTAGCAATATTTTTGACATGGCATATGGGTCAACGACATTAGATATATGTCGGGGCTTGATGAGTGTGTATACGCTCATGTTTTGTTATATGTTTCGTATGTGTTTAGTCATCTTTTCGTTCATTTTCGTCTTGTCTTATTGAGTCTTTTGTCTTTTCTATGTGTTTGATTCTTGGAGTGGACTTCTATCCTTTGTCATATTTTGTGATAGGAAGTGAAGCTCATTGGAGGCCGTTGAAGGGGTAATTTCAAAAGACCATATTGTAAGAGCCATAAATCAATGCTCGAGCATTGGATTACAACAAATGACATATCATTGGAAAGATTAAAGAGAGATCTACATTTTTTTCTTTTATAGTTGAGACCAAATTCTGAAAGGAAGAGGGTCAAAATTGAAAAATACAAAGACATAATGAGGCTGATCAGCCCCGACGAGCTCCACCTACTTGGAGGGTGCCAAGGAAGTTACAGCATGCACTACCTGTGGGCTCCATGCCTTTGACGCCTGCTAGGTCCCCCCAGATCCAAAAGTTTCAAACTTCTTTTTTAGATGGAATTTTGACCCATTTTGGATTTTAACGACTTTGGGCCCCTGTTTTGACTTTACAATATTATGTTTTAGTTATTTTCCTTATTTTAGGACTCTTGTGATTGGCCATAGGACTTCTAGTTTAGGTTAACCTCCTCTAGATTTTTCTATTCTCTAGTTAGATGCTTGGCTATATATAGGCCATTAGCTCTTAGGTTTTAGATGATTATTTTAGCGACTTTGAGATTACTCTTGAGATTAATAAAGGCACAATTTCGGTTGGCTATGTGGAGGGGATTGGCGAGGCTTGCTCGAATGACTAAAGTTTCTCTATCCTTCTTTTTATGCTAGTTGTTATCATGTTGTTCATTAATCTATCTTACTTTGTTACCATGCTTAGCGAGTAGGTCTTTTGTGAGTGCGATGCCCTAATTATATGAGTGATAATCTATATTATGTTGTGGTTCGAATATCTTTGGCATTAGTTGTTAATTGATATACTTAATACTTAATCTAAATTGACCACTTAGATTATGATTAGAGTTGACAAGAGTGGACGAAACGTACTTGAGTTAATAGAAAGAACCAATTAGCATATTCTTAGGCATTAATGAGATGTCTTAAGGGTAACCCGTTAGGAGAAATCGTCATAATTGGGATTAGTGTAGTTCCATATCTAATTGATGAGTAAAAGCGTTAATTAGTAGTAAATGCCTTTACTATCTTAGTTTTATCCCTCTAATGAGCGAAAGCGTTAAGAGATGCATTAAACACTCCGGGCACTAGTTAAAACTTTATAAGAATCACAATCTTGACATAGGTAGTTAATTCATAAGGGTATCGTGCTCGTTTATCGCTATTGAATTACAACTTATCTCTCTAAAATCTTGTTTCCTTTGGTTTTGGTACAACCTTTGATTTTTACGCTACGTTTAATTGTTTGTCAATTTCTTGTACATTAGGGCTCTAGGGAAGACAACGACGTCGGGCTTGAGGACGGCGATGTCGGGGCTGGGGGGAAGTGTTGGAGCCAACGCCGGGGCTGGGGGAAGACAACGGCATCGGGGCTAGTGCCATAGCTTCCTGCGGGGAAGACTGGAATCAGAACTGGCGATATAGTCGGGGCGACGATGAGAGATAAAGGAGGTTCTCTGGGATCAGGATTTTGTTTGTTTAGTGTGACGAAGTGAAACTTCGTAAAGAGGAGAGATATATGTCTGGTTGCCCGCTTTACGAGATCTTTTCTCTTAAATTGATTACGAGTAGAAATCTCGTAGGGTTGCGAGAAAAAAGTCATACCGCGGGAATGGCTGGCGAGCAATTATCATAGATTCTGGATGAACACCAGAATGAAAATTCATGCAACCAATCCAACATGATAAAGCATGGCAGGGCACTAAGACCACCCGCATCCACGCCTTTGGACGCCCTCGACCCGACGCGTGCAACGCATGCACCAATCAGAAAAAAATAGAAAAGGGACGCATTTTGCCTCGCCTACACGCAAGGGTGCCTTGCCCACGTGGCATTTTTTTGTTTCCTAAACTATCTACTTAGTTACACTTGCACAATATTATTCGTACAAATAGATTTTTCGGATATGATTTCTGTGGTTAAAAAAATTTAGAGTTATCTGTGATAAAAAATTAAATTAAATTATATAGAAAAATTATGATGACTTGTATCATATTGCACAATATGATAGCAGAGGATGAACGAGACACATATATCCATTATTATAATCCAATATAATTCCTGAATGAAGACAACGAAGAACCTTTCCAGTTCTCTACTGAACGCATCGGAAGCCTATCCACCTATATGACTTCTAGGAAAAACCTTCGCAGTAGAGAACCTTATAACGCTCTCAAAAGCGACTTGATTGAGCATATTTGGCAAAAATTCACCAATCGTAATTAATTTTGTATTATGTAATTTGCATCTTCCGTATTTGTAATTTATCATTTAAGGCATTTCTATGTACCTCTAATTATTTTTCTCTAATTTTGTATTCCCACTTCGAGGAAAATAAATTTTTTTTACGTTGGCCAAAAAAAATTTATTGTTATCTTAATTACAGAATAAATATTTACGTATATTTAATATAATTTTTATATAAATAAAAATAAAAGTAGATAATATGTGGATGAGAGAGAAATTAATTATTTATTCTGTGACCTAGATTAGGGCAGGTTGCGGATGTGGATAGAATAAGGGATAATTGGGTTGAGCTGATGTGAATGAAAGAGAAATTAATTATTTATTCTGTGACCTAGGTAGGGGCAGGTTGCGGATACTAATAGTCTAATTTAAGCATTTTATCAGAAGTTGACTTTATAATTTATGCTCGGTGGCTAATCATTAATTGATGAATTAGAGAATCATTTCCCGCAGGAAGGAACTTAGGAACCCAAAGGAAAGATAAGTCAGATCTCACTTTCTATTAGTTTTGGATTCAGTGGAGACTACATAAAAGATATTCATACGGAGGGGACTAAATTTAGGTCGTCAGATTTGATTATCTTTAAATCTGTTTGTCAATAACTTACAGATGATAATAGTTTACATGTGAAATGATATTAGTTTTGCATGAGACTGGTTTGCATTTGAAGTGATATTAGTTTATATGTATAATAATATTAGTTTGCGTTAATTTCCATAGGTGGGATTAGCCCAATCTCCACCAAATCCAGCCTCCTTTCTATTAACACATTTAAAGAAAATCTCGGAGGTCGTCAAGAAAAATGATGACCTCCAAATCACAACATTATAAACGGCAAGAAGCAATTTACTCAATACTACAAGGTAAAGCAATTAAATCATAAAGCTGAAACGTGTACTCATTGGCATTATAGGGACATAATTCTAACGTGATCTGATGATTTATCTAACCAAGCATATCCTCAAAATTGTAGGTAGTAGTTGGAAGTCATGTGAAATAACAAATAAATAATTTAGCAAATCAGAGGTTCATGATTCAAATTTTGATAACGTCTAATTCTAAATGTAAATAATTATTTTTCAAAAAAAAAGAATTAATCTAAGTTGTAAAAATAGATTTTTTAAAAAACTCAAAATTCGAATTTTATGAATTAAAAATATATCCAATAATTGTTTATCGGTTTCTTGGTGTATTAGAATATCACGTATCGAGTTGTTGTTGTCCAATTTTTTTTGTCATCCCTCTTATTTTGATTAAGTGTAATTCTGAGGTATCGATTATATCATCAGTTAATTGCAAGTGCATTAGGGACCCGAGTGCGAGGCACATGAGAGTTATATCTCGGGCGATAAAATATTTTTTTCAATATTCGAATACATTAAGGGCCCAGTACTAACATTACCCAACTCCGATATACCAACCGTTGAATAGAAATTCTAATTCTAATTCTAAATTCTTTATAATTCTATGTTCACCGTCCCCAAAGATTTGAACTTGTCCAATTTCCCATTTTCTCCCTTTACTGCGCCAGAACTGAAGTTGTTACTCCCTGGCAAGATTTTTTTTGGGTAATCCTCCCCTTTGGGGATTATGATGTCGATTAACGTGTGCACGTGGATATAAGTTTATTTTAATATATAGTAATGGTAGAAACGTCCTGGACATTGAATTATTTTGTTTAATTTTTATAAAATATCATTACTTTATTTTATTTTTTTGATAAGTAAAGTATATATTCTTCAAGTAAAATATATATTCCTCAAAAAACGCTCATCAAACATGGATACACCAAATGTACCAAAGGTACCATATTTTAAATATTAGATAACACATATCAAAATGCGAAAAAGATTGTCACTAGATACCGTACCTTGAGTACTAAACTAGTTTGTTTATTTGTTTAACTAAAATATAGAATCTGCATTGCTTAATTTACGTTCTCGACTTTGGGATCTAAAAATGTGTGAAATTACATAATTAAAATTGGGAAAAAATATTTCGTCATCTTCATGATCTTACTCGAATCAAATTAAGATATTGCACAATTTCGACCCCAAAAAAATTGAGTTGTGAAACTTATTTTCCCGATTTGATCTAGGTGCTAGAATACTTGCTGCGTTGCCCTAGTGTCAGTTTCGGTTCCAACTACCATTTCTTTTTTCCTCAAAAAATAACGTCATGGCCATTATAACTTATAGAGCCCAAGAATAGAAAAGTATGCAATTTAAGTAGGTCTACCCCGAGAATACTAATAGGTTAATTAGTTTTTTCCAAAATTATCCACCAAATAAACTATTTTAATTTGAGTCGGAATAAATTATCAAAACAATATTTTTTTAATAATCTTTTTGCATGGAGATATTCTTGATATTTAAAATGGAAACATCTATTAATTACTAATTAATTCTACATACAATATTTGTTTGCCACGTGCACACCTATGTCCTCTTTTTTTTTTAAATTTTCAAAGTTTTGAAGGAGTGATAAGTTAGTGTCCACGTATTTGAACGAGTTAAATATTTTTTATTTTACATAAATTTTCGAACTTTACGTGTAGATAAGAGACAACCGCGCACCAAATTATTTCACATTAAAAAATAATTCAAAAAAAAGACAAGAGCCTTTATTTTTAAAGTGCTATAAATTGATGTTTGGTAGTCCAAGTGAGTTAATTTTTTTATTTTGCATAATCTTTTGAGATATATTTATAGAACTCGAAAAATTACAAGAGATTTAAAATTTTTTTAATACATTCGTATACCGAGACACCAATTTTTAACTCCTTGTAAACTTCGAATTTTTTTAAAATAGGACGTGGGTGTGCCACATGGCAAACACCTAGTTGGAGTAGATCCACGAGGGGGTTCACTCCGTAATCACTTAGTTTTTTTTGGAAAATTTTAATGCTACAAGTAGATGTTCGGTTGTCCAATTTAGTTAATATATTTTATTTTACATGATTTTTCGAGACCTACTTTCGAGTTATGAATCGGGTATAGAACCGCTGGGCGATGCTTGGTTACAATTTAGAATCCGTTATTATATCTTTGCTCTCGTTTTTGTTGTTTTTGATGTTGAAGCGGTTTTTCTTTATCCGTGGGCACTGAGTTTCGATATATTGGGGGTATCCGTATTTATAGAAGCTTTCATTTTCGTTTTTATCCTAATTCTTGGTTTAGGACCTACATAGACCTACACATAAAGCTCAATAAATTATATAAAATAAAAAAAATTAACTCATTCGAATACTGAACAATAATTTGTCACATCTAAAATTTTTGAAAAAAAATGAGTGATCTGGGCGTGCCACTTGCAACACCCATCGGACGCCTCCCATTTTTAATTTTTTATTAGAAACAACACGAAAGGCATCTAACGTTTTGCAATTTTGAGAATATTCGTATCGTATTAAAAAAAACCCTTATATTTTCCGTACCAAGGAATCAAACACATAATAAATTGACTAATTTATTATATATATACCCGCACACACCACCACCCCGGCTCACAAAATCCTCTCTTACTATCATACCACCTCAGTTACGCACATAAACTTACAAACGTATCAACCCTAAAGGATCAAAACCAAAGCCCCCTAAAGAAAAGCAAAATGGTAGCCAAGCAAGAAATTTCAACCTCGAGGGCCGCCGCGGCCGGCGGGCAGCTTCCGTCCCCAATCAAGACGGTGGTGGTCCTGGTCCAAGAGAACCGCTCATTCGACCACATGTTGGGCTGGTTCAAGACCCTAAACCCTGAGATCAACGGGGCAACCGGTTCGGAATCAAACCCTATCTCAACCTCTGACCCCAACTCAGCGGTCCTCCACTTCGGGGACAAGTCCGCTTACGTGGACCCCGACCCGGACCACTCTATCCAATCCATATACGAGCAGGTCTTCGGTGTCCAGTGGACCGAATCCTCGCTGAGCCAGAAACAGCCCGAGCCCAAAATGAACGGGTTCTCTCAGAACGCTGAGCGAACCCAAAAGGGCATGGCTGAAACGGTTATGAACGGGTTCAAACCGGACTCCGTCCCGGTCTACAAGGACTTGGCCACAAATTTCGCTGTTTGTGACCGTTGGTTCGCTTCGGTCCCGGCTTCCACCCAGCCCAACAGGCTATACGTCCATTCTGCGACGTCGCATGGGGCGACCAGCAATAACACGAAGCTGTTAATTGAGGGTTACCCTCAAAAGACCATTTTCGAGTCCTTGGACGAGGCTGGACTTACCTTCGGGATCTATTATCAGTATCCTCCGGCCACCCTTTTTTACAAGTATGTTAATGACTCCCATTTTTTAATTGTCCAAACGACACAAAACATATATAAATTGACAAAGTCTAGGGATTAATTAATAGCATAAGTAAATTTTATTTCTAGAAAAATAAATTTAAAAATATTTTCGAACTTTTTGGATACTCATGAGTAAAGTGATCGTGACGATTTTGGTTTGGAAAAATTTGAAAATTTTGTTGCTTTCTGTTGGAGAATTACTATTTCTGAGTTCTTAATTGCCGTGTTCGTTCGGTTCATCTGTAATTTCAATTTGTTGCTTTATTATATACATCAGCAAATTTCGTACATTTCACCCCAAAATGTTGATCTTTTGGCGTAGTATTCAATTTATCTCCCAAAATGATATGATATATAGCCTTTTACGTATCTTATATTATAAGAAAATGGAACTTGATTTTACGTATTCAATAAGCCTTGAATAAGCCAAACTGGTTGGTAATGGAGAAAGGTTTGAATTTACGATATCATGTCAAAGATAGTTGACTATCGTATTATGTATTTTTTGGGGGTCCAGTCTCGTAGTCGTAGTTAAAGTTGAGCTTTCTAGTTTCCTCAAATTGTCGTTAATGATTCGCTGGTTCTTTTGTAGATCTGAATATGATCTAGTTGTGCTTAATTAGTTAAATTTTGAAACGTTTCAAAAAAGTTATGAAGCTCAAATCAGACGTAAGATGCTATTTATTTCAAGTATGTGGAACGGATTTTTCTGGACCCTTCAATGATTCAATCCTCTTAGAAAATCTTTGACCTGCTTAATTAGTCAATTACCCGACTTGGAAGTTATAATTGCCCAAGTTATGTCATATTGAAGTTTACAATCAAAATTAAATTTAAAAATATTCTGATTTCAATATTGGTTAATTTGACAGAGGCACTTACAAAATGTTAATCTAACAAAACTATTGCAATTACCCAAGTTATGTCATAGTAAATTTACAGCTGAGACTACGTGCATCTAATTTTCTACTCCGTCTAATTCAATTACAATAGTAAAGCTAGACTAACAATTACAATAGTTGAGGCTACATGCATCTAATTATGTACTCCCTCCGGCTAATAGACTAACTTTACTATTTTCATATATTCTGATTTCGATATCGAATTATTTGACACAGGCGTTTTTGTGCAAAAATCATTTTCATGTCATATTTTTTTCAGCCAGATGCAACAATCAAATTGACGAATTTTTTTAGAAAACAAGCAGATTACGATATCGTATCAAATAGGGAATCGTTATACATAAAGTTAGTTCATGAATTTTTGGTGCATCTGTTTCGTGATGTGGGCTACAGTTGGGATGGGCTTTTGGTGGGCTTTTGATGTATTTTTGGTGTTATGCTTTTTGCACGTTTTGGTGTAGTGCATTTATGCACGCTTTGGTATAACCTTTGGCGAACTTTTTTGGTGGGTAATAAATTTTTCTTATAAAAAAAAAGTTAGTTTATGAGCCGGATGGAATATATAATCAGACGCACGTAGTCTCGACTTGGGAAAACTAAGCAACATGAAATTTTATTTCAATGGAATGATATGTACATATTTATAGTTTCGGGTGTTAAATCTCTCGTGTAACCCGAGCCTTATTAAAACCTCATTATCGACAGGAACCTAAGAAAGCTGAAGTACCTAGTACACTTCCACCAGTTCGACCTAGCATTCAAGAGGCATTGTAAGGAAGGAAAGCTACCAAACTACGTCGTCGTGGAGCAAAGGTACTTCGACACCTCGATCTTGCCGGCCAACGACGACCACCCATCCCATGATATCTCCGAAGGACAAAAGTTCGTCAAGGAAGTCTACGAGGCACTTAGGGCAAGCCCGCAATGGAATGAGATCCTCCTCGTCATCATCTACGATGAGCACGGTGGTTTCTATGACCATGTTCCGACTCCAGTCACCGGCGTCCCGAGCCCCGACGATGTCGTCGGTCCGTCGCCGTATTACTTCAAGTTCGACCGGCTTGGTGTTAGGGTCCCGGCGTTTTTTATATCCCCTTGGATTGAGCCTGGAACAGGTACACATATATATATGCTTGTCCTTCGTTGTTATTTTTTTTCCCTTGCATTCCCGTGCGAAATTTGTTGGAATAATTTTATCATTTTTTATGGTTTAGATCATCTGAGTTATCTTTTAAAAATTTTATCCGACTCGATTTTAGATTAGTCAGTTCAATAGATATCCGAATATGAGACTATATCAACCAAAAAAATTAACATAACATTAATTTGAACGGTGAAATTAAAATTGCAGTGGTGCACGGGCCATCAGGGCCAGAACCCACATCGGAGTATGAGCATTCCTCAATTGCGGCCACCGTCAAGAAGATTTTCAATCTCAAATCCTTCCTAACCAAGCGCGACGCATGGGCCGGAACTTTTGAAGGCGTTTTGACTAGAACTACCCCAAGGATAGATTGCCCAAGTAATGAAAAAATGTCTCATGCAATGTACTACATAGATAAACTATCATGTAATATTTTTCATTTAATTTACCGTTTCCTTTTTTGTAGTGAAACTTGCTGAGCCGGTGAGACTCCGAGAAGCAGAAGCCAAGGAAGATGCGAGTCTCAGCGAGTTTCAACGGGAGTTGGTTCAGATGGCAGCCGCACTGTGCGGGGACCATGAGAAGGACATATTTCCTCACAAGCTTGTGGAGAAAATGACCGTTGCGGAGGCTGTAAGTTACGTGGAAGGTGCTTTTGCGAAGTTTACCGAGGAATGTGACAAAGCTAGGAAAAATGGAGCCGAAGAATCCGAAATTGTGATCTTGGGGAAGAAAAGTACCGACCGGGCTAATTCCAAGACCACATTCCTCCACAAGTTTATTTCTTGCTTGGTTTGTGACAGTTAATTAATTGGTCAGTTTTAAGATATAATTTCATACATTTGGCATCTTTTCTGTGGATGAAGATTGTATTTGGCTTTGTCTCTTAATCTGTTTGTGTATTTTGACATTGTGGGGTCTACGTCTCAAGAAGAAGGCTATTTTTAAACATTGTCGCGGGGCACTATTT
Source organism: Hypericum androsaemum (assembly GCA_963995505.1). Lineage (NCBI taxonomy): Eukaryota > Viridiplantae > Streptophyta > Magnoliopsida > Malpighiales > Hypericaceae > Hypericum > Hypericum androsaemum. Next base: position 11,895,337 of record OZ023194.1, read on the forward strand.
AAAACAGCAAGTATAACAATATTACTATTATATTTGTGAGACATAATCCAATTTTTTTTAATGTGAATTTTAGAATTTTACTAACAGTTGTCTTCAATATCACGGAGTTTGTACAACTTTAAAGTGATCAATATATTTAGGTAAATTATACCAAAAAATTAAGGGAAAAGTACTATTTTAATCTTATGGTTTACACGAATTTTGCGATATGATCCTGAGGTTTAGAAACGACTTTTTTGGTAGTTGTGGTTTCATATTTTTTGCTTTAGAGGCTCGGGAAAGCAAAATCAGCTCCGAACCTAGAAACGACGTCATTTTGGTGGCTGTCTTGGCACGCCACGTCAAGTTTTTAATCCGGTTGGTAAGCTTTAGCAGGCACGAAGGAAAATATCAATTTCAGTCTCCTCTTTGTTTATATTTTCCAAAAGAAACCCCATTCTTCTTCTTCCTCTTTCACTTCTCTCTTCTCCCTCTTCCTCCCCTCGTCTCTTCTTCTCTCGCCGGAGCTTCCTTCTTCTTCGACAACCAAACAAACCAAATCGGTCAAGAATCCTAGTTCCCGATTCCCAATCAATCCCAACCAAACAAAAACCATCCTCTATTGTCATCGTCATCTCCTTGGTGGTCTTCTCCTCAATTGGCAAGCTGGAGAAGGAGGGGGAAAGCTTGCAGATTTCTCGACGGGAATCGCCTGTCCCTATCCCGGCTCGGCTCGGCTCGGCTGCCATTCATCTCGAGGCGACTCGGCTCCCCGTCCCGATCCCTGTAAGGAAAGAGAGAGGAAAAAAAGAGAAAAAAGAAGACCAAAAAAAATCGAGGTGACATCCATGATTTACGTGTCGGAGCCACCGACGAAAGGGAAGGTGATAGTGAACACAACGTACGGACCGGTGGGCTGGAAGGCTACTACGACGACACCATCTTCCACCACGTCATCAAGGGCTTCCTTGTCCAGGCCGGGGACCCCACCGTTGAGGCAAGTTGTTGTCCATTTTGTTGAATAGAGTGTTTCTCCATTTCATGGTCTCGACTTCAAAATCATTCTCAGTGTTGATGTCGACTATCTTGTCCAGGAAACGAGCAAGCGTCACGCCAAGGGAAGGACGACCTACGAAGGTCGTCTGTTGTCATTGTCGACCACGGGTTCACTAATCGTCACCGGCGATCGCGATTTGCCATCCCCGGAATTGAGAGGGAGGGTGTTCGGGGAAGAACCTTCCCAATTTCGAGAATTAGGTTTCTTGCCCCAATCCCAGAATTGGGGATTTTAATTACGAGTTTGATTTTGCCTAGTTGCTTGCCTCCTCCGATGGTTCTTTCTTTGATTTTGCTCTTGTACAGTTACATTGTTGTTTTCTGATTAATGGATATGTCTTTGATTTTTTCCATTCTCTTAATCAATGGGTCTGTTTTGGATTGACGGTTGAAGAAGATGAGTTGGGTTGGGTTAAGTTGTGGGTTGGTGTTGGGTTGTGGTTGGGGTTGGATTAGGTTTAAATAAGGAGTTTTTTGAAAAATTATAAAGAAATATGTGATTGAAATAGATATTATTTTTGTGCCAAGTCAGCATTCCAAGAGGAAAAAATTTTCCACCATGGCGAGGCACCTTATCATTGAATGACATCATTTTTAGGTTCGGAGCTGATTTTTGGCTCGGGAAGGCTCTAACGCAAAAAACGTGAAATCACAACTACCAAAAAAGTCGTTGCTAAACTTCAGGATCATATCGCAAAATCCGTGTAAATCACAGTATTCAAATGGTACTTTTCCCAAAAATTAATATATTTAGGTGAACCCACGACACAAAACATAATTTTCCCGGAAAACTAACATATATGGGCGGCTCCAAGGCAAAGCGAAATCGATCAGGGAATTTTCAATCCACGGGACACCAGGCGCCCGCTTGCGGCCTGAGCTCGCTGGGTCCTGTCGACCCTACCAGGGCCTCGAAGAAGCAACCCAGAAGTCACTTCGAAGAGTTGTTCAAAAATAGGTTAATGCGTTATTCATCTTATTATAATAATGTAAATCTCTTTTTTTGGTCCGCCATGGTGGAAAAGACAAAATTATTCCTGAAGTAACTAAACACATAAATAGAGGAAAAACGGAAATCCGAAACGAAATAAACGGTGAAGAAGGGAAGAAGAAAGGAACACTTAGTTACTCCGAGAATCGGATCCTCGGGAGCTCGCACGATGCTTGCGACAACCGAGTCCATCTTCTCCTGATACGACAGTTGGAGTTTTTGCCCAAAATAGTGTTAATGTACAATTTTATTCACCAATATGGTGTTACTGTTGAAAAAATTTCGAGAATAGTGTTCGTTTTTCAGGTCGAAATTTTTTTCGATCTGGGATATCGAGATCGAAAATATATTTTGACTTTAATTGTTGAAAGAATTTTTTCGACCTGAAATCTAGATCGAAAGTTTTTTTCGATCTGGAGAGAGAAAAAATGGTTCGACCTCAGTAAAGATCCTAGCTAATTATGGAATCAAGCGAAGAAATCTCATCATACTTTCCTTCCTGTATTAATTTTTGGAGGATTCCTTCCTGTATTAATTGAATAGAAGTTAGAGGGTTATTATAAATTTTGTTAATAGTATCATGATCTGGTTACCTGAATCAACCTATTTATTTATAAATTGAGTAAGATTTTTTAAATATTGCAAATGAGGTCGAATGAGTACAATAATAGATACGAGATTAACTCATTTTGATACTATGTTAAAAATTTTATATACAAATTAAAATTTAAAGAAAACTAGGAGAAGAATTTTTTTATAGTTATAAATAAGCTCATCACTAATGTGTTAATCTCAATAATTAAGTAAATTTTTTTTACTTAAAGACGCAACAGAAGAGGCGACAATTTCTCCACTTTCTAATTAACCTATATTTTGATATATCCATGTTACTCATTCTCTGTATTAAACTCACTTGATTACATCACTACCTATATTTTTATAAGTATAATCTTTACGACGCTTAAAATTTTATTATAATTTTTAACGATTTTTGTTTTGAGAAACTCGGTCATACACTTCATCTTAATTCCTCACTCCACATTTACTATTAGATTAGAGCTCAAACCGTGTTAATCCATTAAAATTAAGTCGTACCGATAAAAATAATTAAAGAACCCACAAAATATATTCACGATGAACCGTGACCATTCGGGTTCCATATTGTTTCCCATCATTTTAATTAGCGATTAATACCGCCGATATTAGTGTTAGCTAATGACAAATGAGCATTATTATAAGTTTAATAAGCAGGTTTCTTTTTTGGCGAGGTCGTTGCTTAAAATATTAATCAGGATGTTGACATTGCGACGTGTACCGAGTTGGTATTTTTCTTGATTCCATAATTAGCTACAAGTGGGCTGGATCCTTCCTCAGGTCGAACCATTTTTTCGACCTGAAATTTCTCTCCTCAGGTCGAAAAAAACTTTTGATATGGGTCCCAGGTCGAAAAAATTCATTCGACAATTAAAGTCAAAATATTTGTTCGATTTCAGTCCCAGGTCAAATAATTTTTTCGATTTAGATACTCCAGGTCAGAAAAAAATTTCGACCTCGAAAACGAACACCATTCTCTGAATGATATTTTTTTAACAGTAACATTATATTGGTAAATAAACTTGTACAGTAGCACTATTTTGTGCAAAAACCCATGAGTTGCGAGCTTTGAGTTTCAACTGTTTTCAGAAGCGGAGGTGGTGATCATAAAGGAAGAGGAGGACGCAATGCAAGCAATTTTGACTAATTCTTTTTGGCTGTTGGCTCGGCTCCCTGGGTCGGTGTCGGAGCTTGGGGGTACGAAAAGGGGCATAATTGTAATTTACTCGAAGTGACGGTTTATGTGGGTATTGGGTGGGCCGCGCGTGGGTTTTTAATTTTAATTGTGGGCGATTCCCGGGGGCCGAGTTTGGTAAACATGTGCGGCTTTGCGAATTGTGTGCGCTGAAACAACGTCGCAGTGTCATGTTCAAATATTTCATTTAGATTCGTGACCACATTTTAACGTATCAATGCACATAACAAGTGCTCTTAACTACATCGCAAAAAAAAGTGATGTTAACTCCTTAAAAACATTAAAAAGGTATCTCGCGGTTGCAAAAATCACTATTTCCTTTTGTTATATTTTTGGTAAAAAACATTACTCATTAATTCAGATTCGAGACATGTGACAATATATCTTATCTTATACTATAATAAAGAAACACTATTTTTAGGTGACTGTGTGTCACAAAGGGTGTGCATTCGATATTTACCAGTCCCGATTAACAAATACCGAATACCAAAATGCTAAAAAAATTTACCGATCCCGAATAGTATTCGATAAATTCGGTATTCACCAAATTGAATTTTGGTAAATTCGGTATTTAGCAAATTTACTAAATTTTTTGAAAAAATTATAATTTATCATTATATTTAATCCAAAAATGCAAACATAGTTTTAATAATTACAAATTTAATCTCATTGGCATAAGTTCATCAAATCTAATTAGTATAAAGTCTATTTAGAGCATCGACTTTTTGATGAGGCCAATAAATTTTTCGATAAATTATCTACAATTTGGCTTATATATTTATTAATATATTTGGTAAATTACTATTTCGGTAAATTTGTAAATTCAGTAAAATATTGGTATATACCAAAATTTACCGAATACCGATATTTATCAAATTTTTCAAAAAAATTCTACCGAATTGATAACCGATTACCAATTTACCAATCCCGAACTACCGAATTTACCAAAATTTTACCGAATTTCAAGTATCATTTACTCACCCATAGGTGTCACACGTGAAAATGTCAAAACTATCCCTAAATATTAAAACCTTAAACCCAATTCCAAACTCCCAACCTATATACCGTCGGACCCTGGACCCCAGACCATCGAGACCCTTGGACCCCGGGTCCCAGACCACCGAACTGCAGGACTGTTGGACCCATCGAACCACTGGGCCACGGACACCCGACCGCCGGACCCGATGACCACGGACCAACCAAACGATGGGCACCGAACCGTCAGACCCTCTGACCACAAACCCCAGACCACGGACCCCTGGACCTACGGATCAACTAATCGCTGGACACCCAAACCCCGAACCCCAGGTCTACCGGACCTTGGAACACTGGACCTCGGACCACTGGAACCTGGATCCCAGACCCCTGGACCACAGAACTTCGGACCACTGGACCAACTCCAGACCCCTGGACCAACGAACCGCTGTACCCTCGGACCACCGGACAGCCAGACCACGGACCCCCGGATCCACGGACCAACTGACAGTTGGACAGCCAAATCTCCGACCCCGGACCACCAGACCCCAAACCCCTGGACCAACTGGACCGCTAGGCCCCCTACTCGGGACCACTCCGACCACTGACCCTAACTCCCGGAACCCCAAACCTCGAACCCTGTTCTTTTTTTTGTATAGCTTAAAAAAGAAAATTATTAAACGATATATTTTGCGAATTTTGAAACAGAACAACACTCACATATTTACTAGTATATATAATATATTCATATATATCATGTGGTCCCTATGTCGTAAAATTATTGCGAAATTACGCATGTTAGAAAGTCGGCGAAATAATTTTAAAAATGACTGCTAAACAAAAAGACATATGTTTGTCTTTGATGCTGGAATTAATTTTTAAATAAGCAAATTTTATTAGAACTAAAAGAAAAAAAGTACATAAGTTTAAAATTGGCTAGTTAACCTACATGCGGGCAGTTACGAAGTCTAATAGGATATTCGACATAGTATTTTTTACTAGGCACATGCATTTGCTTTGATGTCCTTTTGCCCATCTGCTTTGACATTTTCGTGGGTTACTTCTTATCCTCTAGATCACCTCATTTTTATTCTGAAATATTGACATTGTTCGAATAACAACCTCGTATATGGAGTTCAAATTTTCAAACTCATTGAAATACAAACTAAGCCAAAAGCTAACTCATTATTGGCGGAGTCCGAAAATTTGGGGAGTAGGAACAATATAATTTTTTGGATCTAACTAGTATATGATAAGTCGGTAATGGGCCATTCTGGTTTTAATTTTTAGGTTGATTATTTTTTTAGTGAGATCACTTTCTAATTTTAGTGGGGACATACATTAAAAAATATACCTAGTTATAAAAAAAATTTAAATCCTACCTCCCTCCGCTCCTGATTATTAGGGACTCCTTTAAAGTGATTGATTTTTTTTTGGTGGAACTTTAAAGTAATTGATATCAGTCTCAATTCAGGTTCAATATTAAAATGTAATGAATTTGTTATTATAATAGTTAACATTTTTCAAAAAATATTAATGTTAAATTTGGATCCAATTTTTTGTATAAAATGATATTTTTAAATACATGTATACTTTTTAAATATTAATTTGAATAGACAGAAAAAAAAATAGTTTGTGATATAACTTATCAATATAAATTTTTTTGCAAAACAGTAATGATAGAACAATTAACTCTTTTTTTGAGGGGCAACAATTAACTCTTAAAACGTGTCAAATATACGATCTTGAAAATTTAATAGATAGGCTACGAATTTTGACACACAACGGCCACGTGTAAGAGCTAGCTACAGAGTTGGGCTTCTCAAAGACTTTATCTTAAACCCCAACTTGAATATAGTTATTAATAAAAGGACTTGAGTCGTGCGAGAAAGAGAGGTTCCAATTTACACATCAAAAAGTAAAAATATTGATAAAAAATTGAAGCCCAAGTTTTGTATTCCTAGTTGGTTCCACTTTGCCACGTCATTAGTACATCGCCTTAATTGAATAAGGGAATAAACAATTCAATAATTCATCAAGTTGCTTTCTCAACGTCAGCACCTCTAATCCATAAATAAGCATCCATAATTAAATCTTAAAAACATACGAAGAATTTAATTATAATTAATTCAATTCAAATTTAAATTAATCAATATAGAATTATAAATACATCACTCTCGTATCCATTCATGTACCACTTCTCATAAAATCCTCTCCATTTATCCGCATCCACCCAAAGGATCAAACCCCAAAAAGAAACAGAAAAGGCAAAATGGTGGCTGAGCCGGAAACCTCAACCCCGACCGCCGAGGCGGCGAGCCAGCAGCTTCCATGCCCCATCAAGACGGTGGTGGTCCTGGTCCTAGAGAACCGCTCATTCGACCACATCATGGGCTGGTTCAAGACCCTAAACCCCGAGATCAACGGGGTAACCGGTTCGGAATCCAACCCTATCTCGACCTCCGACTCGAACTCCACGGTCGTCCGCTTCGGAGACTCGTCGGCTTACGTGGAACCCGACCCGGACCACTCTATCCAGGCCATATACGAGCAGGTGTTCGGTGTCCAATGGGCCGAATCCGCACTGGACCAGAAATACCCCGAGCCCAAGATGAACGGGTTCGCTCAGAACGCTGAGCGAACCCGAGAGGACTTGGCGGGAACGGTCATGAACGGGTTCAAACCAGACTCGGTCCCGGTCTACAAGGACTTGGCCACGCACTTCGCCGTGTGCGACCGGTGGTTCGCTTCGGTCCCGGCTTCGACCCGGCCCAACAGGCTGTTCCTCCACTCTGCGACGTCGCATGGGGACACCACCACCAGCGGTACGAAGAAGATCATCGAAGGCTACCCTCAAAAAACCATCTTTGAGTCCTTGGATGAGGCTGGACATACATTCGGGATTTATTACAAGACTCCTCCGCCTACCCTTTATTACAAGTAAGTTAATGATTCCAGTTCCGTAATTTTTTTTAAATTTTTTATTTTGCAGTGAACTTTATTTTATTTTTTCAATGAGTAAGCATATGGAGAGTTTATAAGTGATTTGAATTTTTAAAATATATTTAATAGGTGATATTAGAGATAGTAAAAGCCACATGGCTGCTAAACCAGGTTTGAACTTGATAGGACATTTAAAAGTGAATTTTCTTTAGCAAATATTAAACACTCAACATATTATTTGATTCTGATTTTTTCATTTCGTGATTTTAATGATCTTTATTATTTTTAATGGCCATATTTTAGCAAACTAAATCTCGGTCAAAGAAGAGAGAGAAACATCAAAACCTATCCCTTGGTCAAAGTCAATGAGATAGGATGGATTGTCATTGGTGATTTAGTTGATTCTTTTGACATTTTGGGTTTTAAAAGTTCTGTAAATGATTCTATTTTCTGTAGTTAGCTTTTCATAGGTTTCAAAATTTCTTAAGATAAAATAGTTTATAATTGACCGGTGGAAACGGTGTTCTGGAGTTGGTTAAGATCTGAATCCTTCCACATGATTCTCTCAGAAAATCTTTGACGCAACCTGTGTTTTGGAAAAATTGTTAAACCAAATTAAAAAACTGCTAAAAAGTTTATAATTGACTGAATAAATTTTTTAGAACAGCCTCATTATAAACATTTGATACATTTACTGTTTATCATAATTCATTTTTTTCTCTATTAAATTTTATCGAAGGATCTCAAAATATTATTAATAAATATAGAAAAACTATCGTCAGACTATGTCCATGACATCACTATTAATCACACATTGTAACATAGTGTAACCAATATGTTTAGAGTCTGCATTCTTGAAAATAAAATAAGATATTTATTTGAAATTTTTTTCAAATTTTAAAAATCGTATACAGCTCAAATCTAAATTAAACGTATATCAATATAATGCAACAACCAGGCTAGTAATCGATCTTTGTTCCCATTATTTGAATAAATGGTTCTCACGTTTTCGCCGCTGATTAAGATTTGGTGACAAATTATTCTTGATTTTCACATGGCTTGGGGCTACGTGACTCCAATTTTCCACGTGTTGTCGGGCTATTATAGTTACAGAGCAGCAGTTGAATAATTGCACAATTTGGAAGCATAAAGGGAAAAATAGGTCCAATAGTTTGGATAAAGACGAAAGCTTTTTTTGAGAGATAAAGAAGAAAGCTTATTTGTTAGTTATATGGGTAGTTGTACTAGCCCAATAGTGACTTTGCACATGGCCAGTTGTATTTGATCTGTCTTCCTGCATTTACTTCACATGATTACATGTATAATTATAATTACATCAAGACATACGAGTTCGACCTTTTAAAAATGTACCATTGTAAAATTTTTGTAGAAAATTTTTGTTTCTTTCAAAAAAATATATTCAACTCATAAATGGATTCATCGGTCGTGTAAATATATTGATGACTGATAGAACATATATAACTATTATTTTCTGGGTCGTTGGACTAATCATTTAAGTATTGATAAATTTGTGTTCTACACTTGGGAACATCGAAAAAAAGCTTTCGTACAGCGTGTCTGATCAAATTAAATATGTTTTCAATTTTTTTACACTATAACAATGTCAGGATTTGAATCCTTGACCTCTAAAATATTTGCAACATCTTGTACCGCTAGACTATAAGCCGCGTTTTCAATTTAAAGCAGGCGATCTAAACAATGCAAGTTCTATAGTTTTATAAAAATAATAACTGTATTTTTCTCAAGTCATCTCAATTTCAATATTCTTTTCGAGGTAGCACAAGGTATCTATTTAGATTCTCGCTCTAATTACCCTCGTAAATTATTAATATCACCTATCCCTAATTAATTATTTCTCACTTCACTTTTTTCAGTTTCCAATGAATTCAACTTGATCGTGTAATAAGCTCTCATATTGTTTTTGAAAGATAACTTTTTTGCGACACTTATCAGAGTTTGAACATTGTACATTATTAAAGTTGATAATATTCTTGTGCCATTTAGCTACATTTCTTTTGACATAAACTCTCATATTTTGATCAGATTAAAGATATTTTAATACTATGTGATTTTAAATATATACATTTTACCCTCGTGATTTAGAAACTTTAAATAACTACCTTGTGTTTACCGGAACACGAACTAATGATGACACTAAGCTAACTTGGGATTAACCACTTCTCCTAATCAGGAACCTAAGAAAGCTAAAGTACCTAATACACTTCCACCAGTTCGACCTAGCGTTCAAGAGGCATTGCAAGGAAGGGAAGCTGCCAAACTACGTCGTCGTGGAGCCAAGGTACTTCGACATCAAGTCCTTACCGGCCAACGACGACCACCCGTCCCACGATGTCTCACAAGGACAAAAGTTCGTCAAGGAAGTCTACGAGGCACTCAGGGCAAGCCCGCAATGGAACGAGATCCTCCTCGTCATTACCTATGATGAGCACGGTGGCTTCTACGACCATGTCCAGACTCCGGTCACCGGGGTCCCGAGCCCCGACGAGTTCGTTGGTCCGGCGCCTTATTACTTCAAGTTCGACCGGCTTGGTGTTAGGGTTCCGACGCTTCTCGTTTCCCCTTGGATAGAGCCTGGAACAGGTACGTATCCGCTGTATATCTGTCCTTGCATAACGAGCTACATTTATTTCTTTTGGATTCTAGAAAAAAAAATTATTTCTTTCAGCAATCAGTTAAGTAGTAGTTTTCAATAGTGTTAAATACTAATATTTTATTATCTTTCAAATTTGTTATCTGCTTAGCGATTATTCAGATACCAGGTAATATAAACAAAAAATTATAACTGGTTCACATATTATAGATATATTCAGGGATCAAATGAATAACTTAAAATTTGATTTCTGAAAATATTTTGCATGATAAAAAACTGCTTATTTATGGTTACTTTCATGTAAAAAAAACATACTTCTTGATTTTACTTGTTATATTTTAGCCTTTATCTATATGGACTCTATATGGGCCGTCTTAGGACTAGTCCATACCTCCCCAAATGGGTTCGAACCTTTGTTTCCGTCGAGATAAGGCTTTAATTAATTCAATGAGGACAAATGCTTGATGCCAGACAATTAGCTTGATTTATATCTTTAAGCATATTTTAGAATCTTTTATCTAGTGATCAGAAAGATATGTGTCGTCTCAAGTTTTTTATATTTCATTGTTGTGGTTTGTTTAAAAAATTCAGTTTTTTTCTTTTTAGGTTATTTGTATGATATTTTTGCATTTTTAGGAATTTTTAAAATTTTTTTGGACCCGGCCGTTTGTCCAAAGTGTACTGCCTTTAGTAATTTACAATGGCAAGAGACCAAAGATTCCTCCAATGGTGATGTCCGAATTCCTTATCTTAAGCAGGGAAATGCCTAAGACAGGACTGGAGTGAAGTTATAATGGAGGTCTTATAGTTTAAACATAGAATACATAATTAAAAGAGTCATTCCCGAAATAAAATTCTCTTAAAATTTTTAAAAAAATTGCATTGCCATTTGTGAGGCGAACAAAGGCTTCGTACCTGATCTGGACTGGATCGGTTTATTGCATCAACGTAACATTAATTTTGGATGGTCAAATATGAAATTTTGCAGTGGTTCACGGGGCATCAGGGCCAGAACCCACATCGGAGTATGAGCATTCCTCAATTGCGGCCACCGTCAAGAAGATTTTCAGTCTCAAATCCTTCCTAACCAAGCGCGACGCATGGGCCGGCACTTTTGAAGGCGTTTTGACTAGAACCACCCCAAGGACAGACTGCCCAAGTAATTAAAAACTTAACCCAACTTACCAAATTAGCTAACAATATATCATGTGAAAAATATTGGATTAGTTACCTCAATTGTCCTCTTGCAGTGGAACTTGGTGAGCCGGTGAGGCTCCGCGAGGCCGAGGCCAACGAAGACGCGAGCCTCAGCGAGTTTCAACAAGAGTTGGTCCAATTGGCAGCGGTGTTGTGCGGAGACCATGAGAAGGACATATTTCCTCACAAGCTTGTGGAGAAAATGACCGTTGGGGAGGCTGTAAATTACGTGGAAGGTGCTTTCACGAAGTACAACGAGGAATGTGACAAAGCTAGGAAAAATGGAGCGGCTGAATCTGAGATTATTGTCTTGGGGAAGAAGAGTACGTCGCAGATCGATTCCAAGCGCACGTTCCTCCACAAGTTTGTTTCTTGCTTGGTCTGTGACAGTTAATTAATTGGTTAGGCCTATGATTTGAATTGATTTTATTTTATGACGTCTTTTCTTAAAAAAGATTATGTTTGAATTCGACTTTTGATGTGTTTGTGAACTTTATGGTATTTTTTTCATATGACTTTCAACCCAATATTTATTTAAGAAAATCCAAGTTATTTAACGTGGGGTCCTTTCATTGGGGTTTATTTGTATTTTTTACATTGTAAGTTCGGGTGTTTTTGGTTCATTGTCGCTATTTGTAGGTGAAAGTTTTTGTATTTTGGTAAGTGTGAGCTCATTAATAGCTCCATGAGATACATACACGAGCCTAGATTGGGTGTTGCTTGGTGTTCAGCGGCACTAAAAGGAATACACAAAAATAGATTAGTTAGGTATATGCATGTGATTGCATTTTTTAAAATTAGTGAATATGGAGGGACATTTTGGGAATATGCGTATCAATAATGTCTACAAAGTACAAACACAAGCCAATGATGATTGTCCTTAATGATAGAGATTTTTCTTATTTTCATTAATAGATGTCTTTTTCAATAATGAAATGTCTCTTGGAATTATGAGAATTTCATATAATCAAGGACATTATTAATTATAATTATATTTCTAATTCTAAGGGCACCGCATCACATAAAATTCTAAGGGTACGTTAGGAAAAAAATCTCAACGGCACGCACACAGAAAATCGACACATCAGGCAAAACTCTGATGTGTTGATGAAAAACGATGGCCTACCTTTGAAAATTCTAATGTGTCGTTTAAAAAGTACGGCACGCATTTGAAAAACTGATGTGCCGCTGTGTTTTTTGCCTGTGAAACTGATGCGTCGTTGTGTTTTTCTGTTTGAATTGACGTGTCGTTATTTTTTTTGCCTGATGTGCCTTTGTCTTTACCTGATGTACCATTGTTTTTTGCCTTTAAAAATAATGATACACCTTTGAAAATGAAGTCACGTCTTCGAAAACGACGACACACCTTTGAAAACGAAGTCACGCCTTTGAAAACGACGACACTTACAAAGAGGGAAAAAAGGAAGAGGAGGAGAAGGAGAAGAAAGCATAGGAAGAGGAAGAAGAGGGAATAAAAGATGGAAAAAATGAAAAGCAGGAGAAGAAAATAGAGAAAGAGGTGGAGAAGAAAGAGGAAGAAGAGAGAAAAAAGGAAGAGGAGAAGAACAAAGTTGATAAAAAATAAAGAGGAAAAAAACAAAGGAAGAAGATGAGAGAGAAAGAGAGAGGATGAGAGGAAAGGAAATTTCCTTTTTGCATAAATCTTACATAAAACAAAAGAGAGGAAGATGAAGGAAAAGGGGAAAGAGAATCTTACCCAAAATGCTATGGACCATATGCGAAAAATCTCAGACATCAGATGACGGCGTACACTTTTTTAGGAGAAATAAATGGCCAAGGTATGGACTTTTAATGAGTTCTGGCTGATTAGTTTTGTCCTTGACCACCCGACTTGTGGGTTTGCTTGGGTGAGACACTAGGTATGGCAACGAGTTTGCTTCTCTGGCTACTCGTTTAGGTCTTGGACCCGTTTTATTTCCATTTTTCTTTTTCTTTTTCCTACTCTTTTTCCTCCTCTTTCTGTATTTTCCTTTCCTTATTAATAAAGGTTCGTTTTCGCCAAAAAAAAAAAGCCAAAATTTTACCCCGTACAGTACTGCTCACAATATACAGGCATCACCCAATCTCTCACTTAGATAGTATAAGAATTTTACCCAAGCGTGAGTTAGCAACTTCGAATCTTATTCAAATTCTAGATGATTACTTACATAGATGATTAGTCATAATTGTCCTACGTGATAATAATTTCATCATTTATCAATTCTAAATAGGAGTGTGTAAACAGTATTCCATATTTTTTGTTATTCGAAATCGGTATTTAATTCTGTCGAGATTTTTGGGAAAATTTGGGTGAATTACGGAAGTATTAAACTGTAATTTACCATATATATAAAAGTCTAAAACTAACCCATCTCTCTCTCCCTCTCTGTTACGGACAACCCAGCACAGCCCTACCTACCCCGTCCCACCCTCGACCTCACACAACACACAATAGAAGACGCGATGATGAATTTTGGGATACCGTCAGCTTCCAAGAAGCCGAGGTGATGTTCAACGCGAGAGCGTTCTACAAATGCCACGACTCGCTCAATTCCCAATTGTAGCCATAAAAACCCTTATTTCCAAAATCCCCAATTTAATTTTTGGACATTCATCAGGTAAGCTTTCTAGACTCTATTCCCCTTCTACCACGTTGATTTTTTTAATTTCGAAACCCTAAATCAAACAAAATTTTGGGATTATTTGCGGTAGCTAGATTGGGTACGTGGGTTAGATTGTGAATTATTTGAAGTAACTAGATTGGAATAGTTAACAGTAACTAATTTGGGGATTATTTGCATCATCTTTAATTTTTGCCAAACAATTTTAGTATAATCACAAAATTTAATTTGATATTCGGTATGATATTTTACTTGAATCCAAATTATTCCAGGTGAATAACGAATAGTCTGTTGACGACAATGTGCTTTGAGATTACCTGTCATCTCCTCCGTTACGACAAAGAAGTGGCAGAGGACGACAAGTAATTCCAACCCGTGCTTTGACCGTCTGGTCTGACTTCTGGATGACACGTGGCGCGTTGACGCTCTGTTAGCCAACCACAAAACCAATCACGCTATCTCCATCGCCAACCAGTTTTATTATATTGGTCCATCTAAAATTTGGCAAGTAACCGTGTACGTTTGGTGTGAAATTTTATAATAATTTTTAAAATTAAAATAAATTTAACTATACACAGTTTGCAGACAATCACATCCATTCAGAACATAAAGTCAAATCGAACGTGTCACATTAATTCGAGTCATCGGGAATGCAACATTGGCACGTTGTTTAATTTTTGTAAACCCCATACACGCTGTAGAAAGTCTGGGTCACCGTAAGGATCAAGAGGACGACGGCAGCCAAGGCGGAGATAAACGACCACGGCGTACTAAAATACGTATACTTGAAGCTAGCCCACTGCACATGCCAGCTGTTCCCGTAATACTTATGGACGTCGCTGAACAGCCTCGCCAAGTAACAAATGTCAATGTCGAACGCGACCTCCTTGCCCAGATTGTTTATAAACCTCGCCACCTCGGCCTCCGTCCCAAAGTAGTTCTCGACGATGTTCTGGTCGCAGAGGTACTCCACGTCCCTTGCCGTGTTCACCAAGCAATCCAGGAACGTCGCGTAGGTGGTGAAGTGCTTCGACGTGCTGTTGTGGCACTGCTCGAAGGCGACGCAGTTGAGCAAGAATGACGCCATGAAGTCGTCGATGGTGATCGGCGGCATCTCGATGACTCCGTGCCGGAAGTTGACCACCAAGAAGCTGTCGGCATTCCCCTGCCTCAACCTAATCCCTGCGCGTCTCAGCTTAGACACGCAGTGGATTATGTGGGTCGGGGTGTTTAAGTTATCGGGTTCGAACAGTGCTCCACTCTGTTGGTACTCTTGGATGTAGCTCGTCCGGACCAAGTCCAGCAAGTGTCTCGCCTCGAGGTTGGAGTGTCTGCTTATCACAGGATCCGGTCTCTGTGTCGCGTAGTTGAAGAAATTTAGCGCTATGTATGCGAGTGTAACCCCGGATTCACCACCCCCATCCGATCTCGTAGCTTCGAACAAAGCCTCGAGGATGAAGTAAGGTATCTGATTCTCTAGCCTAAGCAAGTCCCTGCGGAAAAACGACATGATCCAAGCCATAGTAACAATAGGGTCGTTCTCCTCGAACCGGACCAAGTCAGCAACTTTTCGAAACAGCTCGACGACGAAGCAGCCATCGAGGACCATCATCTCAAGGAACTCGTCGGTGTCGAAACCGTTAATGGCCTCCGAGTAACACTCCCTGGCCTTGGTCTCAAGAGGGTGAACTGCCATTAACAAGTCCTCCAAAGACACGTTGACCCTGTTGAGCATGGAGCCGAGGTAGGCCCACTTGTGCTCCTCGATCATCTTCAGGTGGGGCTCTCTCCTGTGGTAGGGCCCGATTGAGACTATGTGAGGTTGGTAGGACTTGCCGTTGATGTCGACGAAGCTCCGGGGGACCCTGAAGATGGAGCAGGTGCTCTTTCCGGCGGCTCGGGTCAGGAGCTTTGGTGGGTCGGAGATCTTCCGGTTCATCTGGTCTAACCGGTTCTTGTTCACCTCCCATATCGTGATGGCTTCATGTGGTGGTTGCCCTTCTGTCATGGATCGGATTCTCTCTGGCTTTGTGATTTTGATTAATGGGCAATGTTGGTTTATTTAAAGTTGAGCTAAAAGGTTGGAAGAAGGAAGATTTTTTTACTGATTCATCTTTGCTTTTCGACCATTTGATGGCAGATCCTCCTTTCTCCAAAATTAACGGCGTAAAATGCATCCTAGATAGTGTTGTTTATTGTATTACCGACATCACCCAGTTCGTAACAATAGATATAACAACTCACAATAAAAACAATAACTTTCTAAGACAACATGATTTTAATTTTTTTTGTCATAACAAATATTTTCACACACAAACAACGAAAAAAAATTTCAAATATTTTTCTAAAATATAACCCAAACAACGTAAAAATTTTATTTCATCATAAATCTTGTTTTACTCGTCAAATTAGCCATAACAATGAGAATCTTGTAGCCTATTGTGATTTTGGTCAATAGTTGACTAATTACAAGTTTATGTTGCATTTGGTTCCATAGCTTGGACATCAGTGGATAAATATTTGTGTCCAAATTTATGTTTGACATTAAAAATAGATGAGACAAAATTGGAAGTTTGTCCAACCTTACCTCCAATTTTTTGTCCCTTTTATTTCCAAGGGACAGAAAATTCTGTCGAAGGATATAAATCTCTTGTGATATGTGTTTACCATATTACCCTAAACTCTTTCTTTTTTTATTTTTTTATCAAGTTTAACGAAGACAAATCTTTTTCTCTAATATATGATTTTCAGGTCTCATATTAATAAATTTTAATTCGAATTCAGATATTTCAATATTTGTATACTCATTTAAATTTTCTAAATTTTATATTTTGGATACAAATCTATATAAAGATATAAATTAGTTAATTAAAATATTTGATTAACACATACATATTTACCATGATAGTATTTTAATGAGGCATTCCTATAAGAGAATTCAACACACGACTCTATTGTACACTTAATAATATTTATACCTTTACAAAAATATACAAATTTGTCAAATTATATGATGATAAATTAAAAATATTTGTAATATAACTGTGATGATCCAAAGTTGTAACAATTTTTTTGAAAGATTTAGTTTTAATATTATTTTTTTATGCAAGGATTTTATTTTTACGGTACAATAATTTTTAATCTAATTACGATGATCGATTTTACTCAGATTAATGAATATTCTCTTTTATTGTTATGAATGGTAAATTTATTTTTAACAAAATTTGAGACTAAACTGTACCAAACAGAGAACTGGACTAAATGTTCAATCATGTACTGAAGTTACCAAACACAAGACAGGACAGCTAGAACACGGGTTGGATTCGGTGCTGCTGACCCCTCACCAGCACCATTCTGGCAACATGAATTTTTGACGGCACAAAAATTCTAACGACAAAAAATTCCAACGGCACTAAAATTCCGACGGCACATCATCCTAACGGCACAAAATCTCAGGGGCACATCATGCCAAGGGTACAAAATTTTCAACTGCACATCATTGCAATGGCAAAAATTGACGGCACATCTATTTAAAAAACAACTGTAACTCGTGTAGATCGTGAAATTCCTTTTCTGAAAATATATTATAATAATAAAAATTTTAAACGAGTCAAAATTTATGTTCCGTCGAAATTTTGATAGTTTTTTCAATATTTTTAAAACCGGACCAGAGCCTGACCCGGTATTTCCTCATTTCTGGTCCAACCGGTTAGACCGACTGAACTGCCAATTGGACCGGCACTTTTGAATACTATTATTTAGTATATATCGCTATTATATAAACATATTATAAATCCAAAAACTTCACAAATATCCCTCTCTTTAATCTTTCAATATTTCAATATTTGTATACTCATTTAAATTTTCTAAATTTTATATTTGGATACAAATCTATATAAAGATATAAATTAGTTAATTGAAATATTTGATTAACACATACATATTTACCATGATAGTATTTTAATGAGGCATTCTTATAAGAGAATTCAACACACGACTCTATTGTACACTTAATAATATTTATACCTTTACAAAAATATACATATTTGTCAAATTATATGATGTTAAATTAAAAATATTTGTAATATAACTGCGATGATCCAAAGTTGTAACAATTTTTTTGAAAGATTTAGTTTTAATGTTGTTTTTTTATGCAAGGATTTTAATTTTATGGTATAATAATTTTTAATCTAATTGTGATGATCGATTTTACTCAGATTAATGAATATTCTCTTTTATTGTTATGAATGGTAAATTTATTTTTAACAAAATTTGAGACTAAACTGTACCAAACAGAGAACTGGACTAAATGTTCAATCATGTACTGAAGTTACCAAACACAAGACAGGACAGCTAGAACACGGGTTGGATTCGGTGCTGCTGACCCCTCACCAGCACTATTCTGGCAACATGAATTTTCGATGGCACAAAAATTCTAACGACACAAAATTCCAACGGCACTAAAATTCCGACGGAACATCATCCTAACGGCACAAAATCTCAGGGGCACATCATGCCAAGGGCACAAAATTTTCAACGGCACATCATCGCAATGGCAAAAACTGACGGAACATTTATTTAAATAAAATTATAACTCGTGTAGATCGTGAAATTCTTTTTCTGAAAATATATTATAATAATAAAAATTTTAAACGAGTCAAAATTTATGTTCTGTCGAAATTTTGATAATTTTTTTAATATTTTTAAAACCGGACCAGAGCCTAACCCGGAATTTCCTCATTTCCAGACCAACCGGTTAGACCGACTGAACTGCCAATTGGACCGGCACTTTTGAATACTATTATTTAGTATATATCGCTATTATATAAACATATTATAAATCCAAAAATTTATCAAATATCCCTCTCTTTAATCTTTCAATATTTGTATACTCATTTAAATTTTCTAAATTTTTTATTTTGGATACAAATCTATATAAAGATATAAATTAGTTAATTGAAATATTTGATTAACACATACATATTTACCATGATAGTGTTTTAATGAGGCATTCCTATAAGAGAATTCAATACACTACTCTATTGTACATTTAATAATATTTATACCTTTACAAAAATATACATATTTGTCAAATTATATGATGATAAATTAAAAATATTTGTAATATAACTGCGATGATCCAAGGTTGTAACAATTTTTTTGAAAGATTTAGTTTTAATATTATTTTTTTATGCAAGGATTTTATTTTTATGGTACAATAATTTTTAATCTAATTACGATGATCGATTTTACTCAGATTAATGAATATTCTCTTTTATTGTTATGAATGGTAAATTTATTTTTAACAAAATTTGAGACTAAACTGTACCAAACAAAGAACTGGACTAAATGTTCAATTATGTACTGAAGTTACCAAACACCGGACAGGACAGCTAGAACACAGGTTGGATTCGGTGCTGCTGACCCCTCACCAGCACCATTCTGGCAACATGAATTTTCGACGGCACAAAATTCCAACGGCACTAAAATTCCGATGGCACATCATCCTAATGGCACAAAATCTCAGGGGCACATCATGCCAAGGGCACAAAATTTTCAACGGCACATCATCGCAATGGCAAAAACTGACAGCACATCTATTTATAAAAAACTGTAACTCGTGTAGATCGTGAAATTCCTTTTTTGAAAATATATTATAATAATAACAATTTAAACGAGTGAAAATTTATGTTCTGTCGAAATTTTGATAGTTTTTTCAATATTTTTCAAACCGGACCAGAGCCTGACCTGGAATTTCCTAATTTCTGTTCCTACTGGTTAGACCGACTGAACTGCAAATTGGACCGGTACTTTTGAATACTATTATTTAGTATATATCGCTATTATATAAACATGTTATAAATCCAAAAACTTCTCAAATATCCCTCTCTTTAATCTTTCAATATTTCAATATTTGTATACTCATTAAAATTTTCTAAATTTTATATTTTGGATACAAATCTATATAAAGATATAAATTAGTTAATTAAAATATTTGATTAACACATACATATTTACCATGATAGTATTTTAATGAGGCATTCCTATAAGAGAATTCAACACACGACACTATTGTACACTTAATAATATTTATACCTTTACAAAAATATACATATTTGTCAAATTATATGATGATAAATTAAAAACATTTGTAATATAACTGCGATGATCCAAAGTTGTAATAATTTTTTTGAAAGATTAAGTTTTAATGTTGTTTTTTATGCAAAAATTTTATTTTTATGGTACAATAATTTTTAATCTAATTACGATGATCGATTTTACTCAGATTAATGAATATTCTCTTTTATTGTTATGAATGTTAAATTTATTTTTAACAAAATTTGAGACTAAACTGTACCAAACAGAGAACTGGACTAAATGTTCAATCATGTATTGAAGTTACCAAATACAAGACAGGACAGCTAGAACACGGGTTGGATTCGGTGCTGCTGACCCCTCACCAGCACCATTCTAGCAACATGAATTTTCGACGGCACACAAATTCTAACGACACAAAATTCTAACGGCACTAAAATTCTGACGGCACATCATCCTAACGGCACAAAATCTCAGGGGCACATCATGCCAAGGACACAAAATTTTCAACGGCACATCATCGCAATGGAAAAAACTGACGGCACATCTATTTAAAAAAAACTGTAACTCGTGTAGATCGTGAAATTCCTTTTCTGAAAATATATTATAATAATAAAAATTTTAAACAAGTCAAAATTTATGTTCCGTTGAAATTTTGATAGTTTTTTCAATATTTTTAAAACCGGACCAAAGCCTGACCCGGAATTTCCTCATGTCCGGTCCAACTATTTAGACCGACTGAAGTGCCAATTGGACCGGCACTTTTGAATACTATTATCGCTATTATATAAACATATTATAAATCCAAAAACTTCTCAAATATCCCTCTCTTTAATCTTTCAATATTTCAATATTTGTATACTCATTTAAATTTTTAAAATTTTATATTTTGGATACAAATCTATATAAAGATATAAATTAGTTAATTGAAATATTGATTAACACATACATATTTACCATGATAGTGTTTTAATGAGGTATTCCTATAAGAAAATTCTACACACGACTCTATTGTACACTTAATAATATTTATACCTTTACAAAAATATACAAATTTGTCAAATTATATGATGATAAATTAAAAATATTTGTAATATAACTGCGATGATCCAAAGTTGTAACAATTTTTTTGAAAGATTTAGTTTTAATGTTGTTTTTTTATGCAAAGATTTTATTTTTATGGTACAATAATTTTTAATCTAATTACGATGATCGATTTTACTCAGATTAATAAATATTCTCTTTTATTGTTTTGAATGGTAAAATTATTTTTAACAAAATTTGAGACTAAACTGTACCAAACAGAGAACTGGACTAAATGTTCAATCATGTTTTGAAATTACCAAACACAAGACAGGACAGCTAGAACACGGGTTGGATTCGGTGCTGCTGACCCCTCACCAGTACCATTCTGGCAACATGAATTTTCGACGGCACAAAAATTCTAATGACACAAAATTCCAACGGCACTAAAATTCCGACGGCACATCAACCTAACGGCACAAAATCTCAGGGGCACATCATGCCAAGGGCACAAAATTTTCAACGGCACATCATCGCAATGGCAAAAACTGACGGCACATCTATTTAAAAAAACTGTAACTCGTGTAGATCGTGAAATTCCTTTTCTGAAAATATATTATAATAATAAAAATTTTAAACAAGTCAAAATTTATGTTCCGTCGAAATTTTAATTTTTTTAAATATTTTTAAAATCGGACCAGAGCCTGACCCGAAATTTCCTCATTTCTAGTCCAACCGGTTAGACCGACTGAACTGCCAATTGGACCGGCACTTTTGAATACTATTATTTAGTATATATCGCTATTATATAAACATATTATAATTCCAAAAACTTGCCAAATATCCCTCTCTTTAAACTTTCAATATTTGTATACTCATTTAAATTTTCTAAATTTTATATTTTGGATACAAATCTATATAAAGATATAATTTAGTTAATTGAAATATTTGATTAACACATACATATTTACCATGATAGTATTTTAATGAGGCATTCCTATAAGAGAATTCAACACAAGACTCTATTGTACACTTAATAATATTTATATCTTTACAAAAATATACATATTTGTTAAATTATATGATGATAAATTAAAAATATTTGTAATATAACTGCGATGATCCAAAGTTGTAACAATTTTTTGGAAAGATTTAGTTTTAATATTTTTTTATGCAAGAATTTTATTTTTATGGTACAATAATTTTTAATCTAATTTCGATGATCGATTTTACTCAGATTAATGAATATTCTCTTTTATTGTTATGAATGGTAAATTTATTTTTAACAAAATTTGAGACTAAACTGTACCAAACAGAGAACTGGACGAAATATTCAATAATGTACTGAAGTTACCAAACACAAGACAGGACAGCTAGGACACGGGTTGGATTCGGTGCTGCTGACCCCTCACCAGCACCATTCTGGCAACATGAATTTTTGACGGCACAAAAATTCTAACGACAAAAAATTTCAACGGCACTAAAATTCCGACGGCACATCATCCTAACGGCACAAAATCTCAGGGAGACATCTTGCCAAGGGCACAAAATTTTCAACGGCACATCAACGCAATGGCAAAAACTGACGGCACATCTATTTAAAAAAAATTGTAACTCGTGTAGATCGTGAAATTCTTTTTATAAAAATATATTATAATAATAAAAATTTTAAACGAGTCAAAATTTATGTTCCGTCGAAATTTTGATAGTTTTTTTCAATATTTTTAAAATCGAACTAGAGCCTGATCCGGAATTTTCTCATTTCCGGTCCAACCAGTTAGACCGACTGAACTGCCAATTGGACCGGCACTTTTGAATACTATTATTTAGTATATATCGCTATTATATAAACATATTATAAATCCAAAAACTTCTCAAATATCCCTCTCTTTAATTTTTATCCCTTCATTTCTTTAAAACTCCCAATTCCCACCCACCATCCATCCCTTATCTATCTCTCTCTCTCTCTCTCTCTCTTTAACCCTTCCTTCCATGTCCTCTACCAACCATTCTCTCTTTTTTTCTCCTGTGTGTTCCATGAATCCCTATTTTCCTTCAGTCCTCAACCTTTAGTCCTCAAACTTCAATCATCCTCTCTTCGTCCTTTATGTACACGGCTCATGTGCGTCATAACTTTCAACATCTTGATAGAGATTTGAGGAGGAGGACTCCGCTATACCTATGCCATGGCGTTGGGTTTTTAATTAGAATTGAGATTTGTCAATAGAACATATCAATTCGAATATTCATTTTTTTTTCCAAGAGGGCTACTCGATCTATTGAGAATTATTTTGTAGTACTAAGTCTCTGCATATTAGGAACAAATCTATCTTCAAGAGTTTGGTACAAGGAAAACAAAAAAAACTGGTGTTTATTTTTTTACTTTCCTCATTTTGGTCGCAGGAAACAAAACAAGAACTTGGTTTTTAACTATTTTCATTTTTGTTTTGGTTTTGGCCGAGGAAATGCTTTTTTGTTTCATTTTCTGGTTGACCCGGGTCAACCAAGTCATCAAAACTGTCCGGTCAGACTGAATTTTGGGCGGTCCGACCATTCCCCTGGTTTTTATAAAAACTCGACCCAGAATTACTATCGAGTGGCAGTCCGACCGGTCCAACTACTGGTCGGACCGCGGGTTTTAAAACATTGGTTTTTTCCCAACAAAAACCCCTACAGTACCATAGTGCAGTGAATCCCGTGCCACTAGAACAAACAAGCCTATCCACTACTATATTTCTAAGGGCAAATTATCCTCACAGTCCCGTACTTTGGTCACCCTCCCCCTAGGGTCCCTGGATTTTGAAAAATGATTGTCTCGTCCCTAAGTTTTGATGATAATAGACTCTCGGGTCCCTGGAGCCCGAATATTCCTTTTTTTCTGGCGAACTCCCACTTGAAATGACCAAAATACCCCTTCTACTTAAAAAATAAAAAACTCTTCTTCCTCCCACCTATCTTCTTCCTCGCACCTCATCCAAAACCAAAACTTAAAATCAAAACTAATTAACATCCAAACCAATTAAATCTGCTGCCCTCCGCTTCCCGTCCCCGACCTCCCATGACATCGCCGCCTTCGTGAAGAAAGAGAGGAATATACAACAATTTCTGCATTTTGTGAAGATTAAAGAAAGATTTTCCTCTTCTTAAAAGTAGCGTGGATGCTTTTTATCCAATTACAAGCTAAAGAAGAAGAAGAACGCAGCTTCTCGGTTCTGGCCGTGCACTCTGTCAGCCTCTCGACCACCACGCGCATTTCAGACGCGTTCCTCCCCATCGTCTCCTTCACCAACCTTGCCTTCTCCTCCACCGCCCGCTCCTCCCACTCTCTCTTCCCTGCACAAGGGGAAGGGGATCGATGTTTCGCCGACAAGAGGTACTCCTCCATCTTCTTGGCCTCGTCGACCTTCCAGTTGGCTTCCAGGTCCCTCCTTCATCCTCCTCCCAAGCATCCCTTCATCCCGGATCGTAACCCTAACCTCGGGGTCCTCGTTGGCGATGTAAGGGATCTCAAAGGATCCCTCGATACAGAGGAGCGAATCGGCCGGGTCGCGAATCAGCAAGAACAAATCGCCTGGATCCAACAGCGATTTGGATTCCCAATTTTTGAAGTTTGGATTTTTTTTGTTAATTAAAATGGTCGAAGAAGGAAGATGAAATTAAAAAGGCTCGACGTCAGTGATGAAGAGGATGCAGGGCTCTCCAGCGGGATCTCTGCTTCTTCCTTCGAAGGACGCCGGCAAGGGGGTCGATGGCAGGAACCCAAAACCCGGCCCCGGCCTCCTCCTCTGCTGGACGAAGCAAACTTTGCTGCCCCCAAACCCAAAATCAAATCCCTCCCCAAAAATTGACGGAGTTGGACGATTGCGGAGATGATGAGCGGCAATTCCTTGACGTGGGCATCCTTTATTTTTGTGAAATTCTTGAAGTTGGAAATTATCTCATTTCGATTTAGCTGAATTTTCATCTGGGTGTACCTTATTTGCTTCACAATCTCTAGATGAGGTGAATTTAATCTCTTATTAGAGATGGAGGCATTGAGATGGGGCTATAAAAGTCATCTGGGCATCGTTGAAGGAGCTCCTAGAGCTTGGTTGAGCGCAAACGATTGATGTATTTGGCCTCCGACGAGGGTTTGCCTGAGAAGAAAACACGTGTTGGAAAGTGTTTTTTAAAAGGGGTGGAGTTAAATTTAACAAGGGAGGGTATTTTGGTCATTTTAGGTGGGGGTTTACCGGAGAAAAAAGAATATTCCGGCTCCAGGGACCCGAGAGTCCATTATCATCAAAACTTAGGGACGAGAAAATTATTTTCCAAAAGCTAGGGACCCTAGAAGGAAGGTGACCAAAGGTCAGGGACGTGAGAGTAATTTGCCCTATTTCTATTTCTCATGGTGTTCAGAATACGGACCCAACCCAGCCTTAATTACTAGGGGCTTTGGATACTTGATTCCTCGCTTTAAAGGAGAGAGCAAAGAATGAGCGCGAAGGCGGGCCCCAGCGGAGAGCAAGAACGGCGTCGCAGCAGCCACTGCTGCATATCCCACGCCTTCTCCCAGTCCGCCAGTGAAAATCTCCACAGGATCGCCGCTGTCCACGTGTCGTCCTCTCCTCCTCCTCCCGGCTCTCCCCGAAAACCGCTCACTGCCAGCGTACCTCCACTCTACGAAGGCGACCGGAGTTTCACCTTCGCCGACGTATTAAGCGCCGTCGTTTCGCTCTCCTCTCGCCTCCGCTCCTCTTCAGGTTCCAAACTAGTTCAAGTTTTTCTAGTGTAATTTTTTTTGTTTTCCGAAAAAAAAAGAATAAATGATTTTAGTCTTGGTAGGGTTAGAGAAGCCGGTGGAGTTGAACGGGGAATGTTACATGCCGAGGATAGTAGCGGTTTACATGCCGCCATCGGTGGAGTACGTCGTGTCGGTGCTCGCTGTTTTGAGGTGCGGCGACGCTTTCTTGCCTCTCGATCCTTCGTGGCCCAAGCATAGGGTTCTGTCCGTGCTTTCTTCGTCGGGTGCGAAGATCGTCATCACTTCGCGGTCGTCGTTCGCTGAGAGTAGCTATGCCGGGAGTGGCGGTTGGGATTGGATTGCGGGATGTGGTGATCGCGAGGTTTTGTGCTTCGAAGTTGAGGAGTTGGTGAGTGGAGATGGATGTGGCGGTGGTGGTGCGGGGTTGGAAATTGATTGGCCGTGCGAGAAGGGAGTGCAGAGGGCGTTCTGTTATTTGATGTACACGTCGGGGTCCACGGGAGTGCCCAAGGGTGTGTGCGGGACTGAACAAGGTAATTGCTTTGCATTGGTTTATGTTGCTTGATAGTGTGATCCCTGTTTTCCATTTTCGAGAAGTGATTTCGGGATAAAACACCTGTACGTGCTTGTTTACACCAATGGCTGTAGAGGTTTTTTAGAACACACATACTTTATCACGTGCTGACATGGACAATCTTCTATTTCAGGTCTGATGAATCGGTTTCTTTGGATGCATGAGTTGTTTCCCCTGTCTGGCAAGGAAGTTCTGTTGTTTAAAACATCAATAAGTTTTGTCGACCACTTGCAAGAGTTCCTCAGTGCAATGCTCTCTGGGTGTGCTTTGGCTATACCAACCTTCGATGTGCTGATAGCATACCCTTTTTCTCTTGTTCCACTGCTCCAGGTACAACTTTTGTTGTCTTCAATTTGCTCGGAAAAAGATGTTGTTGGACTTGATCAGTTTGTCAAATTATTGGAGCAGTATTTTAGTTGACAAGTTTGAACTGCCCTGCTAGGCCTACTCTGTCAATAGAATTACTGCTGTTCCTTCCCTGATGAGAGCGATTTTTCCTGCTTTTCGAAGCCAACACAATGTGCAGCAGATTCAGCAGTCTTTGAAGTTGCTTGTTCTAAGCGGTGAAGTTTTCTCTTTGTCCTTGTGGGATGCATTATCCAAGTTACTACCTGAGACTTCTATCTTAAACATATATGGGAGCACAGAGGTTAGTCATATGGTTTCAATTTCAGTGTCTTCTTCCCGATACCTTGTTTTTAATGTTTGGCCGTGCTCACTTAGCGATTCTTGTTTCTCATCAAATGAAGAAGTATCACGAGGAGGCCAATATCTGATGCTATATTTTTTTTGTTGATTAACTGTCTTTATAACGGATACACCACATTGTTGTTTGCCTTTATTAACAATCAGATTGTTCTATATTTCAAATACTAGGAGTTTGGATTTTTACTCTCATTCTTGTTTGGGGCTGTATCCTCTTGCCTACTAGTTTTATTCTTTGCCGTTCTATTTATGCCAGCTGCCTGGGTGGGGGAGTGGGGTTAAGGTTTGCAGTTTTACTATTTGAGAAAGGTGGAAGCTGTCTGCTCAGATTTCCATTTTTAATGCAGAAACATTTGTATTAAGGTATCAGGCGATTGCACATATTTTGATTGCAAGAAGTTGCCAATGATTTTGGACAAGGAAGCAGTAACAAGTGTCCCTATTGGTGTGCCCATCTCTAATTGTCACGTGGCTCTTGTTCGTGACTCTGATAAACCCGAGGAGGGAGAGATTCTTGTTGGTGGTCTCTGTCTTTCTAGTGGTTACTTAATGGAGAGTGCTGTTATGCCTTTTGACCATGTGAAAGTGCAGTCAAACATCAGCTGCTTCTGTTCTGAAGATGACTGTGGCAATCAACTATACTACAGAAGTGGTGATCTTGCAAGGAAGCTTGAATCTGGTGATTTGGTGTTTCTCGGGAGAAATGATCGTATTGTTAAAGTCAATGGGCAACGCGTGGCTTTGGAAGAGATTGAAAACACTCTCAGGGAGCATCCTGATGTAGCTGATGCTGCTGTGGTCTCTCGTGGTAGCCCAGGGGAGCTTGTCCTTATGGAAGCATTTTTGCTCCTAAAAGATAAAGAGGAATCTGTTGACTCTGTCAGAGTTTCCCTTAGAAGTTGGATGGTGAACAGAGTCCCCTCAGCTATGATCCCTAATCATTTTTCAATCATAGAATCGTTGCCTATATCTTCTACTGGAAAGGTTGATTATGCTTTACTTGCAAGCTCCGAGTCTTATGACAGAGCTGTTGCGCAAGAAGAGGCCGGCAATGGTTTCACAGGGGATCTCTTGCAAGTCATTAAAAAGGTTCACTTTACCACAAAAATTCCCAACATCCATTTTTTTATTTACTTAATCACGGCTCTTTGTTGCGTGAGTATCACATTCCTTCTATAACTAGGCTTCCTATGTTCCAAAAAAAAACCTTTGCCTAGTATATTAATTTCCAAAGAGATGATTAGCTGGCTTGCTTTAAAGCTACTGGCTCTTGGAAACAAGCATATGCTATATGGAGATACCCAGGGTGTCGTGAAAATTTTTCTTCTCATTTTCAAAATCCAAGAAAAATAGGCTTGAAAAGGTGAGGCTAGTTCTTTTGTAACATTCCTCTATAACTAGGCTTCCTATGTTCCAAAAAAGAACCTTTCTTAGTATACTAATTTCCAAAGATATGATTAGCTGGCTTGCTTTAAAGCTCACCCGCTCTTGGGAATAAGCATATGCTATATTGAAATACCCAGGGTGTCGGGAAAATTTATGCTTCTCATTCCAAAAGCCAAGAGAAATAGGCTTGAAAATGCAAGGCTAGTTCTTTTGTGATATTGATAGTAATTTTTTGATATAATTGTTGCATTCGTTAAAATTTTGCCGAAGACGGTCTATTTTGTTGTTGATTATTTGGCGGCACAGTAACCCACAATGCACAGTAACCATTTATCCTTGAAGCTTGTTTATCTTAACAGGAAAATTGTTATGATTGCTTTATGTTCACAGGCTTTTTGTGACGCATTGATGATCAAAGATATTTGTGATGGTGACGATTTCTTTGCAATGGGTGGTAATTCCATTACTGCAGCACATGTTGCTTATAATCTTGGGATTGATATGAGACTGGTTTATAGCTTTCCTACTCCAATCAGGCTATATACCGCTTTCCTAGATGGAAAGGAATCTTGTAATATGAACTTCCAAAGTAGTCCGAATTGGAAGTTTGAGAATGAGAACACACAAGGTTCAGATGATTTGGAAGCTCCTGATATTCTTAGCCTTAGATCTCATGATTCACTCTGGAAAGGCCCTTGTCAAGAGAGTGATGATCGAGGTGTTCAAAGTAAACGTTTGAAATTGGATTCAGACAATTATGTTTCCTTGAGGAGTGCTACTTCAAATGATGATATTAATTACCGTTCTTCAGTTCCAATGCCATGCTCGTTGAGCCGGGGCAACAAGGTTATGTATGAGAGGGAATGCTCAAGCAAGGTAGCTCAAACATTGTGGTCGTCAAAAGTTCTGAAAGGAGAGGGTCATTCCATAAACGAATTGTGGAAAATTAACATGGATTCTTGTGTGGATGCATCACCACTTGTAGTTCTCAAAGATGACGATATGTTTTTATTTATTGGTTCTCATTCGCGAAAATTTGTTTGTGTTCACGCCGGCAGGTATGATCGCCTTTGCCTTTGAAATTTTATATACTCTATATGAAGTTTCCATCTTTTCTTCGTTACTTTTTTAATTGTTAAGAAGGCTTCTTATCTTGGTTGAATGAGTGGTGAATCACATTGTTTTAGGTAAAGAGTTTTACCATGGTAAAAAAAATTGTTTGGGGATAATTAGCATAAAAAACCTATTGATGCACAGTCAGAGCTTTTGCTTGCTGCTAAAGAGTAATTGCTGGGAATTATTTCACTCAGTGGCTAATGTTTGCAATTAGAAGTTCTCAGTTTGTGTCAAGAGTTTTGCTGCATTGTGAGGATAAAATAAGAACAAAGAGTGACACTGAAAGAAAAGGAAGTCAAGATTTCATTAAGCTGCATCTGCTTTTTGCATGAATGACCTGATAAATAAATTAAATGTCAGTAGGAAATCTTGTCGTTCTGTCTGAATATTTCCTTTTTGACTTTACTGTAGTGGAGCAGTTCAGTGGGAAGCCACATTGGAAGGACGAATTGAATGCTCAGCAGCAGTTCTTGATGACTTTTCTCAGGTTGTTTTTCCTTCCTATCGATTATTATGTTTTTCCGCGGTGCACTGAGGCCTTCAAATGTTTCTGCAGTCTGACTGATTGAATAAAAAATGGTTTACCGTGAGCATCAGGTTGTTGTTGGTTGCTACAAAGGAAAGATATATTTCTTAGATTTTGACAATGGCAATTTATGCTGGAGCTTCCAAACAAGTGGAGAGGTATGCTAAGGAAATATTCACCTTTTCTGATCGATTTCTTTCCTTCACGGGCGAATTGTTTCGGACCTGTATCATATAGTTAACTTGGTACTCCATTGGATTTTGCACTATGCACACATCTTAGACAGTGTTGGGCTACAGCTCTTGAGAATTTATTTTTAATTCTAATTCCTGGGATAAGAGAATTATTTTGCTTAATGGTAGAATTGTCTGCCTGTCTACCATCTCTAGAAAATGAAAAGGCGGCTTGAATCAACTAGGTACTCACTACTTACCTTATAAGTTTAAGAGCGCCCAATGACGTAAGAAGGCGATCTATGCTCAGCGGTAATTAAAACCTAATGTATATAGGTCAGAAATATGCCAGTCTCTTCACTTCTGCAAAGCACACATATTTTGAAATGCTGGGTGCAAGTTTTTATATTTTCTTTCTTTTTAGAACTGTATTCCTTTTACTTTCAGTATGGATCAACTCAAGATTCATTTCTCTACTGTATTGCTAATTAATTTTTGTGACTTATCTGAAGGTGAAGTCACAGCCAGTTGTGGACAAGTGTAGACAATTGATATGGTAATGATGTTGGCACCGTTTCAATCTCATGTTATATCTGCTGAGATT
The DNA here is from genome assembly GCA_963995505.1 of Hypericum androsaemum. Lineage (NCBI taxonomy): Eukaryota > Viridiplantae > Streptophyta > Magnoliopsida > Malpighiales > Hypericaceae > Hypericum > Hypericum androsaemum. The sequence goes on from OZ023194.1 coordinate 11,926,467, forward strand.
ACTGTTCTGTTTCCACACGCTACACACATATGTGTTTTCTTGTTTCATCTTCTTCTTGATGCAGCAATTTTTTTGTTTTACAAACACACACTAACTTTTCAAACTATCTGTGCAGGTGTGGCTCACATGACCATAACTTGTATGGTCTTGATTACAGGAATCATTGTTGCTTCTATAAGCTTCCTTGCGGTGGGAGTATTTATGGGTCACCTGCAATAGATGAGGTGAATGCTTTTCTATTTCAAGAGACTGACTTATTTTCTTTTGTCCTTGGTTACGTGTTTCATATCTTTGGTTGATTCAAATTTTAGGCTAGTCTTGTTTCATATGACAGCTACCTGCATCTTTAGTTTTCAACCACTTGTCATATGTAGTCCCTTGTTTTACATGCTCAGAACAGAATCTGCTGCTCTTAAATTTGGCAAGTGGTTTTGTTTTACATGCTCAGAACAGAATCTGCTGCCATCATTTCCTGCACAGCCTTTCTCTTCTCAATTTGTGTTGCTCGCAATATTATGCATTGGAACTCTTGAGGTCTAAATGTCTGCTAGCCGCATTTATGGAAACTCATATATTTCTGTCTTCCACAGTGTGCTTTATGTGCATTTTTTGTCTTTATCCTAACAGAGAATCTGCTAATGCATTTTTGTTAGTCCGTCCGTCTTTTGAGGATGGAGTGATGCATGTAATCTACTTCAGAGAAATACTTGGTTGTAGCAGAGGGACAGAACTGCTTGTATATAAAATGATGGCATGCTGCAAGTCAAATAGATATGTGAATTTGCAAGAGAGAGTATTATTAATGGTTGTTCTTCGTAATGAAACTCAAATCAAAATGTGAGTTATTGTCCTCTTCTTAGGAACACGACTTGATTTACGTGGGATCAACAAGTGGCCGAGTAACAGCTTTGTCAGTCAAGGTGCAAGTTAAAATTCTTTTTTTCTATAATTTGAGAATGCATGTGATAAAATTGCAATCCAACTTATTCATCTGCTTGTCCATCTTTCTCTTGTTTCTTTATTTCTACCTTTCATATTTGATGCTGTTCATGACACAATTGCAGATTGCTTCATTCTGAGCCGACAAATACTGCTGTAGTTATCATTATCGGCAATGAGTTTTTGTCTAAGGCTCTAAGAAGCTGAACCGTTGTTCTGGTTTTTTGATCCTGGAAACAACTCCAAAGTAAAATAACAACGTTTTTTGAATCCTAGGATACATTGAAACCGAAATTTTTAATTCTTGAGAATGGCAAGGAAATAGTCTTCTGCGGTGTGATTTTTGCTCCCCTTCTTAACTCCTTAAATCTAGTACTAAGTCGTTACTGATGTAATCACAATCTTGTCAGGGCCATCCAGAGCCTATGGTTCTCAATAGGTGATTTGTAGATGAATCTGCTGAGTCTTTTGGCATGGGCTAGCTGTTTTCTTACAGGTCCTAACTGGGTTGCAGGAAACACCTTTCCATGCATCATGGCAGTGTGAGCTCGAGGTACCCATTTTTGGGTCAATTTCTGTTGGTTATCCTTCAGGCAATGGTAAATATATATGGTTGTATCATTTTCTTATTTGATGACTTGCTTCCTATGATGATAGAATATAAACGGGCCTTTCCATTTTGGTTCAGTTATTTGTTGTCTGGTAGATGGGAGTATTGTGGTGTTGGACCATGGTGGAGGCATTGTTTGGAAGGTATGACTCTTCATTATTTTAGGATTACTATTTACCTTGCATTTTGCTCTATTCTCTCCTCTAATGTGGCACTTTCTTAAATGAAGGGTGAAAGAAAATAATTTACATTTAATGACAGTTCATTTCCTTTTCATAGAGGATAATATTATCTTGCCTTGTGATTCCAGCCTCAAGTGATTTTTCAGACTACATTTCTTTTCTTTTTTCCTTCAATTTGTAATTTCTCTTTTCTTCAGAATCAGGTTGGTGGTCCTGTATTTGCTGGCTCCTGCACCAGTTTGGTGCTCCCATCTCAGGTAAGAGGTTCTTGCATCTGTATTACCAATAGCCCTAATAACTGCAGTCTTTTGCTATGGCCTTTGTTTTGACTACCAGATGAACCTTCTATTATCAGAAAATAAATTCTAGGAAAACTGGTAGAAACTGAATAACTAAGCTTTTCAACCAAGGATATGCCAGATAGTGACTTATGTTGGAGAGAATCCCACATCGGAAGTTGCAAGTGGGTTGGGCCTGTTTATAAGTGTGGAGGATCCACCTACTCACTACCTTAAGGTTTTGAGTAGGATATGGAAATTCCTATATGGTATCAGAGCCAAATGCTCTAACGAGCCCATGGTCCGTTGTGCTCGCACGGCCCGCCTTTGAAAGCACGAGAGGCAGTGTGAAGCCCGTGCAAACTTCAGCCCGATGGGCTTTGTTTGAGGGGGCGTGTTGGAGAGAATCCCACATCGGAAGTTGCAAGTGGGTTGGGCCTGTTTATAAGTGTGGAGGATCCACCTACTCGCTACCTTAAGGTTTTGGGTAGGATATGGAAATTCCTATAACTTAGTCCGTGCAATTTTGATTCCAAGATTTCAAGTTTGAGATTTAAAACATTTCTTAAGTTTTACATAACATTTGTAAAAGATAGCAAAATGAATGAGATCACCCCCTTGTTACATTTTCTCTTGGGCTTTCTGCACAATTAACTCTAAGGTCGTAATTCCTCCTTTACGTGAAGAGAATGAGTGGTGAGAGGAACTATTGTCCTTGAGTGGGCTATGGATTTGGAGGACTATACATTGTCTCTCGGGCCTATAGTTTCTTCACTCATTGCTTTCATGCAAGGGAGGAATTAAGGGCTCACTGTGGATTTTCAGTAAATCTAAGAGGAAATGCATAGAGGCGATCGTTTCTTTTGCTATCTTTTGGTCCATATGGGGAGAGAAATAATATGGTGTTTCATAGGCAATAAATACCCTTTCCTGATTTTGTGAATATATAATATAGACATTTGTCTTTTCTCTATTAGGGTTTAGAGATTAGGGATTAGGGTTTAGGGTTAGGCTTAACTATAAATATTCGTTAAACCATATTCTAGACTTCGTGGGTTTTGTGTGGTAATGGACCACCTTGAACTACATGAATGCACATCTTTTAATATTCGTTAAAACATGTTCTCTTCTCTCGTACACACTACTGCTGGTGATGGTCTGTTTAGAAACTTGGGTTCAAGATCACATTATAGTATCTAGCCTCTGGAATTGTTAGGCGATTTGATTGTTCTTCTTCTTCTTCAGACCTAAACGTGTTCTTTCATGTTCATTGCTGTTGTGTTGAACGTGTTGCCAACATCCTGTGAGGAATTATATATATTTTTCTTAAGCTTTTTTCTCTTACCTCATGCACCCCCTTGAATTAGATATGAATCTGATTTTTCTATGTTTACCTGTCTGTGAAAGATTCTAATATGCTCAAGGAATGGAAGTATTTATTCGTTCGAAATGGTATGGCCTATTCTTTATACTATGAATCTTCATTGATATCAGCTTTTTGCTAATTACTAAATGTTGTTTGCTGGCATGGGCTTCCACGTGTGCTGATCTTGTAATTGCAATTTTATGCGATGGTTGTTGCTATCTCTTGTACTGCAGTTACCTATCATACAATTTTATGATTATATGATTGGGATGTAAAAGGAGAATGATTACAGGTTATCGTATCATTAATACTTCAACTTCCAGTCTAAGGAGTTGCTTGTTAATCCAATAAAGAATGGGAGTAACTTCTGTCTACGGTTTCTCTACATCTTGTTTCTTAAAACATGAAAATGTTCCGAGAAGCTTTTATGCATTCATTTGTCCATATAAGTTTGTTTACATGGTCACATCAGTACCCTTATCATGCTAGTGACTTTGTCTGCCGCGTAACAATTTTTCATAAATTGGGGGATGTATTTATTGTCAACATTTTTCATGCTCAGTTCATATCTTTTCGCCTACTTCTTTTCCTGGGAGAATTTCCCCCCTTGTGTAATTCACTCAGACGACTCTTATGATCTCCTAACGATGTTTGCTTGGGAAACCGCGCCACTTCTGTTTGATACCTGAAATTATCGATGTCTAATCAGATGTCAATGAAAATTTTCCTTTTTCCCCTTTATATGTCTGGTTTCAATTTCTTACGATATGACATCTTATTGTGATTGTGCCCAAGGGTTTACTATTTTGTTGCAAACTAACTGTAATGGTCAGGGGACTGGAGATCGTCTCTGGGAATACAATGTGGGAGATCCAATCACAGCATCTGCTTACGTAGATGAGCACTTGCAGCTTGTTTCGGATACATCTCTTTCTTCAGACAGGTAAGAGTATATATGCAATTACTAGCAGTCATTAGTAGTTCCTATTACATTCCGTTTGTCCGAACATTTTGCAGGTTAGTTTCCGTGTGTGCTAGTTCAGGAAGGATACATTTGCTTTCTATTAGCTTCAGTGACAGAGAAGAGAAAAGTCAGAGAAAAAGTGTTAAGGTCGAAGAATTTGCGAGATTGGAACTCCCGGGAGAGATATTCTCTTCGCCCGTGATGGTTGGAGGCAGGCTTTTCGTTGGTTGCAGGGATGATCATGTTTATTGCATCAAAGTTCAATTTGGAAATTCACTGCAAAAGTAAAAATCTAGAATGCAGAACACTTTTCGTTGGACTGTCTAATCCGTATTCGAACGGACGGGTAGAGACCACAAAGAGCAACATAACTCTCCCTATTAAGTGGAAACAAATTGTAAAAATCGTGAAAACTATGGTCTTAATGACAATCACTGCTCTATCTAATCTCAAAGTGGAAAAGAAATTAAGAATTAAGAGGTGGTTCAAAATGGGATTTACAAGTGAATCAAAGTGAAGCTCAGTGTCTTGGATGAACCTTCTTCCTCTTGACTTGGCAATTACAATCATGAGCATTCCTCATGCAACCAAACTTCCTCTTCATTTACCTCCACATTCTGACTCTCCCTTTCTTCGCCTTATGGTGGTGCATCCACTCTCTCTCTCTTTCTTGATCACCATGCATTCTTTCTCCAGCTCCGTCACCTTGATGCTCATTTTCGCCAGATCGTCTATGACCTCCTCCTCGTTGAACCCCGCCTTTCCTTCCGATGTCGACTGCTCCTCCACCTCAGGGTTCTCTCTTCTCAACTTGTCGTCAAACGCGTGCGCGACCACGCCGCGCAGCTGCAACTGTGCGACAAACAGCACGTTGATCATGACCCGAACTGGCAAACGGTGGTGCCGCGATGCGTGTTCGAGGGCTTCAGGTGACAATTTGTTGCATTCCAACACTTCACAGACCTGCTCCTTTTCCTTCTGTGTCAGGTAGGTAGGTATGCTTCTCTAGGTAAATGTCAAATTGCCCTGTAGATTCCATCAGCGTTTGTCTTGGTTCCACAAGATGCAGCCTTGGACATTTCGGCCGGAGAAACAAACGTATCGATCTTCAGATCTACGTCGCTCGAGATCTCCATTAGAAATTCTTCTATGAGATCCGCAACTAGTGTAAATCCATATGTATCAGAAGAATTGTAGTTACTGTAGTAATGCTTCAGGACTCTCTTCACACATTCAATGTCATACTGTACTTCCTTTGCATAACCTTAAGAAGGTATCATAAGGTCTTTGCTCTCCAATCCGTTCCTACATTCGTCACTGACCTCCAAGAAAATCGCAGACCGGAGCATTTCGAACAACAGTGTCGATGGAATTAGTCCTTTCTGATCAGGCATAACCCTCTCCATCGCTTCGACGACATCTCTTCGAGATTTTGCCTCTTCTTTCTCTGTGGAGAGAACCCATTTCTTCACGTACTGGCAAACCGACGCAGCCACGTACTTCGGAGGCACTCCGCGCTGATACATTGAACAATTAGTATGCTCGTATAGCTGCAAGGGAAGTGCTGTGAGATCCTCCTCTTTACAATCAAGAACAAACAGCCTTCTCCTCGCATTCGGCGTACAATCTTCCTCCTCGCCTTCGATGTCCTCGCCACCTAGCAGGCGAGGATCAAGAAGGGCCTTCTCGATGATGGATTCCACACAGTCAGCAACCAAGCCTAACTGATCCGCTTGCTCAAGCAAACAGCCAACCGAACGAAGCGCCTTGATGCTCTCATTCCAGCTCGGAAGGACTCTCCGTTCGAAGAAGAATAATGCGCAATTCATCAGGTTGTTCTTGCTGTGACTCTCAGTCATCTCCAAGAAGTCAGCCAGGCAGATAACAGGAATGACATTCTCTGTCGACAAGAAGTCTGGCTCGAAACCACGGCAGAATCTCGCCACGAGCTTGAATATCTCGGGTTTGAAACTAGCCGGGATGTCGCAAAGAAGGGACATGAGATCTTGACTTGCATTGTCTTGGAGCAGGGATGCAACCTTGGCTGATTTCTTAGCCATTAGTTCCTACAAGGATCACATAATACACATTCTCCAACGATGAGTTTTAAATCACATGGTACTAAACCGGACACACACAAAAAACCCGAGTGCGAAGAATGATTATGGTGTACACTTACAATGTCTACAGAAAAAGGCAGGCCACGCATATAAGGCTGGACTTCTGATGAGGGGTCAAGCCTCCATGTCCTGAAGCTGTCATGAAAAATGATTATGGAAACTTGAGCATAATTAAAACTAAGCGAAAGGGCAAGCGAAGCTCAGTTTTTCATAAGAAGACGAAGATTATTACTCGGATGGTGCATCTCTGCCGGGCAATTTCAAGAATTCAAACTCGATACGTCTTACTCAAACTCGATTAACTCTTTATTGCGGATTTCACATGTTACCTCTATTTATTTTCTTATGTGAAAATTGGTTCTTCTATTCAAACCCAAGAATCTCAACGTTCAAAACTGCAGAGATTTGCCTGGGCCCGAAATATGGGATTCGGTTATTTTGTTATCTATCCTTGTTGGGACAAATAAATGTGCATCTTCACAAATTGATATTTTGTTATCTTTAAATTTTATTGCTCATAATATTAATGGAAAAAACTACATTTTGACTTCTTTTTACCAAATATATTAGTAATTTTTGTTGTAGTGTGGATTAGGAAAAATCTCTATCATCTGATCCGCAAAATCTCACAGGCAAATCATTACAAGCTTGTGCATGGCGAGAGAGGTCCTTGTAAGTGCTTGAAGACTTTGGGATCAAACAAAGGGTAATCTTGCTTGTAACAATTCTTGCAAGGTCGATGCTCGTGTCACTAAAGCGCCATTGGATGCTTGTATAAAAGGAGAGGCAGCCCGCCCCTCGCACGCGAGGAGGCGTTCCGGTGCTGCGAGGAGGAGCAGGGAGCAGAATGATAGGGCTAAGAAAGATGAAGTTGGTGCCATGATCGGTTTCGTATCAGTGAAGGCACTGTACTGTGTCCATAATATATACATAGATGCTTCTCCAAATCTTATGTATAGATGAACTCTTGTTACATGTTTGGTATTTCTCGTAACTTTGTTCAATGAACTTCAGCAACTTTCCGACACCTTCGAACCTCTGTAAGAAAACAAGCGTACCGCGTTCTGGTAAGTAGTATCGGCCAGTTCTTCTTTGGTGACTTCTAGCAAGGATGAGACATAGTTGAGTACCTGAAACAATCAGTAGCGCTCCATTAATGTCTTTGGAATAGCATCCTGAAACAAATACACTCAATTGGAGTTGCCCCCGGGTACACTAGCTAGACATGAACTCGGTAAGAAAAACTGTCGGCTACGTTTTAAGTGTATTTTGTAAATCGTGACCGAATTGGGGATCCATGGTTACGGAGACGGTAAAAAAAACTGTCGGTTATGGTTAAATGGTCGTTTTAACCAGCTTAGACAATGGTTAGATCACAACAGACTGTAGTTTAACCACCATTGTAGACCGGGTGGACCAAGTGAACCATAAAAATTAGGATTTTCAGGTCGCCTCCCGGTTTAACCAGAAAAATCGCATGTCTGGCCTCTTTAGTTTTACTTTTTGGGTCAACAGGAGTCGTAGAACAACCGGATTTTGGACGATTCGACCACTGCTTGGGTTACCAGAAAACAATTCCTTCTTTTTAAAATCATAGATTTAGAAATAAAAGATATTACTTCTCTCCTTTTTTATTTTCTTTTTTATTTGTCGTTAAACCTACTGTTTAAATTGCCATTAACTGGCAGTTTAACCGTAACCGCCTTGCCAACGGTTTCCGAGTACCTCTAATTTTTGGTCAACGGTTTTAAACAAGAACCACAGATTTCATGGTTTGAAACCGAACCGTGGTCAGGGCTAATACTAGCAGAAAGAGGTTAGGGCGAGGCTTACGTTGTGGATATTTGCTGGATGATTAAGTGTTTGCTTTGGCACCGGTGTCAAATCTTTTGAACCTTGGGAATAGTCAGCTGGCTCCAAAACAGAACTCTCACCATGAGATCGAACCTCTTCAGAAACCGGATGATCCTCATCAACTGCAAACAAGGAGTCAACGTCCACGGTTGGCAGTGCATCGGGTGCGTCGGTTTCCAGCAAGATTCTGTCCGAAGGAACCTACAATGAGATAGAAGATTAAATTTTGCGATAGCTTCAAGATGATAGCATCTCTGAGATTAAAAAAACACTAACCGCCTTAAGCATTTTCTTGGCCTTCTGAACCTTCATAGCCATCAGGAAACCAGAGAAGGAGAAATAAGCACCGAGCTTAGCATATTCAGGAACCATCTCAGCAGAACCAAGGAATGAATGAAGGATGACACCGGCAGGGAAAGGCCCTGTGTTTCTGAGAATTTTCAAGTTTACAACAGAAAACAATGTAGTCAATACTTTGGAGAAGACTCGAAAATTCTAAGGGACGGAACCAGATGGCAGAGCCTCTTACTTCATTATCTCAAGTAGATCACCAAATGCACGAACACAGTGAACCGACACTGGCTTGTTCAACTGTTTAGCAAGTTCAAGCTGTTTCTGGAAGACTTCCACCTGGTGAGCAGAATCTAATATCAGGGTACTGGGTGAATGATCTCCTCCAAGGCACAAAAGTAGCAAGTTATTGAACGCCACACCAAACAGACTACGGGAATTGCAAACCAACTCCGAAAATCGCACGAAGAGAAATGCGAAGAATAGCAAGGGTTTAAGGAAGACCAATGAGATATCCGTACCTGATCCCCGAAATCAATCTTCTTCCCATGGGAGCCCTTATCCAAACCAATCTGAAACGAAACGCGCAAACAAAGACAAGCTCAAAGTGAAGCTCTAAGGAAACCAATCAGAATGAGGAAAGTAGGAATCTTTCCAAACCTCTCCAACAGCAGCAGATGGGGTGGCCTCAAAGTACTCCTTGAGTGTGACAAACCAGTTTGGAGTCCTCTCCTCAATGAACCTGCACCAATCAAAAACAGAAAAAAGCTCCAATCTTTATCCAAAAACTAAACCAAACATCACCAATTCCAACTCAACAAACACAAAAGAAGAGAACTTGGTACCATGGGTGTAGACCAAAGCAAGGAATAACACAAGGGTATTGCTCACCCATCTCTTTCACCAATTTCCAGTCATTCTAAACCCAACAAGAAGGGCACCAAATTATCATCAGAAAGGGACCAACATGAAGAACCCAGTAAAGCTTTGATGGAGTTGAAGATGGGTATACCTCGGAGACGCCGTTGACGGCGAAACGGGAGACGCCGGTGGAGAGAGCGGCGGAGATGAGATGTGGGGTTTTGGAGAGGATTCTTGGGTCTTGGAGGTGGCAGTGTGCGTCGAACAGCTTCATTAGAGGCTAATTGGGCGTTGTTCTTCTTTTCCCAAATGGCGGCTTTAACTTGGTAGTTGCACAAGGATCCCGCGGCGGCCTCGGTCGGTAAGCCGACCACAGCACGTCATCTGAAGCGTATCTTAGGTTATCGCCGGTCGTCAGGGATTTGGTTATGGAATGCCAAATTCAACCAAGAACGTCCGAGATGATTTAATAATTAACTTAGTTACGATTCAATATTTACTTAGTTATGGTTACTATCTATTAGTTCGTATTTATCCCATCTAAGATAAATCGGAATCGTCCCAGTTATCCAGTTACGATACAATGATTTACCTAGTTATTTATGACACAATAGTTTACCCAGTTACGATTCAATAGTTGTGAGATTTTTTTATTTTGCTCATTGTATTTCTATATTTTTGCAAAAAAATCCCTGCTGGCCTCCGGCACCAAATCTTGTCCCGTCGTCAGGGGTTAGAAAAGGAACAAAACCAAAAACAAGACAACAGGACTAATCCAGAACACAAATTTGGTTCAGACCGGATCCAAAAAAGAGGGAACAGATTTGATCCTGGAACAAGAATTCAGGACGGACCTAACTTTAAATGGACCAAGGGTAGTATTGTAATTAAATAGACAATCAACAGGAAAAAAATGAAAAAGAGGGAAGCGCGTGTCTCTGTGGGGTGTGGGGTTGGTGGTTGACATGTCACTTTTGTTGGATTAGTTTCTCTCTCTAATATATATAATTTAATTTTTTGTGGCTCATTGTTTGGCATACCATTTAACATATAATTTAATTAATTTTCTTATTATAAATATTTTAAATAATCAGACATACCATTCGATATAATTAAGCATACTATTTGATATAACCGAACAAACTATTTAATATAACCAGACATATGATGAGTGTGGAAATACTCTATCATCCATGTATGTTTAGTGTCGATTTTCCATTGTTTCTAGTGTTTTTGTGTGTTATGTATCGTTGTATTGTTATATATTGTGCTTTGAACGTTTTAGTGTAGTTCTTGTGATTTTTATTACATTTCGTTCATGTTATTACTAGGAGACTATATGGTGATGCGAGGAGGATATTGGTGCACTTTGGAGCGTGTCATAGGCGATCGGATCAGCCGGGACAATTGGCGTTTTACGAGACCCAAGAAAGCGTGGAGCAAAACTGACTTCTTACGACTCAAATGCCGAAAACTTTCTCATCCGAAGTCCAATGGAGGCAAGCAAGGTGGTGCTGGAAAGAAGACATTCGGAGCTACAACTTTATCTTCATGGACTTCTTTAAATTCGGAGTCCAAGTGGGAGAAAAATCGAGTCCAAAGTTGACCTTCGAATCTACCAACAAATCTGACGAGTGGGCCAAATTGTTTTGGGCCCATTTTTGGGCATGAATAGTGAATTTCATGGCTGGCACTTTCTTAGCCAAAAACTTGTATAAATAGCTTCCTTGGCTTATTTTGAAAGCTAACTAACTTGAACCTTAGGCTTTGAGATATTTTGCTAAAAATACTCACCTACTCTCATCTTCCATCTTAGTGGAGAAAACTTTAGCTCTCTATTGTTAAAGCTTGTGTAGAGAACTTGAAGGAGATATTTTGGGAGCTTGAAGATCATCTTGAGCTTTCTTTATCTTTCTCTTTTATGTTTATGCTTTGCTTGCTTTGTTCAATGGATGTGTTATGTTATTTGGTGAATATGTGTGAGTAGTTGATTAGTGAGTTTGGTGCCTTGATGGTACCTACTTAGCCAATGGTTTAGGGGGTTAACATGCCTAGGTATGTGTACTAGTTAATGAGCTTAATGCTTAATCTCGTTTGATCACCTTGATTATAAACTTGGTTAATGTTAATCGCCGAGAGGGGTTAGGATTAACAGACTATTTAACTAGTTGAGTAGAAACCTATTGATGAGAGATCACCTTAGGTGACTAGTTATTCAAAGGATGGTGATTATAGTTGGTGTTTAGTTAGATTAGATGGCTAATTTGTCGCGAGAGCGTGGTTAGTTCATCTAAGTCTAGTTAAGAATCGATTTAGACTAGTTTGTCGCGAGAGCGTTGATTAGTTGCCTTCGAAACATCCGGACCATATCATGAACTTTATAAACTCCATAAGCCATTTGGTTATTTAGGTTGTCATTGGTACCAAGCTCACTCTTATTTTAAGTGTTTAAACTATCACCTTGTTTAGTTGCAATTTTATTTCAAGTAGCATATTGTGTTTGGAATTGACACCTCCATTTCTTATAGTCCTAAACTAGTGGTAGAGTCGAGTTTGCGGCCTAGCTTAGTCCTTGTGGGACGACAATTCCTTACTTACTCATTATTGCAAGAGGGGTGAAAAACCTTCCTTTCAATTGGCGCCGTTGCCGGGGATTAAGTACTAGACGCTTAATTTGGCTTATGAACTTGGATTGGGATATTTATTTTTTTGTTTACTTGGTTACTGTTACTTAGTGCCTTTGTTGTTTGTCTTACAATGTACTTATTTGTCGCATGCGCTCAACTCGCTCAACGTACAACATTCCGATCGGAGTAGACGTTGACATTGGATACTTGGAAAGGGTATTGCGACAAGAGAGAAGGACACAAGCAAAGATGAATCAACAACCTCATGTGCAAGAAGCTCCACAAGGAGCTCCACAAGGCGATGCGCAAGGAATTGGAGTTCCTCGAAGGTCTCTCATGGACTATGCTAGGCCCACCTTGAGAGGGGCAATATCTGGAGTTCCTAGGCCTGCTATTCAAGCTAACACCTTCGAGATCAAGCCAACGGTGATTCACATGCTCCAAGCTTCGGTCCAATTCTATGGATTACTGAATGAAGATCCCAACGACCATATTGCTAATTTTCTGGAGATAGCCGACACCTTCAAGCACAATAGAGCTACCGACGATGCTGTGAAGCTGAGGTTGTTCCCATTTACCTTGAAGGACAAAGCAAAGATATGGTATAAGGATCTGGTTGGGACAACAATTACAACATGGGAAGAGCTAGCTAATGCCTTCCTTGACAAGTATTTTCCCTTCTCCAAGACAAATAGACTCGTGAAGGACATTAACAACTTCCAACTATTCGAGAATGAGTCGTTGAGTAAAGCTTGGGAGAGATTCAAGGGATTACAAAAGAGTTGTCCACACCACAATATATCAGAGGAGTCTTTACTCCAAACTTTTTACTTTGGTCTTGGACCCTCTACAAGGGGGACGGTTGATGCTGCCTCTAATGGATCCTTTTTGAGAAGAGAGAGAGATGATGCCTACCACATCATGGAAGAATTAGCAGCTACAAACATCCTTATGGCAAATGAGAGAGGAAGACAACCTATTAGCCAGGAAAAGGGAGTGATTGATGTTGACGTTGCCTCCTCTATTCAAGCCCAATTGGCATTGTTGGCAAGAAAAGTGAACGATCTTAGCTTGAACAAAACTAATGCGGCAGCCGTAAGGACGACTTGTGAAGCGTGTGGAAATGTTGGCCACGAGATGCAAGAATGTGCTATGATGAACACGAAAGTGGAGCAAGCACACTTTGTTGGTGGCCAAGGCCAAGGCCAAGGTCAAGGGGAAAATAGGATGAAAAATAACCCCTATTCCTCTACATACAATTCGGGGTGGAGAAATCACCCAAACTTCTCTTGGAAGGGAGGAAATAGTGGCAAAAATATGGTGATGGTCCCTGATAAAGGACCTCCTCTTCGGTATCAAACTCAAGGGCCCCCTCCGGGTTTCCAACCACGTGCGTTCTTGACAGATAGAATGGGCGTTATGGAGGAGAAGTTTGAGAAGATGGATAAGTTTATGCACGAAGTTGGAGGTGTGGTTAGCCAACAAAGCCAAATTTTGGTAGCCATACAACAACAAGGTGTACGGCAGAACAACTTGGAGCAAATTCTCAAGGGACAAGCTACCGCGATGCATAATATGGAGACTCAACTTGGAAAAATTGCAAAGGCGAGTTCCCATAGAGCTTCCGGCTCCCTTCCAAGCTCCATAGAAATAAATCCTCGAGGAAATGTGAATACAATTTCTTTGAGGAGTGGTAAGGAAATAGCTTCTCAAGAGGCAACCCGGAAGAACAATGACGATCCTATGGAAGCCAATGAGGAGGAGAAAGAAGTAGAGGCAGAGAGAGAGAGAGAAGTTCACCGGTTGAGAGTGCTGAAGAAGAAGTCTATGTGCTACCACCACCTAAAGCTCCTCGACTACCATTCCCTCAAAGAGTGAAGAAGAAGAATGTGATGGATGACAAGTTTATTGGATTCATGGAGAAGATGAAGAACATCCAGATCAGTGTTTCTTTTCTTGAGATGTTGGATCAATTGCCGCAATACTCAAAGTTTCTCAAGGAACTCATCACTAAAAAGAGGAAGTGGGAGGATGGGCAGACGGTGGCTCTAACGGCTAACTGTAGTTCTCTTATCTCCCAGAATCTTCCAACGAAGTTAAAAGATCCTGGGAGTTTCACTATCCCCTGTCTTGTTGGTGATGTGGAGTTTCCAAAGTGTTTGTGTGACTTAGGCGCAAGTATCAACTTGATGCCTTTGTCCATCTTTCGGAAACTAGGCTTAAGTTAGGTGAAAGTAACATCGATGCTACTCCAATTGGCGGACCAAACCATAAAGAAGCCATTTGGGATCGTGGAGGATGTCCTGGTAAAGGTTGATAAATTTATCTTCCCAGTGAACTTTGTGGTGCTAGACTTTGTTGAGGATAAAAGTTGTCCATTAATTCTTGGATGACCTTTCCTTAACACAGCCCGTACTTATGTTGATGTGCATGGTGGAAGATTGATCCTTCGAGTAGGAGACGAAGAGGTGGTGTTTAAGATGTCTGATGCAATGCGTCACCCTCTTGATGAGGGTACGTGCATGAAGATTGATCTGGTAGAGGAATGCGTCCATGATTTTGGCAAAGAGATCATGGCAAGTATTGAGGATAAGATTCTTGAAGAGCAAGAAGTGGACAACTGTAAAGATTTTGAGGATGAAGATGGGAAGAAAAGTCTCCATGAGGATTTGGAGGTTAACTTGAAGTATCGCACTCCACCATCTGTTGTTAAGGCTCCAAAGTTGGAGTTAAAAGAATTACCCTCGCATTTGAGGTATGCGTTCTTGAAGGATGGAGGGAGACTCCATATTATCATCTCCAACAAGCTCTCCAAGGAGCAAGAGGAGAAAGTGCTGAAAATTGTGAACAACCGGATTAAGGCCATGGCTTGGCAAATATCCGATATCAAAGGGATAAGTCCTGAAATTATGATGCATCATATTCACATGGAAGAGAGAGCAAAACCGAGGGTGGATTAGCAAAGAAGATTGAATCCCAACATGAAAGATGTGGTAAAGAAGGAGGTGATCAAGCTGCTAGAGGTTGGAATTATTTACCCCATCTCCGATAGTGAATGGGTAAGCCCGATCCACTGTGTCCCAAAAAAGAGAGGAATGACTATTGTGATCAATGATGAGGGCGAGCTCATCTCCACAAGGACGGTGACAGGATGGCGAGTGTGCGTTAACTATTGGAAGTTGAATGATGCCACATGTAAGGATCATTTTCCTCTGCCATTCATTGATCAAATGTTGGAGAGAATTTCTGGGTATTCTCACTATTGCTTTTTGGATGGGTACTCGGGCTATAACCAAATTGCAATATACCCAAGAGATCAAGAGAAGACCTCTTTCACTTGTCCTTCTGGTATTTTTGCTTATCGACGGATACCTTTTGGATTGAGTTGTGCTCCCGCAACATTCCAACGATGCATGGAGGCTATCTTTTGGGAAATGAATGAGAAGATTATGGAGATCTTCATGGATGATTTCTCGGTGTTCGGAGAATCCTTTGATAATTGCTTGGCCAATTTGGACAGAGTATTGGAGAGATGTGAAGAGAAGAACCTTGTTCTAAATTGGGAGAAGTGCCATTTCATGGTGGATGAGGGGATCGTTCTTGGGCATAAGATCTCCAAAGCTGGTATTGAAGTTGACAGAGCTAAGACAGAAGCAATAGAGAAGATGGGAGCACCGACTTCGGTCAAGGGAGTGAGAGCCTTTCTTGGCCATGCAGGATTTTACCGAAGATTCATCAAGAATTTCTCCCTTATAGCAAAGCCGCTCACCAATTTGCTGGTTAAGGAGGTGCCTTTCAATTTTGATGAGCCATGTCTGCAAGCATTTGATTCTCTGAAGAGAACTCTTGTCACTACTCTGGTTATCTCCTCTCTTGACTGGGAGTTACCATTTGAAATAATGTGTGATGCAAGCGACATTGCGTTGGGATGTGTGCTGGGTCAAAAGAAAGGGGAAAAGCTTCATGTCATCTACTATGCTAGTAGAGTGTTGGCGGGTGCCCAGCTTAACTACACAACCACAGAGAAGGAGATGTTGGCTGTTGTATACGCTTGTGACAAATTTCGGCCATACCTACTTGGGTCGAAGGTGATCATCTACACTGACCATGCAGCTTTGAGGTATTTATTCTCTAAAAATGATGCCAAGCCTAGACTCATGCGCTGGATTTTATTGCTCCAAGAATTTGACTTATCCATCAAGGATAAGAAAGGCTGTGAAAATGTTGTCGCAGATAATCTCTCTCGGCTAGAATATAGCGAAGGAATGGAGACTCATGGTAAGATTCAAGAAGAGTTTCCAGATGAAGCTTTGATGATGGTGAATCATGTGGTGGTACCATGGTATGCTGATTTTGCCAACTTCCTTATTGGCGATATTATTCCATCCAATTTGAGTTATCCCCAACGAAAGAAATTTCTAAGGGATGCTCAGCTATTTCTGTGGGATGAGCCTTATCTCTTTAAGAGGTGTAGCGATGGAGTGCTTCGACGGTGTATTGCGGATGATGAAGTGATGACTATTCTGGAGCAATGTCATAGTACCCCGTACGCCGGTCATTATGGAGCAACCAGGACTGCATCGCGAGTCTTTGAATGTGAGTTTTATTGGCCTAACATTTTCAAGGATGCCCGTGATTTTGTTGCTCAGTGCGATCGATGCCAAAGGACTGGCAACATTTCAAAGAGGAATGAGATGCATCTCTCTGGAATTCTTGAAGTGGAGCTCTTCGATGTTTGGGGCTTGGATTTCATGGGATCTTTCCCAACCTCTCATGGCAACAAGTATATCTTGGTAGGGGTGGACTACGTGTCAAAGTGGGTGGAAGCTTGGGCATCACCCACAAATGATGCTAAGGTGGTCATTCGCTTTATCAAAAAGCTCTTCTCTAGATTTGGAGTGCCAAGGGCAATCATCAGCGATGGCGGTTCGCACTTTTGCAACCGACCATTTGGGATCCTATTGAAGAGGTATGTGGTCACTCACAAGGTTGCTACATCTTATCACCCCCAGACAAGTGGCCAAGTAGAGCTCTCCAATAGGGAACTCAAGAAGATCCTTGAGAAAACGGTCGGGGGAGCAAGGAAAGATTGGGCCAACAAGCTTGATGATGCTTTATGGGCTTACAGGACGGCATTCAAAATGCCAATCGGGATGTCGGCTTACAAGCTTGTCTATGGAAAGGCTTGCCACCTCCCCGTCGAGCTAGAGCATCGAGCATTTTGGGCCATCAAGACCCTCAACTACGATTACAAAAAGGCCGGTGAACGAAGGGTATTACAACTTGAAGAGTTGGACGAAATTCAGGACATGGCGTTCGAGAGCTCTAGACTCTACAAGGCAAGTATGAAGAGGAGACATGATGCCATATTGTCAAGAAAGAGTTCAAGGAGGGCCAACAAGTTTTGCTTTACAACTCCCGATTGAGACTATTCCCAGGAAAACTCAAGTCGAAGTGGAGTGGCCAATTCAAAATTGCGAGGGTTTTCCCATTCGGAGCCCTCGAGTTAGAAGGAAAAGATGGAGGAATTTTTAAGGTGAATGGCCAAAGGTGCAAGATTTATCTTGGTGGAGATATTGAACGAAGTTCGGAGGTGCAACCCGTGACTTCATCCTCCGATGCATAAAAAAGGGGAGTAAAGTCAAGCTAACGACTATAACTTAGCATGTTTTTGAATTGTTTTAATAATGTCGTTGTCTATATGTATTTTTCCTATTACGTTTGTTCTGATTCGGTTATGATTTTGAAGCATTGGTTCAAGCTTATGGGATATCTTTTGAATTTTGAAGGTCGTCTCAAGGATTTTCGGATACGTCATGGACGATTGGAAGCTCAGCAGGGGTCGAGGACGAGTTGGGAAAGTCTTAAAAAAAATTTGTTTGAAAAAAAAAAAAAATTTGGCGTGGCTTTTAGCCACGGCCGTGGCAACTCTCGGTTTTTCATCCCGTTTTTTTTTCTCTCTCTCGACCCCCCATCTTTAGACCCCATTTTCGCCCCCCTCCATTCTTCCCTCACAAACTAAAAAATCCCCAAAATCTTACTTAGAACTCTCCCTCCCATTTCTCCCCGATCATCCCAATCAACCACATCCTTCATTCTCTACACCCATTACCCATTCCATCTTCATTTCCTCCTTCCCAAACATCTAAACAACTCACCAATTCCATTACCCACCACCAAAACCCCAAATTTTCACCCTTGAACCCTAATTTTGTCCCAAACTCGAAATTTCTTCATTCCATGCCATTAAGGACTACAAGGGCGAACAAGGGCAAGCAAGTGGCGATTCAAGGGGTCGAAGCTCAACATGCACCTCCGACGGACATGCACTTACGTGGTATCAAGGATCTCCGTACACGTTACAAGGCACCGTTCTTCATTGCTTCTCAACAAGAAGGTGAAAAGTTCCAATCCCTCTCTACTATTCCATGGTCTTTGGGTTCTTATTTTGATACACATTTCTTGATTGATATGAATATCAATGACACTATTCGTGAATTCGCTACACATCTTAGTTGGACCAAATTTATGTTCACACCTATGCCTGGAATTGAAAAGTTGGTGCGTGAATTTTACACTACTTTTGCATTTGTGAACAATGAAAGAACCAAGTTTAGGTGTCGTCTAAATAATTTTGAGTTTGTTGTTAATGAAGATATTTTGTGTCAAGCTTTTGGATTTGAGAAGGGTAGACTTTCTAAGCATGACGCCTTTAACGAACATACTTTCTGGAGATCACTTTCTGGATTTCATCATTTTATTTCAAAGAATTCTCCAAATAATTTGCTTAGAGACGGTCCATTGCTAGTGTTTCACAAATTCATGTGCACTTCACTGTTTGGCAAAACGGAAGACAACAAGATGCAAATCCGTGACTTATTTGTCTTATATTGTTTGAAGATGAAATTGAAGTTTGACACCATTTCGCTAATCTTTGAAAATTTTCATCGAACAACAAGAAAGACGCCCAAAAATTTACCCATTGGGCATGTGATTACTGCTCTGGCTTTGTTCTTTGGCAGGCTCAATGCAACCACCATTCGGTCTTTAGAACCAACGATCTCATACATTACTCTGGATGGAATGAAAAGATCCGAGGTGGTTGTCTCCGATAGGGGATATCTAATTTTCCTACCGACAATGAAAAGAAAGTGTTGGGCATCGCACAGAGGCAAAGCAGGTGATTTTTATGATGACGAAGGAGTAACAAGGCCAGCAGCCAACTCGGGAGCTACTCCTGGCAGAGATGAAGGAGCGAGACCATCTGGGCTACCCGCTGATCGATGGGCTGAGGCATTAGGGATGATGAACACGATCAACCACGCGCTCGTGGCCCGCATAGATACAATGGATTCTCGGTTCGTGCATATGGATAGGGAGTTACGTCATCAAAGCTACTACATCCAGCAAATGGTGGAGCAATCCGGATACAACATCCCACCACCACCTCCCTCTCCACCTCAAGACTAAGGAAAGTTTCCTAGCACTTTCTTTTTCTTTAGTTACTTTCTTGTCTTCGTGATGTCTTGAGTTTGCTATGTCTTTGTGATGTCTTGTTCTTCTTGTTTGTTTGATGTTCATGCTTGGTTGTTAATGCGTTTGTTTGTATAGCTTAATTGTTTAGATGTTTATGTGCTCCCTACACCTTGAGGATAATGTGTTGTTCAAGTGTGGGGGTGTGGTTCCACTTAGGAATTCTTTATGTGTTTAGGTCTAGGTTGTTTTGTTAGGCATTGATTTGGCATGAATTTTCAAAATTTGACCCCCTTCAAAATTCTTTAACTTGTGTTAGAAGCTTACCACACATCTAGTTAGGAAATGAACTCGAACACAAGGCCTAAAAATTTGTAGAAGCCTCACCCTCGGTTGTTTAGACTAGTGGTCTCACTATGTAGATTTGACTAGAGGGTTGACAAATGACCTTGTGAGGAACTTTGAGCCGAAGGAGGAGACAACCGTCTTCATTCATTCATGAGGTACCTACATGAGTCCGATTGATCGAGATATCCTACTAGTACTTGACATGGTCTTGGTTGTGTGGCGTTAGTGAATGACGGGTGCTAATCATTAATGAGGTATCACATTCACGCTCCTTAAATACGCGACATCTTCGTCGCGCCAGATTCAGACAATTCCAGAATCCCTCGTATTCAAGTGTGTTCAATCCATAAACCACACCGTATTAGCTGAAGTCTTGCTCTGATACCACTTATAATACCACGTGATCCCATCGACTGTCTCCACAGGCAACACAAGCCTTTTCCATCTTGTTTTATCCCCACTCATATGCATCCCAAAATCTTCTCAGAAGGTCACTCATTCTTAAATTGTCCAAGGTCAAACATGTTTAAATGTGCGCTAGAAAAGAAGGTGCACATAGAAAAAGTTAAATCAAATCACTTGAACCTTTTAGAATATATCATTAACGGGATATCACACATTGGTTTGATTTTTATTGCTATCTCTTAATGACAATAGGAGTCTATTTTCTCACACTTCAAACAGAGATTCATTTAATTTTTTTAAGGAGGATTTATGGTTGTTTTACTAAAAGGTGGCAGAATAATTTGAATATACCTAGTCTAAATTTTTTAGTGTTTTCAATAATTAAATACACTCTAAAGTTTTTTTCACAAATCTAAACAAACTTGATTAAATGGAGACTTAAAAAAAATTAGAATGTATGTCGTATTTTATTTTATTAGAAACATGGGGTGACTAACTCTATGATGATAATGTCACAGACATAAAGTATTTTGATTTCAGAGGGAGTACAATGATCAAGGCATAGAAGCAAATTCCAGGTCATTCAAGTGAACATCTTGCAACTGTTTAGTCCCTTATAAGACTGAATCTGGAATATTAATTGAATGTCTTTTGGAAAAGAGTATCAAGAATTCAACACCCGGGCATCCCAAATTGCCACGAAGTTGTTGGATATTACTATTGGATATATAAATTTTGGTGCAGCTATTTTTTGAGATAGAAATGGTGCAATTTCGAGAGTATTACAACAGAAGTTGGAGAACACCCTCTTTTAGAAGTCTTATAAACATCCAATTTCAGTGCTTTGCTGACCAAAACAGAACAATAAAACAGAGACATTGTCATCTCTATTTCCAATTTCAGTGTAGTTGTTAATGTCACTTTACTTGACAACTTAGTCAACTCATTGTCATCTCTATGTCTGAAAGTTTTAACTTTCGTACATACTATCCTGATAACAGACCTAACCGTGATCTATACTTTAACAAATTGAACAGTATAAGATCATTTGACTTACTACAAATACCAAAAAGCAAGAAGATTAGCCTCATGTTTTCACAAACCAAACGATCGTAGCTCAATTTCAAGATAGGATATACTTTATTTTCTATTACTTGATTGTCACACTTAGATAGTTGTGTTAAGACATCTTCCCAGCATCCAAATCTAAGCCCTTAATTCTCAAAAGCCTTGCAACTGTGACAATCAACAACGGAAATCCAGCAAATCTAATCGCCATCTCAACATAATATGTCATTTAAAAACCGTTTTGAACTAGAGGGAGACGGTTCTAGTTGAGGTTTCTGGCTAAGAGCTAAGAAATTAATGATCATCTGCAATATGAATTTTTCAACAAGAAGATCAATTTTGGACTCAAATATCTATTAATTGATAATAAATCAGTCTGTGAGCAATAAATGTTAAGAAGCTCTATGAGTCAATTTTCTCACACTTCAAACAGAGAGTCATTTGAATTTTTTTAGAAGGACTTATAGCTCAGGCTTAGGTCTGCTATCAGGATAGTATGTACGAAAATTAATCTTCTTGTTCTTAGGTCTAAAAAATAAAGCACAATTTTGTAAAAAAAATATTACGTGGGTTTTATTTTCATCTTGTCGATTTAGAGCTTATGAAAATATAACAGTTTTAAATATTTGTCGACCAAATTGTCATATTTAAATAATCATATCCGATTCGAACTAGAGTGACCCAAAGATATTAAATATAAATAAACTAAAATAAATAGATTATTAAAGTTTTGACTTGTTAAAGAAAAGTCAGCATAAAATATCTTAATATGATTCCGGGTATAGAAAAAAAAAATTCTCTCGAGGGAAATTGAACATAATTTCTGGCCTCCCAACATGGAAAATTTTTCCCTAAAAATTGGAGAATTTTGATGGAAGCGGTTGGAACACTGAAGCGCCTTGCTTGCACCACGTGTCCAAGTCCTACTTACGTACACTACTGGCACAGGAAAAACAGAGCCAACAAAAAAAAAGGGGGAAATTACTCTGTAGCCCTTTGAGTTTGTTTAAATATACTCAAAAGTCCTCCCTATTTGTAAAATATATGCCAACGTCCCTCTTATTTGATTTTATTATACTTTTGGGTCCCTCAATCAATTTTTTTCTTTTTTGTCATTGAAATGATGAAAATACCCTTAAAACAAAAAAAATCCACGTCATCATCTTCTACCTAATCAACGACCAATTTTCAACCTAATCAACGAAATCAAGAAACAAGACCCAGGCTCCTCGGTCCGATCCTTCTCCTCGGCTCTTGTGAACCCCACCGCCACCGGTGTTTCTATTACTAAAAAAAGAGTAACCGCTCCTCCGGTTGGGGCGGAAGAAGTGGTAGCCGTCGTAGTCGATCCACGAGTGTGTCGAAATCCACCGCCACGAACCCCCACCGTCGTCGATGTCCCCCACACCGGAAGATCAGGAGCTCGGAGCTAAAATCAAGGGTGTCTTCGCCGTCACCTCCAAGGAGATGCAGACCACCGTGTGTCGTCGTAAAGGAGCAGCAAATCTGCACCCACGTCACTGAGCTTGTGAAGCTCGAGCCTCGTCTGGTGGATCATCTTCGGCCTCCTTCTCTGGCTGGAGGAGTAGCTCCTGACCTCACCATCTACCTCGTCGGCGGGCAGGCCCAGGTCGTCGGCCTCGAGGTGGCCCAAGACGTCGAGTTGTCCTCCTCGTCGGCCTCACCATCTATCGGAAGCCTTAACTGATAATTGGAGAGAGAAAGAGAGAGAGGACACGGACAGCGGACCGGCCCCGAGCTCCTCGGACGAGCCCTTCCCTTCCTCCGACTCTACCTCGTTCCGGCACAACGGACGAGCCCTTCCCTTCATCCGACCTTCAATTTGTTCTTAGCTTCAATTCGTCATCCACTTTTTTTATTCAATTTGTTTATATTTTTTGGTTGATTGGTCTAGAGGTTGAAGAAGAGCTCCAATGATGTCAGCATTTTTAAAATTTTTTAAGGATATTTTTGGTCATTTCATTGACAAAAATGAAAAAAAGCTCATAACGTGCGCCAGGGACCCAAAAGTATAATAAAAGCAAACTAGAGGGACGTCGGCGTGTATTTTACAAACAGGCAGGACTTTTGAGTATATTTAAGCAAACTCGAAAGGCTAGAAAGTAATTTTCTCAAAAAAAAAAAAAAGGAAAACATGAACCAACTACTATTTTGATTAGACTAAATACTTAAACAAAAAAAAAACCTGACCAAAAAAAAGATCTTTAGTTTAATTTACTTTAGGCAGTTTTGGATCAAAAATTGGAATTATCAAATTGTGATGAGAAAAGTTTTATTTAGTACCCTGTAGTTTCAGACTTTCAAAATTAAGACTATGTGGTTAAGACTTCCCGGTTAGGTCCAGGGTAGCTGTCCGACCAAATATGCTCAAAACAGTACCATTTTTGTGTCCACATAGCTGACACGTGGCAAATGATTGGGTTAAGTCGAGGATTACGTGCCATCTGATAAATTACACTTCGATCCCAAATTTGTTTATATCTTTTCAAAAATCTATTATTTTAATACTATAAAAACTGTATTTCTCTCTCCCCTCTCCACTCTCCTTCGACAAAATAGCATTTCTCTATTAGAACCCCCATTTTTAAAGAAGAATCCCCCATTTTAGGACAATAGCTCACGGTGAACTCATCTAGGAAGAAGGAGAACCACTCTCCCAAGCCATCTACGTGCCCCTCCAAGCTCCCCACGATCTTCTTCATCTTTTCCAAGCTCCAATGTAAGTAAGCCCTAAAACCCTAAACCTGACTTCTCCTCTATTTCTACGGGCTGTAGAACGCTCCAGCCATGAAGTTATGCAGATCTTCCTGTGGCTTTTGTAGAATGAGTAGCAGCTGGTCTTCGGAATGTACATCGCATCGCACGGACAAATTGAAGGTTCTCAAACTTTGCGGATGTGGTGTTCCTTCGATTATGTAAATGGCTATGACCGAAAAAAACTCGGGAAGAAGGTTTTATGGTTGTGGTCGATACGACGAGTGCGGTAAATAAATGTGCAATTTCTTTCAATGGGATGATCTTCTGACTTATCGACAAGGGTTAGAGTTGTTGCCAAAACTTTTAGAGTCGATCAAGCAAAAAAAAAAAGAACGCATTGAAGCCCTCTCATCAACTGTCGAGGAACTACATGTTGAACTTCGAAAGGCAAAAGAAAATGCTTATGATATGGAGTTAGAATTGCACAAGAGTGAGGAGAAGTGTCATTGCTATCGTCATTATGTAATATTTATCGTTCTAATTAGCATGTTTATTATTTTTTGCGCTGATATGAAGTTAGAATGCATCCTTTTGCGCTGCAAACCTAATATACACTAACTAAAATTGAGGCACTGGTGGCAGTGGAACCAGTGAAGGATGCTCCGATTTGGAATTTTTTTGCTACATAGTACTTATCCTTACTCGGCTTCCTGGGCTAGTATTTAGAATGACACTAGCATAGTCTCGTAATCTATAGTACTGACTTGCAGCCTCACCTTGAATTCTCTTCTTTGCTAGCCTCTTTGCAGCATAGCATTGTTTAATAGACACTTTGGCTTGCAACTTCTTCAGCAATGTCTTAAACATGGCATCCACTTTTCAATCAGGATTGTCCCTGAAGTCCCCAATGAATTTGCAACTAGGAACCTACAAAACAATTTGCCAACATCATGATGCATAAAAAAATAGCCAAATTATCAATTAAATAAATAAACAGTGATGTAAATAACTCTAATGTACTTAGCACTCACTAGATTGTTGTCCCACTTTCTTAGATAATGGTGCTTCGGACTCCACGTCTTGATCTGGAACACACCTTTGACATTGATCACAGAGGCATGGATTCTAAAGGCATATCACTTTGGACATGTCAAAGTCATTCTCTGTTTGTTGTTCTTTGTATAAATATAGTGAAACCCGCTCTTTATACTCCATTCTTTCAAAATCCTCCTCAAAATGACCGCATTCTTGAACTTCATTCCAATACCTAAAATCAACTTACCATTTGCATCGACTTCCCCATTGAACCAATAGTATTCAACTCTACACTCATCATCTGAGTCATGTCTCACATCTAGCAAAGTCATTCTCTGTTTTTTGTTCTTTATATAAATATAATGAAACCTGCTCTTTATACTCCATTCTTTCAAAACCCTCCTCAAAATGACCGCATTCTTGAGCTTCATTCCTACACCTAAAATTGACTTCCCATTTGCATCGACTTCCCTATTGAACCAAGTGTATTCAATTCTACACTCATCATCTGAGTCATGTCTCACAACTAGCAACTTCGTGTCACCTAAAATGACAGGATCAAAATCATCAACCTCATCTTCATCAGCTACAGCAGCCATGAGTAGTTGTTCTTTATCCACAACATCAACCTCGTCTTCATCTACTGTAGTAGCCGTGGGCAGTAGATCCTTGTCCATACCATTAACCTCGTCTTCATCTACTATAGCAACCGTGGGTAGTAGATCCTCATCTTCATTTATATCCTCATCATGACTTTGAACATAGTCTTCATCATCATGACTTTGAACATAATCTTCATCATCATCACTTTCCTCCTATGATGTACTATCAATATCCCCACATTTACCCTTGTCCGCACACACAAAGCCTTCATTATCATCACTCCAGTCCTCGTCTGCAAATAGAGGACGCATCTGTTCATTTTGCAGATCTTTGTCCGTCATTAAGGCAACCTCAAGCCTTGACTTCAATATTTCAAGACTAGCAACATCATCACCTACTTCCACGCCTAACACATCGGTCAAAGGATAATTCTTTTGCACCCTAATCATTTCAACCACTGATCTGTCGTTTTCAATTTCTACAAATACCCCATCACCACTAACATCGCCTTTCTTATACCATAGATGGACAATTTTAATTTTTAAGATTTTATGATAAAAGTTATGAATGTTCCAAAAATCAAACATGTCAACGTCGTATCCAACACTCATCTCGAATACTTCACCTCCAACATATTTAGTACCTCCGTCATCATCCCACCTTCCACAAAAATTAAAGCGAATGTAAATCAGGTCATCCATTACACGCCTGAGGATGAACAACACAGCAAAAACATCAAGGGGATAATCGGTATCGAATTTAACAGACCAAAAAATTACAACAATTATCAGACATCAAAAATCCTAAATCGACAAAACCAACAAAATCAACGTGTCTAAGGAGAATGAACAAGGAAACGAGAAAACGAAAACCTATATACCTTAAACAAAATGTCGAGCTGAGTCGAGGAAATGAAACCGTCGAGTAGCGTCGGGTCTAGGGTTTTCAATGGAGGACTAGGAGAGACATTGTTCGCACATATTACGTCAAGGGGAGGATACATGGGCCAGAAGAGGGGAGGAGCGGAGGGCCAGTAGAGAAGACGAATCGATGGGGGGAGAGGGCGAAGGTGAATAATGGCTGGAAAGGGGAAGATGAAGAGACTCAAAAAATGGAAAGGGGAGAGAGAAATAAGATTTTTATAGTGTTAAAATAATAGATTTTTGAAAAAATATAAATAAATTTGGGACCAAAAGTATAATTTACTAGACAACACGTAATCATCGATTTAACCCAATCACTTATTGCGTGTCAGCCACGTGGAAACAAAAATAGTACCGTTTCAAGCATATTTGGCCAGGCAACTGCCCTGGGCCTGGAAAAAAAATGTGTAAATCACATGGTACTAAATTCCTAATTTGAAATCACATGGTCTTAATTCTGAAAGCCTGAAACTACAGGATACTAAATAGGACT
Source organism: Hypericum androsaemum (assembly GCA_963995505.1). NCBI lineage: Eukaryota > Viridiplantae > Streptophyta > Magnoliopsida > Malpighiales > Hypericaceae > Hypericum > Hypericum androsaemum. The sequence continues at coordinate 11,953,625 of OZ023194.1, forward strand.
TTTTCTAATTGTAATTTTAGAAATACAACTCTGTAGTAAAAAAATTAGATAAAAATTTACTTTAATACATTGCGATGTGATTGACTTTTGGATCACTATTTTAGAGTTTAAAAATGTTCGAAAAAGTGATAAATATTTATCTAGTTGATACCCCTCTATTGTAGGACAAAACCCATAAATATTATTGAATTAAAATTTTAAAAAAATCAGAAGAAATATTTTAGAAATTCATACGGAAAATATAACGAGAGAGATGAGAAAATTTTCTTTTCTTTATGATTTATTTCTAGAAAAAATTTAAAACCAAAATTTTTTCATAATTATGCTCGCCGTCCAAAAATTTATTCAAATAATGAGTATCAATTAGAAAAAATTTCTGTTACTTGATTGAACATTTTTAAACTATATAATTACGGTAGATTAGTCAGCCAAACCAAAATTTATCGCTTTCGGATTTTAACAAAAAATAAAGAAAAAAAGATAGAACGTCGATAAAACACGTTCATAAAACGCCAAACCCTTAACATGTCCCAACTCCAACCACAGAATCTAAAGTGAGCCAATCACACGCAAGTCCCAGAGATCTTCTCTTCCCGCCCGGATAACGACCACGCTTCACTTGCATGGCCTTTCAAATATCCAAACATTTAAATCAAAAGAAACGACCTTTCCTCCCTCAGATTCTTCCACATCTCAGGAATCTCCACCTGGAAAATTCCCTGGCCAAAGAAACCCACCAAAAATATCGCCTTTATAACCACATTGGTTGGCTCTTCTTGCTCTTGTTAGAGAGCCACACCACCATTCCTAGAGTGGAAAGATCGAATCTTTCCTTGTTTTCCTTTGTGGGTTTTGGTTTTTTATCTTGAGGGAATCTAGGGTTCTGGTTTGTTTCTGGGTTTAATTGGAGAATTTGTGGAATGGAAGCAGCAGCCAATGTGCTGTTGAAGCAGCTCCCGGGTTGTAGTAACCTTTACTTGCCTAAGATATGTTCTTTGTCTTCATCGTTTCAGTCACAGATTCTCTGTCTGAACCACAAGTTCAATTCTCCCTCTTCGTATAGTTGGAGTAATGTTGTGTGTAGTAGTAGTACTAATGGAACTGCTAGGCCAAAGACTGGCACCAAGAAGAGAAGGGCCAGGAAGAGTGGAGGTTCTCCTACAAGACCAACAACTAGTGGCTTAGCTGAGGTTAGAACTGTTGTTCCTGGGGGTGCTAAGGTGGCGATCCGAGAGGAGCCGGAGAAGAAGGTCACTACTGTTAGTGCCCTTAATCAGAATGGGAACCCCTTGGGGAGGAAGGAGCTAGGGAGGAGTGTGGTGAAGTGGTTAAGCCAAGGGATGAGGGCTATGTCTGCGGATTTCGCTGCAACGGAGGTTCGGGACCTGGGAGAATTCTCCGAGCTCAGGCAAAGAATGGGGCCAGGGCTGACATTTGTCATCCAAGCGCAACCTTACCTTAATGCTATACCTATGCCTGTTGGGTTTGAAGCCATTTGCTTGAAGGCGTGCACGCACTATCCGACGCTGCTTGATCACTTCCAGAGGGAATTGAGGGATACTCTCCAGGATCTACAGGTCAAGGAGTTGGTCCAAGACTGGCAGGGGACACAGTCTTGGAAGATGCTTAAAGAAGTTGTCAATTCAGGTTTTCTTTCTTGTGGCTTTATCAAACTGATTGCTGATTTAGGATCTTATGAAATGAATCTAAGCAATAGGTTTTGGAAGAACTTTTTTTGATGAAACCACCTAGACAACCGGCTGACTAATTGAGAGTAACTAATTGATCGAGCCCTATTAAGTGATTGTTGGTAGAGTAACTAATGGAGAGATTTCATAGTTTGTACTTGAAAAATGTAATGTTGGGGTGATGCTCTTTTATCTGAGAGGAAGATTTGGTTGAGATTTTGTGCTTGATTTGCAGCTCAGCATAAAGCAATTGCGCGAAAGGTGACACAGCCGAAGGTTGTGCAAGGAGTTTTAGGGATGGACTTGGAAAAGGCGAAGGTTATCCAGAGCAGGATAGAAGAGTTCACTAATCAAATGTCTGAACTGCTTCGTATTGAGAGAGATGCTGAATTGGAGTTCACACAGGAGGAGCTGGATGCTATTCCGACTCCGGACGAGAGTTCTGATCCTTCAAAGCCTATAGAGTTCTTGGTTAGCCATGGCCAGGCCCAGCAAGAGCATTGTGATACCATCTGCAACTTGTATGCAGTTAGCTCATCCACAGGTTACTTCTTAATTTGGCTTTTCCTTTGCTGATTGTCTTTTCTTTGGTCTCTGCAGCTACATCCAAGTGAGGTAGGAAGCAAGTAATATGGGAGATTTTTTATGCAGGATTGGGAGGACTGCACTTGGTGTTGTTTAAAGTCGAAGGTGATCACAGACTGCCGCCAACGACTCTTTCTCCTGGAGACATGGTTTGTGTAAGAACATGCAATAGCCGTGGTGCTGGTGCAACTTCCTGTATGCAGGGTTTTGTGAACAATCTTGGCGATGATGGATGCAGCATCAGTCTAGCTTTAGAGTCTCGTCACGGGGATCCAACTTTCTCTAAACTCTTTGGCAAAAGTGTGCGCATTGATCGCATTCATGGACTGGCTGATGCTCTCACATACGAGGTATTTGATCTTATAAATAATCAGACTTTAGTCAAGAGCGCATTTAGATGCTTATCATATAGTCTCTGCAGTTTCTGTCTGTATATTAATATCTTGATCTGCTTTGAAGCGTAACTGTGAGGCCTTGATGCTGCTTCAAAAGAACGGTTTACGGAAGAAAAATCCTTCGATTGGTGTGGCGGCTACACTATTTGGTGACAAGGAAGATATAGAATGGTTGGGGAAAACTGGTGTGACTGATTGGGATGAAGTGCAGTTCGATGAATCTGCATTGGGAAACGAGAATTTTGATGACTCTCAGCGTAGAGCACTTGCCTTGGGATTGAACAAGAAAAGACCATTGTTGGTAGTCCAAGGACCTCCGGGTACTGGAAAATCAGGATTGCTCAAGGAACTTATTGCACTTGCTGTTCAGCAAGGTGAAAGGGTGCTTGTAACAGCACCTACTAATGCAGCTGTCGATAACATGGTCGAAAAACTCTCCATGACGGGACTGAATATCGTCCGAGTTGGTAACCCAGCACGCATTTCGGAGGCGGTAGCATCAAAATCTTTAGGTGAAATAGTTAATTCTAGGCTTGCAGATTTCAAGACAGAGTCTGAGAGGAAGAAATATGATCTAAGGAAAGATTTACGGCTTTGTCTGAAGGATGATTCTTTGGCAGCTGGCATTCGCCAGCTACTGAAGCAACTCGGAAAAAATATGAAAAAGAAGGAGAAGGAAACTGTCAAGGAGGTGCTAGCAAGTGCACAGGTGGTGCTTGCAACCAATATCGGAGCAGCTGATCCTTTAGTGCGTCGGCTGGATACGTTTGACTTGGTTGTCATAGATGAAGCCGGGCAAGCCATTGAGCCTTCTTGCTGGATTCCGATATTGCAGGGTAAGAGATGTATCATAGCTGGGGACCAGTGCCAGCTTGCTCCAGTGATCCTGTCTAGAAGAGCCCTCGAAGGTGGCCTTGGAGTATCCTTGCTAGAGCGAGCTGCATCATTGCACGATGGTTTCCTTGCGACCAAGATAACTACACAGTACAGAATGAACGATGCAATTGCCAGTTGGGCCTCCAAGGAGATGTATGGTGGCCTCCTGACGTCGTCACCGACCGTTGCTTCACATCTTCTCGTGGATACCCCTTTCGTCAAGGTAGAAACCTTTCTGCAATGCAGTTGCTCATTCTATCCTTTCTAGAATCGTAGTAAATCCGTATCCTATCCGATTCATCATCTTGACAATTGACTTCCCTGCAGCCTACCTGGATTACCCAGTGCCCGCTGTTGTTGCTTGACACGAGGATGCCGTACGGTAGTTTATCTGTGGGCTGCGAAGAGCAAATGGATCCGGCTGGAACTGGGTCGTTCTACAATGAAGGGGAAGCGGACATTGTTATGCAACATGTGTTATCCTTAATTTACGCAGGTAAATGCTGATCACTTGTTTATGCTTCATCACTCTACTGAAATGCTATTCCCTTCCAGTTGAGTAAATTTTCCCTCAAGATTTGGTTTGCCTGTATTATCGTGCGAATCCGAAAGATTGTTCATAGCTTTGTAACTTACCGAAGCAGGATACTTCTGATCATATTGCAGCGATAGACAAGATTTCGAATGGAGATAGGCATCCTGACAATAAATTGTCTGTCTAACAAGTGAACCTCATTCTTTATTTGCAAATGCTGCAGGTGTTAGACCCGCGTCAATAGCTGTGCAATCGCCGTATGTCGCACAGGTACAACTCTTGCGTGACAGGCTTGATGAAATTCCACAAGCCTCCGGAGTTGAGGTTGCCACGATTGATAGCTTCCAAGGACGCGAGGCTGATGCGGTGATCATATCTATGGTAGGCTTCCCTTCTGCTCGTTTTACACCACCAAGTTTCTTGTTTTGAACTTTAGAAGAAAGTTTGCAAGCCATATACTAGATATGATAGGCACGTAAACTTTTGTCAGGTTCGCTCGAACACGCTAGGAGCGGTTGGATTCCTTGGTGATAGCAGGAGAATGAATGTGGCAATCACGCGAGCGCGGAAGCATGTTGCAGTTGTCTGTGATAGCTCAACCATATGCCACAACACCTTCTTGGCAAGGCTATTGCGTCACATACGCTACTTCGGTCGGGTGAAGCATGCTGAGCCTGGTACTTTTGGAGGATCCGGACTTGGAATGGACCCTATGTTACCATCAATCAGCTAAACCTCGTCTCCAAGTAGACGATCTTTCTGGCTATTGGAACAGTTTGATGCCGCGGCATTGCTTCATCTCATTTGCTCGAAGGCGAGCGCCATTGTTCCGTCCGATGTGATCAGCGTCGGCGGCGTATCAGATGTTTATGTACAGCAGACCACGTAGTTTTCCCATTCCAGAAAACCAGAAAAAGAAAAAAAAACACAGAGAAACACAAGTGACATTTGAAGCTATTGGGGTTCGAAAATGTATATAGATTGGGATGGATATACGGCAATTCTTTCTATGTAAACAAATTTCAAAGATCTCAATGCAAGTACCAGTACATAAATTGAAACTATTTGAGCTGTGGTTGATGTTGGCTCCAAATCATCTGCAACACAAGGACTAATCACTCCGCCAATAGGTATGCTTTACGAATGAAAAAAAACCATTGAGGGAATAACCGTACCCGACTTTAATACTAGAGATTAAAAAAAGGTATGACCATTCCAAAGTATTGTCATTTTACCTTGCTACATGGGGTTGGATTTGGTATAATGGTCTACACAGTTATGATAAAATGGTCTACTCAGTTATGATAAAATAGTTTCGGGACGGATAAAATGGTCTGTCCGGTATATATCCAATGGTCTACTCCGTGTATATCCAATGGTCTGCCCCGTGTATATCCAATGGTCTGCTTAGTGTATATCCAATGGTCTGTCACGTATCCAATAGTCTGCCATCCAAGACTGTACTGAATGGCCTATTCCAGGACCAAATCTGGTCCCCCTACATGTATGTGTATTTTTTTTATAAGGTAATTTTTTACACCATGTTTACACATGCCATAGCTACCGAGAGAATCTTCCTATATAGGAACAGAAATAAAAAATGCTCAACTTTAATACTAAAGATTAAAAAAAGGTATGACCATACCAAAGTATAGTCATTCTACCTTGATAAAGAAAGATAAATTTTTATAGCATGATTACAGATATCAATCTTGAGACCTCCTTAAAAGTGTAAATGAACTTTGTCCGTCTGATGTGATTACATTTATCCTGGCTTAAAAAGATTAAAGTCGTAATATTTTGAAAGACATTGTTGATATCAGAACTTTAGTTCTTCATTTCCAAATTCTCACGCCACCATTCATTATCTCTATATGGGTGATGACCAAATCCCAATTATATACAAAATCATAAATCTTTGTTCCGGAACATAAATCTAAATAAACAAAATTTTTTTTATTAGACTCGGACAAAAATGTAAATTTTGGCCTAAACTTATATAAAGCTCAATTTAGGCCAGTTGTATTAATAGCGTCCGTAATTGCAAATGTACAGCCTCAAAAGTGCCATTGCGTGTACATCTAGAAATGCCAATTATATACAATATTTGTCTGCAGAATGATGGGCTACAACGAGGGCCACAATTATTCAAAATGTTACAAGTTTACAATCTAGTTTATCACCAAAGATTAATGAAAGATATACAAATAAAAATGTGAACAACAATTTTCGAGATTCAATCTCTGACAGGTGATATTTTAATCTTTCTTTGGATTGATGCATGTTATTGAATAGAAGATTATGTCTATAGCCGTTTGCAGTCAAAAGTTCAAAGCCCAATTGACGAGGACAAATTGCTTTTTAACTACCTCCCCTCGCCCTTGCATTATCCTGTTGGAGGTCAACAGCAATAAATGTTTTAAAAAAATTTATAGACGCCAAAACATTTTCCTTACTCAATTAATGAGGAGTGGAGTTATTCACAACCTTAATCTCAAATTTGAGTTTTGGGAATGTATCTGTATAGAAATTTCGATATAAATCTTTTTGTTATATTTATTATCTCACGTAATTCAAATTTAAATTAATCATACCAGTAAATATTCAGATAATTACTGGTTTGGAGGAAAACATTTACCTTCAAGTCAAACAAGTGGCAGATAGAGATTGGCTCGCTGGTAAACCAAAAAGTAGCAGAGGCCAGAGAGTATTCGGAAAAGCTTTTTGTCCCGGAGGCTCTATCGACAATACTTTTTTTCTGGTGCAATTTTGTTTGTCGTATCAGGTTTTGACGAGACTGACGTTTGTGAGGGTGCGAATTCTTCTTCCGACAAAAAAAAAACCAACTTGTATAAATGAGGTTCCTCCATCCTAGCACATTTCCAGGGCCAACAAAACCCGTTTCCTAACCTCATTAACTTCACAAATTGTCTCTTCTCACCACCCTCCTCCTTAAGGTCTCCATGAATTCTACACTCACTTTTGTCCCTCGTTGCATCCGTTACACTTAGCAATCCCTTTGACACTTTTATTCGGAGTCACCGGAGCGATTTTCTTAATAGTGTCTCGGAGATGTTGGTGCGACCATCTTTGGCGATGGCTAGGAGACGTGGGACCCTTGTACTTACTCCAGTTTTGTTGCTTCTTTTGGTTGGCTTCTCTTCAACGAGCGATGGAGCTACGTACAGAGCTCATAGGCTAGGGCTTCACGAGGTGAAGGCTGAAGTTTCTAAGTATCCGCCATTGCTTCTTGGGTTTTATCCAAAAGGCTTCCCTGTTCCACCATCAGGGCCATCGAAGAGGCACAATGTGGATGTGGAGAACCAAGAGCCTACATCTGAGACTCGAAGTTGATCGTGTTTTTTAATCGGCGGGGTTTATTTATTTATCCATGTGATGATTGATTACCAAAGAAAAGAAGGTATGTAGAGTATATAATATTGGATATGAGTAAATATCTATCAGCTAGATTGCTCTAATTATAAGTTTTTTTTTGTTGATACCACATCATATGCGGACATTTATTGGGACAAATATTTATTTCGAGTCGAGTGGTACTGTAGAAAAATTATACTAGCAAGTATTTAATGTTGACCTTTTATCAGATGTTCGAAATATTAAGCCAAGTGTTTATTGGTATAAGGGAGACTAAGTTTGTTGGTATTTTTCAATGTCTAAGTTTGTGAATTGTGTAATCATATGCTTCGTGGTTGTATACAGTGAAGTGTTTGTATCTAAATTATTTGATATTATGGAATACCAGTCCACGAATGAGACATTACACGAAGAAGTGTTGTACATTAATTATCTAATTGAATCAGTAAAACAAAAATCATCTTATTTCAGATTTTCACGATTAATTAACGAGAAGTCACATTTACGGAAAAAATTTGTCGTCATCTAACATCTGTCTTCATATTTACGGACAATATCCTTTGTACCACATCGAAAAATAGAGACCTCAAGTTGAGTTCATAAGAGATTGCTTGTTACTGAACAAGAGACCATCTTCTATACGCTTTCAATCTCCGGCGGTGTAATTTATATGCATCTAAACGACAAATAACTTTTTGTCACCTGCCAAACTAATAGTAGTCCAGAAAGTCAACGTTTTCTTTGTGCCTTGTGACAAATATATTATCTTCACCACATAATAGAGTTTTACGGAGACAAGGCAACCTTGTGCTTCCTTATCCAATCTCTTTCTTTTTGGCTCTCTAATTATTTCCCATCCTTTTGACGTAACTCTACTTTGGAGAATTGGGTAAACTTTAGGTGGATTACCTACCTTGGGTTAATTTTAATCAGAAATCTCGAACTTCTCAAATTCGAGTCATTGAAATGTAGCAGTATTAAATATTTGTTAAACATATCTTTGTCACTTGAAAATCCTATCTAACTCGAATCTGGATTAATCAGCCCAGTATATATCAAGATTTATATCAACGAGGTGAAGCCCCTCTTCTTCTTGTGTCTGATTATGATTTGCTATACTTATTGACGAGAATTTACCATCTACTAATTTTAAGATGGATTTTTACATAATTTAATTATTTTTTCTTACATTTCATTCATATATTCATTATATCAAATTTTTCCAAGTGACAACCACTAAACTGAACAGGTCTCCGTAAATTCACAAGTATATCACTTAAGATATGGCAAAATCTTCCAGATCCATGGATGTGTTTTGATTGGATCTGCATATTTTGTGCTTTGGCCCGAACTAGAACTTCATCGGGACTTTAAAATGAATATGGATCCAACTGTAGATTGGGTTATGGATCAATAATAATTAATACATAGCAAGCAACTTAAAAAGAGCTTTCTTCTAAATTCTCAATCTTCTTTGGCCCTTCTCGCTTCTGGGACATGCTGCAAATGGAGAAGTTGAAGATTTATGACCTTTTGATTGGCTTATTGGTCGCGCTGTTCGACGACTTCTATGCTGCTTCGCCGGGGGTTTTAGTAGTCATCTGGTCTACTGCATGCACTGTGTTCTGAAGCTCCTCCCAAATGGCCTTGTACACCATCCTCTGCCTATTCACAGCCGATTGCCCCTCAAACACCGAAGACACTACGTGGATGCTGCCATACATAGACGATATTTATACAAAAGAAGATCAATGTCCTCTTACTAAAAACATCTGACGAGGAGAAATGCATATCTTGTGCTAAGAATCTAAAGAGTCTTGGGTCAAGGCATGTCATGCATACAAAACAGTATCCAGGCAGCATTACTTCGGTATTCGTGCAAAAAAAACTATGGACCAGGAATAAATGACGGTATGTTTTCAAACCATAGCATAGCAGCAACATATATCGCCTACGGATTGAAACGGACTTCATTGTCTAAACCGGAATGTAACAACTTGTAACAAATCCAAGGTTACCTGACATGCCGACCATCACCATTCACATCTTTCACCATAACCAAGTCTGCATTGAGCTGCTCCTTGATCTGAAGCATTCAATACCGTGTTAATGAGCAGGAACAACAAATAAAGTGAAAATTGATGTTCAACACAGTTTGCGTTTCGAGAATGATCCTTTTATTACCAAAACACATGACATTTGAAGATTGATATTGTGAGAGAGAAACTAGCAGAAATTCGCAATGCAGAGAAGAGAAATGACGACCAGACAAACATTAGGAGGGAACGGGCTGCCAAAGGAATCATGTCGAAAGACCCAATACGAAGAACGAAATACTCTGAACCGAGGCAAGATCAGAAAAATGGGATACATGCCACAACCAGTATCCCCATTAATCATATCTTTCGACCAAAAATGGTATGTTCATTTCATGATTTCAAGTTGCAACCATTATCTCTGAGAAGAATCTCTTGTGAAATAAGAAAGAGAACCCAAATGCCAGCAACTCCAAGGAAGGAAACTCAACGAACAACCAACGCTCTAAGGTTCTTTACAAACACAAAAAAGATGAAAACTTTCTAAGTGGTAAAAAACATAGATTAACTTAAAAAGTTTCGTGTTCAAATCACTAAAGTTTTTTTTATAGGTAAAATGCTTTATTAACTAAAAATGCAAAAGAAAAAAGTACAATGTCCTAGATTACACACCTAGTATCTAGAACGCCCTACCCAAACCTACATGTTCTACCCACCCCCTATCCGTAATTCCCCACCCCCACCGAAAAATGACTTAACCTCGTGCATACACAGGTTGCACCGGAGGTCCTCACAAAAAATTCAATAACTGCAAAACCCAATGGGCAAAAAACGAAAATTGGGAAAAATAACTGCCTCGTATCCACTGTTGTACAAAGTTAAGGCCCGGTCAAATCACCAAAGTAAAAACTTAAACCTAAAATATGGGGGTCAACAGTGTCCGACTCTGAATATCGGAGTTTTGCCAAATTATTTAATTCGTAACATAGAAAGAGGGAATCAGGGAAAGACATTACCTTCTTCTCCATGGAATGAATAAGGGGGGAGTCAATGGACCCGGCACCGCTAACATTAGCTGCTCCGGCGGTGAAACTCTGGACACCCAGTTGGCCAAACGCACCAAATTTAACAAAAACGGCGCCGTTGACGTTTCTGGAAGTCCACCGGGAGGAGCTGGCCCGTGCCACCGAGACGAAGCAGCGGCGCGTGGTGGGTAGTGGGCGAGGGGAAGGGAGGAGCAGTAGGTTGCGGGTGGCGGAGGAGAGGATGAAGGGGCGCGTGGAAGCTATGGCCTTCGCCATTTTCGGGTGGGAGAAAATTGACGGGGAGCCGACGAGCTGTCGTTTCTGTGGCGGGAATGGAGGAGGGATTGGTGTGTAGCGACGACAGGTTGGATTGGGCTTTTTGGACATAAATTGGGCTGGGTTGGGTCCCCACTGGAAATGGGCTATTGTCGTTTAGGCTCCGGAATAATGTGGATGTCGGAAAAAATTGATTAATCATGATAATTTACTGATGTTTAATTTGTGACATTTTTTAAATCAATTGATTTCTATCCAGAATGATTAGGTGTAAAGTGTTTGAATGTGGCTTTTAAATTTACCGTCAAATCTCAGGACTCAATTCTAGACAGGCTATGAAAATTACCAAGGTGGAGTCAGGCAGGAGCGAAAGAAATTTTCGATAGAACGGTTAGTCCAACCAAATAAATTTTACTTGCTTTTATTTGTTTCGAAATCACTTCCATTTCTTGATCCGAATTTTGGTCATTGTTTGTACGATTTACTAAGTGTCAACATATCTCTAAACCCAACCGAAAAAAACATAATAGTCTTTTTTTTTTGGGTTAAAATCATCTGTTATCTCATCCATTGTTTGACCGAGCCGAGCAGACCTGGATTTTAAACAGTTGCATTTCTCCATAACCATGCTTTACTTTTGTCGTAAATTTTCCTTTATTTTTGTGTCTCATTTTTTCTCCTTCGGATATACTTTAGAAATATGCTTGGAATATAGGATACTGTATAATCAGAAAAACAATAACTGTTAATTATAAATTACCACCGTTACAAACACATAAAAACATTCTCGACGGTACTTAGACTTAACGTAAATGCTAAAAAAAGTGGATCCAAAAGAAAAGGTACGCAACACAATGAAACATTTCAAAGCAACAATTACACGGAAGAGATGATAAACTTGGTTTGATTCTCACTTTGTCCCTTCAACATTTTATCCAACTCCTCCACAAACTTGTCCATGGCAGACGGGGGAAGGCAAATTGGCAACACAATTCCCTTCTCTCCCTTCTTATTAGTAAATGCTACGTAGAAATTTATAACTCCTGGAATTGCACCGACCCCACCTTTAGCGGGGCCGCCATAGACAGCTTTGCCCCACCCGAAATCAACCTCTCCGAACCCGGCACGTGTCACATCGGACACAAGGTAAGTCCTCACAACCGTGAAGTGGGGCCTACCTTTGATGACCATGAGGTCAGCCGTGGACCTCATGTACTCCTCTGTGGCATCATTTTTGGCCCTCTTAACTAGCTCTATAGCGTAGCCCAACGTGTTCTGTGACAGCTCTCCTGCGGTGGCGACTGCTACGGGAAGCGCGAATCCATTACCGTAGTAGCCGTTGGGTAACGGAGGGTTGAACTTGGTACGCGCATTGACTATGCAGATCATGCGCATTTCCTCGTTGGAGTCCGGCTGGATCGCGATCGTACGACATTTCCAAAGACAAGCCGTCAGTAATTCAAATGTCGTGCATTTTTTGAGGTGCGGAGGCACGTGGCTACGCAGAGCAGAGATTTCAGTGGGCCCGAAGAAGAACGACCGGTGGGTCATATCGTCGAGTGGGATGATCGTGCCTTTGGTGTCCTTAACCTCTTCGTACTCTCGGTGGATGCATGTCACGCGCGGGGGATCCCGCGCGTTGAGGATGTGTCTCTCCCATACGGGCAGTATAGAGGGTGCACTTGCCCCACACGCGATCTCACCCACGGCTGACATAAATTGTACCAAGTCGTGGGCATCGCTCATGGTGTGGTTGAGCCGGATTGCAAAGATGAAACTGCCACATTTGAGACGTGTTACCTGTAATTTTTACAACATATAACTTTGTCAAAAAAGTTGGCTATTTTTTCTATAAATAAATATTTTACTCTTCCAAAATTTGAATATCCTACATCATAGTCTTTGTAACTATAGGAAGCAGGAGCAATTGGTTTTGTCCGTATGATGCGTAATTGGTCCTCTGATGGAGTAAACCACAACTACCGTTCCGGGAACAACTTTTCAGTAGTAATCATGGAAATCATAGATAATTGAGTCGGAAGGGACATAAGTGGCGCTCCAAAATGGATGGCAATTTTAAACTAAGTTGTAACAAAACAAATGCTGCATTTTTTTTGTTTTTTTTAGAAACAACCAAACTGAAATATATATAAAGGATCCTCAGGTACATACACATGCTGCCATGTTCAGGTACATACCAAAACAAATGCTGCATGTTCAGGTACATACACAAGTCCACCTCAATTATACATGTTTTGATAAATTTCACCAAGCACAGAGATATTGTTGAAATCTCATATAAAGTTTAAAATAGTCTTAACATAAATTCTAGGATAAATTACTCTCAGGTCTTTGGAATTTACTTAAACTACTATTTTAGTCCCTGCTGTTTCGAAATCGAAACTTCGATCCCCCTAGTTTACTTTTATTGAACTCTAAGGTCTCTCGCTGATGTCATCATTCAATTTTTATTTTTTAATCAAGAAAATGACTATTATGCTCTATAAAAAAACTCCTCTCGGTTCATCCTCTTCGATCGACCCTCTCGGTTCATCCTCTTCTCACCACCACCACCAATTATTTCACGAAGTATGAAGGAAGAAGTAGAGCTTCAACCGGCCGGCGCCGCCGGGGGCGAAGCACCGATCGAGAGCCACAGCGACACTGATCCTCTCCTCCCGCAGGTTATGGAATCAACGCGTCGGGGCCGTTGAACCCAGGAAGCCAAACATAAGAACCCGGCGTCGGGGCCGTTGAACCTGTCAAACCCAGAAAGCCAAAAATCGTCGACGCGTCGGGGCCATTTGTCGACTTGTCGATTAATTTGGTGGGGAGCTAATTTTAAGGTTATGGTGGGGAGCTAATTTCAAGAAGCTCTTCCTTTTGCTCGGCGTCGACGAGATCAAAGTCGACTTCCCCCCTCCGGATCTGCGTTTGGCTCTTCCGGTGTTGGGTCTGGCCTAGGGCTGAGCAAATAGTTCGGACCAGACCGGACACAGACCGGACCAGAAAAATCAGAACTGGAATTTTAGAATTATCAAAAATTGGACTGGACTGAATTCACTCTAGTCTGGTCCGACCTAAAATCAGACCAGATTGCAAAAAATAGAACAAAAAAGGGTTTTGGACCGGATCAAACCGGACTGGACCGGACCAGAAACTGAATTTTGGGTATTTTGCTAGACTGGACCGAACTATTTTTTAATTTGGTCCAGTTTGGTTTGGTTTTACGGTTTCCAGTTTGTTTGCTCACCCCTAGTCTGGCCAGAGAAGATAACCAGATAGTATTTCTTTTGCGCTATTTTTTTATTTAAATATAGGAGTATATTAGTCATTTTTATAATTAAAAAATATTAAATTGAATGATGACGTCAACGAGGGACCTGAGAGTACAATAAAAACAAACTAGAAAGACCGAAGTTTCGATTTTGAAACAGCAGAGACTAAAAAAATAATTTAAATAAACTCCAAAGACCTCAGCGTAATTTACCCTAAATTCTATTTGCAATGCTTGATCAACGATTAATGTTTTAAAAAACGGGCAGAGGGTTAATTATAGATTTCATATGTTTTTCAATTGGTTGATTTGACTGGTTGGACTATTCTTTTATATATAAAAATCTCATTAAAATTTATATTTTGTATTAAAATATCAAATAAATTAAAATATTCACTTCAGTTTACTATTTACAAGTATTAAATTACCAAGTAATCATTTTTAATCTAAAAAAATTAAAAAATAATTTTTTTGGTTATTTTATCTTATCATCTAGTTCGACTGATTAAACTGATAGTCGAATTGTCATTTGGGTTTTTGCATAAAAACGGACCGTTATTAGATTTTTAAAAAATAGAAATGGTTGAAACCTTGGAATTAAACATCAAACAAAAACTACCTGAATAAGCAACAAAGGGCAGTGAAGAACACCAGAAGAGCCAGGCACATCAAACAGCAGCTCCTCGAAGCACGGAAACGGAGGCTGAAGAGCGTCGCCGAATTGCTCGAGCGTAACGTCCGCGTCGGCCTCGACGAACATGACACCCTCGCCGGTGCACTCCACGACCAGCTTCCTGTCGGGCCCTTCCCTGATCCGACCAGCGAAAGGGTAGTAAAAGACCAGCGTTTCCCTCGGTGCTTCCCTGATCACCCCAACTGGGTCCTTCCCTTCCATGGCCGGGTCGCCAGGGTAGAATTGGAACACCGGGATTTGGAACCGGAGGCCCTCTTGGTCGTCGATGTCGGATAAGGGTTTGAACTCGTGTGGGGTTGGCTTGGACGGGGCTACGAGCTCCGGCTCACGCCGGTGGACCTCGAACACTAGGCCGGTCTGTGGTGGCGCCATTGTAATGAAATGGGAAATGGATTTTGGTGCAGAGTTACTATCACGTTTAGTGGAGTTGTGTGTAATGCATGGTGGAGGATGGGGTATTTATAGTGCATCAGGGAGAACAGAGAACTACTTTTTGGTCCAACGAGAGACTACCATTTGTGTAGGCATGTGCATGTTGTACTACAATGCAATCGTTGAAAAGTTATAGTAACTATTCTGTAATTGATCAAGGTATAAATAGTAGATAGACTCAATGCTTGGAACCATTGTGGACAATTCTATCAAATCCTAAAAGAACGTATTGGTCCCTTCTTCTTCCCCTCCTTTCTCTTCTATTTTCTCCCCCACTTTCTAATTCTTGATTCTAATCCTAGGATTTCTTAGCAAGATTATTACAGCATGCACTTGTTGTAGAAAAATAATTTACGACAAGTATGATTTGATATATGAATAGTTCAAAATTTATGAAATCATGATTTTATTGTGGGTCTATCCAATATATTTGTTATAACATTCACGAGAATAAATTTTAAATTGAGCATTGTGGATTTCTGTAATAATGTACTCTAGACTCTATTTAGAAGTTTAAATTCAAGACCTAATTTTTAGTGTGTAATTCTTCTAATAGTATTTTTTTTACCTAAGACATCATAAGTAAATCCAAATTCTATAACTTGACCAACTTTCATGGATAAACTCAAGATCTAAGTTAAAGATTTATTTTTCATATTTTTGGTTTAATAAGGTGGTAGTATTTTGTGGGGACTGTGAGCGGCAGTTGCCAACAACCATCCTTCGTTTGTTGTTTACTATTTCGGTGGAGTGTAAGAATGAGAAACCTTTAGCCCATGAACCAAGTTATGATCTTTCCACCACCTCATATTTACATTGTCTTAACTTTTATTTGGTGGCACTTCTCTTTTACACCTTATTTTTCCGACTTGACACGTTTTTCACCTTTTTTTTTATTTTTCCCACTTGACACGTTTTTCACCTTTTTTTTACTCTCATATATATATCTTCTTACCTTATCACATTATTACTAGAACCTACTAAAATTTATCCATTCAGCTCATGCTCCATTAAATTTTCTACATTGCAATTACATCATTGAAACGCCTACCAAATATTTAATTTTTCTTAGTGGTCATAATTTCCAATCAAGCAAGTACGATTCTATACTTTATTCTTTTTCTGGATAAAAATTACGTCCACAATTTAATATAAAAATGTTAGTTTAATTTATTTAATTCCTCAACTTTGCAAATCTTCAATTTAAAAATATTGTCACTAAACTCCATTCTTATAATATCAAAACACCAATTTTATTAGATATTTCTCACATATTATATCCTTATTTTACCGATTGACTAAGAATATTTGATTAAATAAAACTAAATTTTAATTCACATGGAAGGGTATTACATTCTCCCCTCCTTATAAAAATTCGGTCCCGAATTTATTTAAACAAAATTTTCTTACCTATCACTCAGATAGATCAATACTTTATCGATATCTCCTCTTAGACATTCGTAGTTAATAATTTTCTCACTTTATTTTATAAATTAGAAGTTCTGTATTTAAAAGCCTTTAAACTTTTTGAAATTTTTTTGGCACTTCTAATATGCCAAATTTGACTAATCTCAATTATTAATTACACCCCTTTTTCTTCCGAGAGAAGTCCAATTATTGTACACCATTCTTTAAATATGAGAGCTACTTCTAATCAAACCATTCTTTTGGTTCCACCTGACTAAATCTTTGAATCACGTATTTAACAAACCCTGATCACAAAAGGGACATTAAACTTATGTGTAATCCATATATTTTGATTTGCGACAACTAGTCTTTTTCGTCAAATACACCAAAGATCCTTATTAAGTCTTAAGCTTTGTGACTCAATTATAGATCATATGGATTTAGCTTTTTATATCTCCTTGTTGAAAGGAAAAAATAGTCTAAGGTAGTCGGAGCTTCAAGAGGTGGAGTACGCTTTGATCGTCAGCCTGTTGGTATCTTCGATCGTCGACAAGTCTAACTAGCGGGTGATCGACGGCAGCTGTGATTGAGCATGGATCGCCGGCTGCTCTAGCTGAGCTTCAATCATCGGCCAAATTCCCAGCATGAGTCAATCATTAATCACTTTGTTTGTGTTCAGATTGTCGGCACTTCTAGCTGATCGTCGGTTCAACCTAGATTGTCGATCGTTGGTAGATTGCCTGTAGATTTTGACTCAGACCTCTGATTGAAGTGATTCTGGTGGCTGCAGAGAGATAAGACGTAGAACTACAATTTTGTAGTTTATGATTTCTTCTAATTCAGAGCAGAAGAGGGCCTAAAATTGGTTTGAAGTTGACTCCAGGCCGATCGTCGGCTACAGGGCGATCGTCGGCTAGCTTCAACTCAAGGCCGATCATTGGCCAATGGTACAATGATCATATCTTGAGACTCCAAACTCGGATTGAGATGATTCAAGTTGCTATACATAGCTAAGACATGGGCCTACAACTTTCTAGTACATAGCATCTTTAAATTCGGAGTGAATGGATGTCAAAAGTCTATTTGAAGTTGTCTACCCCTTGATCGTCGGCTGCATTCCTTGCGACCTCGATCATCGGCAAGCTGGGGTATAGGCCGATCGTCGGTCAGCTAATCTATGGGCCACGATCGTCGGCTGTTGGTGATCAAGGGGACGATTGTCGTCCAACTTGGAGGCGGGCTCGATCGTCGACAAAGAAGGCCAAGCCCGATTGTCGTCCCACGATGATTGTCGGCCGATGGTTATTGACAGTTCATGGTAATAGAGACCGTATTCGAGATGGACCCTCGAAGAAATTGAGGAATTAAGGGATGGAGATAAGCATTGGAGACCCGAGTCAGGCAAGGATAAGCATTGAAAGTCTGAGGCAGGCAAGGATAAATGTTAAAAATTCAAGTCGGGCAAGGATAAGCATCGGAGATCCGAGTTAGACGGAGATAAGTGTTGCATGAGTATGAGCATTGACAAAGATAAGTTTTGAGGTCTCCGAGTACGACTAGGGAACGATAGGAGACTGAGGCAGTTTACATTTCTATATAAACAGAACATTGGGAGCAAGGCGAAGATCCACAAACAAAATCACAAAATCTCTATCAAGCTTTGGCTTTTATCTTAGTTTAGGTTAGTAGTAGTCTCGGCTTTGGCCAACCCTTGTTACTCATAGCATTAGACCGACCTTGGGACGAGCACTCCGGGCCGTTACGAGATCGATCGACGTTCTCTCCATTTTTTATCCCAACATTATTTTTGGCACGCTCGGTGGGATCTAGGAGGCTGTCTGAAAAGACGGTTTAACCTACTCCAATCAAGATGACCAAAGGCAGAGACAATGCACCACCCTCCTCTCAGCAACTCGCTGGGAAGAATACCACCAACACGGCACCCCTCAAGGAGCCGGCTCTCCCGATCACCCTACCTGGTACTGGGAGGAACTCCACCAACATGGCTCCCCCAAAAGAGTCGACCCTCTCTACTGCTCAGACGGTTACTGAGAGGAACTCCATCAACATGGTACCCCCCAAGGAGCCGATCGGACAGGACGTCGCTTTAGCTGGGGCTCTCGAAACCATCACCACTCGACTAGAGCAGATAGCAACCGACACCAAGTCCATGGCTAACCGACTAGATCAGTTGGTGGCCGAGCAGAAGAAGGCTAGCGAACACCCGAGATTGCCTCGAGGAGATAAGGAGACATAACGAAGAGATCTCTCATTGCAGCGAGGAGTCTCACCACCAGCTGTCCGACCAGATCAATAGAGTCTACGACTATGTAGATGATACATTGTAGAAGGCAACCAGAGAGCACCATGACCATATAGTTGATTACTTCAACCAAAACATGGCGCCCATGGTGACCAATAAGGTGTCTGAGGCCATGAACAAGGGGAAGGTCGTCTGTGCCCCATTACCCACTGAGCACACCTTCAACCAGACCCAAGGCACCTCATGAGTGACCGGTCGAGATCAATCGCCCAGGACTCCCATGCACTCATCGCTCTAGGTATCCTCTAATAGGGGGACTCAAGGGACGAATGAATTTGAAGCCACAAGAACAAGAGCAGGTAACGTCCAAACAGACCTAGGCCGATATCAAACAGCCCAAAGTATGACGTATCCATCTAGGGTTAATGCTAACCGTAATACCTTTGAAAGAGGAAATACCAGAACTAACCCTCTTTTTGAGGCAGGAGTTTTCGCTGATACTCATTGGCATCAGTACCCACAGGAAAGAAGGGCGGAGTTCAAGGAGGAAGAAGTTGACCCCCCCGTCAATAGATAATTGATGTACGAGGGTACCCAAGCAAGGGCGGATCGACAACTCCCTCCCATCGAGGATATAGAAGACCTATCGCCCAGGGTGGAACATGGCCATAATAAAGGGCCTCGACGGGAGTATGAGGTAGCACATCAACGCGACCTCGTCCTAGGTTTACCAAGCCATACCCTGAAGTCTATGATGGGGAACCCTTCCCAAGGGGATACTGCATCCCAGACTTCACTCAGTTCTCGGGTGAAGACAACAGATCATTGGTGGAATACGTGGCATGGTTCATCATCCAGTGTAGTGAGACCTCATCCAGCGACGCCCTCTGTCTGCGCCAGTTCCCAATGACCCTAACTAAGATAGCCTTCTCTTGGTACATCAGCCTCCCGCCATGTTCGGTGCGGACTTGGGCAGAGATGGAACAAAAGTTCCACAATCAGTTCTATAGAGTAGAGCCGACCATAACCATCTCAAATTTTTCCCACATGTAACAACTCGAGGGCGAGTCAGTAGAGAGGTTCATGATCCACTTTCGAAAGGCAAAGAATCGGTGCCCAACCAACTTGTCAGAGTCTTACCTAGCATCCTTGGCTATGCAAGGGCTCATCTTCCAACTCTGAAAGAAGCTAGGGGTTGAGAGGTTCTGAGACCTCTTAGAGTTGGCGCAGAAGGCAACGACAGCTCAATAACTGATCAACGAGAAGGATAGAAGGGCTGCCTCCTCTAAGGGTACCTACTCTTATGACCCTACACTCGAGATTGATCATTTGGATAGCGAGAATAGTTGGGGAGATGATCTGATGGCAGAAGAGATGGTGGCTGAACTCACCAAGGGCAAACCTTATGAGTACGAAAGCCTTATCCAGAAGAGGGTAATGGTATCCAATGAGTTCACTCGCCCCGATGCCTAACCTAATCAACCTAAGGGCCTTAACAAGGTCGGGAAAGAGTACTCATTCGACTTAACAAAGGTCGATCAAATCTTTGATAACCTGCTCAAGAACGACTAGATCACCTTTCCCAAGGGTCACAAGATCCCGAATGAGAAGGAGCTGAAGGTGACGAGATACTGTAAATGGCATGCGAGCAAGTCTCACAACACGACCAACTGTGTGATCTTTCGAAACCAGATCCAGCAAGCAATCAGAGATGGCCGGTTGAAGTTTGCCAAGGTGTCACCACAGACAGCCTCCTTCACAGCACTAATCGTAGTGGTCAGCCTTAGGAGAAGTGAGAAGGAAGGTAATCCTAGGTGAGAGAATACGCCTCCTTGAGATTTGAAGGAGACCCTCGTGAAGCAAGATCAGCGTAAGACACCCCCAAGAGATCTAAGGGAAACACTCGGGGGGCAAAGCCCTCGAAGAAACACAAGGGGGATAATCGAGAAGCGAGATTAGCTCCTGACACTCGGGGGGCGAGGGCTTCGAAGAGACCTGTGGGAGACCCTCGAGAGGCTAGGCCATCCAAGAGACCTGAGGGAGACCTTTGGGAGACAAGATCAGAAGAAGACACCTGGGGGGCAAGGCCCTCCAAGAGATCTGAGGGAGACCCTCGGTAGCAAGGCCCTCCGAGAGATCTGAGGGAGACCCTCAGTAGGAAAGGCCTTCTAAGAGATCAGAGGGAGACCCTCGGGAGGCAAGATCAGAGGAAGACACCCGGGGGGCAAGGTTCTCCAAGAGACTTAAGGGAGTCCCTCAGGAGGCAAGATCAGAGTCAGGAGGGGCAGCCTACAAGGACACCTAAGTCCTTCCTACCAAGGGTGCTGGATAGCAACTGGAGGATCCATCACCCTCGCATCAAGGTGGATCTCCAAGAAACCCCTGACCAGCCCCGAGAAATTTTCCACCGACTAGGGGAAAAGAGACCTGCACCAGAGTGACCAATACATGGAGTATTGATGAAGACTCAGAAGTGTTGCCTCGAAAGAAAGATCCAAGCCGAGAAGCAGATTGCAAGGATCTTCAGAGATAGTTGGTGGGACACAAGGCTCTGATAGAGATGCAAGAAGCCTTGTTGACCTTTCCCGTGATACAATGACATACGGCCTCTGAGTGAGGCCGACCTATGGAAGCTAAAGCCCATAAGCGTGGTAAGGGTAAAGTACTGATGAGGGAATCTGATGAGGCAAGAACCCCAAGCGGGGAGTATGATGAAGATATATCAAATATGAAGGAGAGGAGATACGCTGACCTCAGGGAGAAGCTTGACAAGAAGGTGTGGGTACCCAAGATCAAGAATGAGGTGCCCCCTAGTGACGAATCCTCACGAAAGGAGCCAACAAGCCCGGAGGTCATAGTTGATCTAGACTCAGGCTATGTGAGGTTTGGGACTTTCGAGAATCTGAAGATAGATGATGGCCCTAATGAGAAGCCGAGTCGGGGCAGTAGCTCCAGTGAAAGCAACATGAAGCCGAGTCATGGAAAAAGCTCCAGTGGAAGCAACAAAGTTAACTCACCATTTGTGAAGATCGGCAATTATGAGAAGTTGAGGCTGCATGGTGTCCATATCCCAAGTCAGGACGGGTTGTCAAACTGGCCTGATCAAGACGAGGAAAGAAACACCATTGATAACCTCATCAAGGACGATGAGGAGGGAAGTCTGAGCCCACCAAGCCCCAGTAATGAAGAAGAATACATGAGATGGAGGATGAGGCAATGCGCTCGCGAATACGAGATGGGCAAAAAGTTAGAGCTCGAAGATAGCATGAGCAAAGACGACTTCAGTGAAGACGATCGAGACTTGTCGATCAACATGGTCTTTACCCCACCGGCCATTTTTGTGCCGAAAGAAGGCCAGCCTAGCTACCTTGAGAGAGATGTAATTGTAGAAGATCTGGTGGAACTAGAGATTGGGGACAAAGCCCTAGCTGTACCAGTGGTGGAAGACTTTGGCGATACTATCACTATACGAAGGCCTACCCGAAAGATGTGTGATCACCTGAAGCCACTCTACATCTCAGCACACATTTTTGGGAAACCGATTAATAGGGTCCTCATAGACAATAGGGCAGTCGTCAACATCCTTCCATACTCACTCCTCAAGAAGTTAAACAGGGAAAAAGAGAAGTTGGGACTGACCGACATGATGATGACTGACTTCCCCTGTAATGGTACTTGCCCTCTAGGAGTATTGGTTGCCGAAGTCACTGTGGGTTCCGTCACTCGGGAGGTCCTATTTTTTGTCATCGAGGCGAAGATCTCCTATAACGGCCTACTTGGGAGGGATTGGATCCACTCAGGCTAAGTCATCCCATCCTCTCTCCATCAGTTCCTGATCCAGTGGAAGCCTAATGGGAAGGTGGAGGTCGTAGCTGCTGATGAAGACCCCTTTCAAGCAGCCATGAATTGCGTTGAGGTGGTATTCTACAATGGCTCTATCATACCAACAAGCGTCGCACGAAGTGACCTAGATGGCCAAATTGCTGGTTATTTAAGCTCGGTTGAACGGGAGATCCCCTCTTCCAACCGACCAGCCAACGTCACCCTTGAAAGGCAAGCCCTTAGGCTTACCTTTCGTGATTAACACAACACAAGAAGAGCTAGCAAGGCAGTCGGAGGTCTACGCCTTGTCATAGCATGAAACGGCCGAGTTCATTTTTTAGGATGACGGTCAGGACCCCCTAGAAAAATTGAAGAAGAGTGACCTCCACCCGGCCCCAAGCAAGCTGGACGATGCCAAGGCCGAAGTGAAGGACCCCTGAAGGAGATACTTTTACACTCTGAGAAAGGAAGGCGGCCTGTTTTCATCAGCGAGCGGCTTCCGAAAGACTTTGAAAGAGGACATGGTTAAGCTACTGACGGCAGGACTGCTTTGCTTGGGACTATGACGAAATGCGAGGCCTGGACAGATCCTTGATAGAGCATCGACTCCCTATAAGGCCAGGTTTTCGGCCTTACCAACAGCCAATGAGGACGATGATGCCTGAAGTAGTAGAAAAAGTTAAGCTAGAGATAGATAGACTTTTGGACGCCAGCTTCATTAGGAAAGCCGATTATGTAGAGTGGCTATCCAACATTATACATGTTGTCAAGAAAAATGGCAAAATTCGAGTTTGTACTGACTTTAGAGATTTAAATTCTGCTACTCCGAAAGATGAATATCAAATGCCTATTGCAGATATGTTGGTTGATGCTGCGGCTGGACATGAAGTCTTAAGCTTCATGGATGGCCATTCGGGTTACAACTAAATCTACCTTGCTCCAGAAGATGTTCATAAGATGACGTTCCATTGTCCAGGGTCCATTGGAATTTTTGAATGGATTGTAATGCCATTCGGACTTAAAAATGTCGGGGCTACCTATCAAAAGAGGATGCACCTGATCTTCCCCGACTTCATTGGTCGATTCATGGAGGTCTATATAGATGATATTATGGTCAAGTCTCATGACTATAGGGAGCACCTCAACCACTTGAAGATGTCACTCGAAAGGATGCGAAAGCACCAGCTCAAGATGAATCCTTTGAAGTGTACTTTCAGAGTTTCAGTAGACAAACTTGGTCATACAGCTCGGGTAAAAGAATTCCCTCCCCACGAGACTCCAGGTACTTTAAGGACTCGGCGATATCAGCTGGAGGGTCAAAGCCTACGTCGATCTCTTGTTGAATCATGAAGGCAATAAGAAAATCAATAACCAACGCACTGCACCACTGGACCTCGAGACATTGGGTAGCTCGGTCCTCCGTTGCTATGTCGGCTGGGGCACTAGTAGACAGGATAGGAGCGGTTGGAGGCTGATGAAGATCTGGTGCAGGTGGGCTGGCCGTGATGCTATCATAGAAGGCCTGCTCCATAAGGAATCCAAAAGTAAAAAATGTAATCAACTAATTTTGAGAAGGATGAAGGTTTGAGAAGAATACCATGACCGACTCATCCTCATCATCTGACACCGAAAGGGGAGCCTGGGCAGTGACTAGAGTCAATAAGGAACTACCTACAATGGGAGGTATGGTCGCTGCCGATGGTGATGTGACAATCGAGGGTGCCAGAGAAGGTGCAATGACTGACGGTGCTAACGGCGGCACAACAACAGAGGATTCCAATAGGGGTCGATCTATAGGACAAGGAGGAGCCCGATCAGCCTTTGTTATAGGATCATTCACTACCACTTTCTTAACTGTGGTGGCTGTCTCCTTGCCCTTGGTCACGAGTAACAACATCCTAGGTTGGCGAGTGGCAGCCCTAACCATGGCTGGAGGAGCAATAATGGTTACATCTTTACCAAGGGCCATGGTAGATTCTAATGTCGAACTCATCACAAGGCGACGCTGCAAAAGACGTGTTATCTTGAAAGCTTATATACACTAATTCACATACATTTGCAGAGGGGTTACCTTGCTTTGAGGAGGTGGAGTCTGAGCTTCAGGTACGGAGGTGCCATCAATAGCCTGAGGGCTAGAGTTGTCGAAGAGATCTGCATACAGGGATCAATGGTCAGACAACTAAATAAGTAGGAGGCACTTGAGAAATGGGCGTACCTCTTTTTCTGGAGTTAGCATCACTCGAGTCGCTGGTGTTGCTATCCTCGGCCTCACTTCCGTCTTTGTCATTGGCGTCATCCAAAGGATCAAAGTCAGAGTCACCGAGGTTACCTGTTTAAGATGTAAAGGGGGAGTGAATGTTGATAAGGAAATTAAAAGTAGCATTTTGGGGCTAATTGACTACCTTCTCGTACGGAGTTAGCACCACTCGATGCTTCGGAGTGCGTTTCGACCTCATGATCACCTACAAAAAAGTGCATGTGCTTAGATGCCCACCGAAGGGACACGAGCGGAGGGCTGCCTGCTGAAGGAATCCAGAATGTCTACCGAAGAGGTGCGTGAAGGGCAGCCTGTATGCTGGCCGAATGGACGCGTCTCCACGGAAGTGCCTCGTGCCCCTTCGGAGTGCCTGCCTCCCTCCCATTCAGTGCCTATAAATAGGCCTCTCTCCCTCACTTCCAAACTCACTCCGAACACTCATTGCATAAGCATTCATTAGCAATAGTCGTTCTCTCTCTCTCTCTCTCTCTCTCTCTCTCAAGAAAGTTTTGAGTATTCAACGGTTCGCCGAAACTTCGAGAATCGTTGTGCTACGATCTTGGAAGGAACCAGTCGTTGTATCTTAGGGACGATTGCCGTAGCCCGTAAATACTGAATACGGGGCAATCTCTTCTAATGGAGAAAGAGTCAAACTCTTGCCTCGACTAAGATCCTAATCAAGTACACCACCTCTGACAAACAACATAGATTGTTAGTATAATTGGACACAAATCCGTGGTGTTGCTTAATCCAATTGGAGAAATTGAACACTGCATTAGTTGTGATAAATTATTGCTAAAGAGAATGACAGTTGTACGGATAAATTAATAGAGTTTGAGACGTAACTTGATTGGTTGACATTAGACGCATTATTTCCGTTTTAGAATCTAATGAATCAAGATAAAACTAAGATTCGGTCTTAAATGAGTGTCAAACAAGAAATTCAATCGATAATTCAAAGACTTATAAATCGACCTCTCTGAACCCGGCACGTGTCACATCAGACACAAGGTAAGTCCTCACAACCGTGAAGTGAGGCCTACCTTTAATGACCATGAGGTCAGCGACGGACCTCATGTACTCCTCTGCGACGGGAGGGGATTTGGAGGGGACAAGGGTAGTTCCCAAGTTTGGGGACTAAAAAGAGAGATGGTGGCAATTTAGGTATTAATAAAATAATAAGGGGTAGTATTGGAAACTAATAAAAGCTAACAACAGATGCTAAAAAGTATGGAAAATTCAAAAAAGGAAAAAAACAACCAATTAACTAACAAGGCGTGAATGACTCTTTGAATTCCTAGAAAGAAGGACTATCCATATTTCATATTCAGCTTGACAGCCAAAAACCTTACTAGCTTCTTTTTTTCCCTCTAAACTAAGCAAAAACCGTACCAGCTCTTGAAAAACGACATTCATTCCTGGGAAGGTACGTCTGGTATTTTTTATATATAAAAAATTCGTGTTGTAGTGATTATGCTTTCCATCTTGTTCGATTACATCTTGTTCATGCTAAAAATTAAAGTTCGTTTACATCTTGTTCATGATTTTCCTTTGGTCGTGATTATTTTGGATATTGGTTTTACTACCAATATCATTGTACCAAAATTAGTTTTGATTTGTAAAGGATATTATTTTTTACCTCTCGTGATATTGGATTTAATGTGTAGCAATTTTGGTTTATAGTGGTAGCGATATTAATTTTTTGCAGTGTTGATATTAGTTTTTAACTTTTTATATTGGTTTTTAACCATTTTGATAATGGTAGTCAGATTATAGATGTTGGCTTGTAGCTCCAACGACATTGGGTTTTTGCTGGCGTGATATTGGTTTTAGGGTGTATAGATATTGGTTTAAAGTTGAATGGTTATTGATTTGTATTTTTTGTGACATTGGTGTAGCTGTATAGTTATTGGTTAGTGCCATCGGTGACATTGGTTTTTGGCTGACGTTATATTGATTTCCAGCTTTATTGATATTGGTTAGTACCTGTAGTGATTTTGGTTTATTGCTGTACTGAAATTGGTTTTTAATTTTACTGATATTGGTTTGACGTTGATTTGATATTGGTTTGTAAGAGTGTTGATATTGGTTTGTAACAGTGTTGATACTGGTTTTTAACTGTGTTGATACTGGTTGACGTTGTATTGATATTGGTTTGACGCTGTATTGATATTGGTTTTTAGCTTTATTGATATTGGTTTGACGTTGTATTGATATTGGTTTGACGCTGTATTGATATTGGTTTGTACCTTTAGTGATATTGGTGTTTTGCTATATTGAAATTGATTTTAAGCTTTATTGATATTGGTTTGTACCTTTAGTGATATTGATTTTGAACCGTATTAATATTGATTTTAAGCTTTATCGATATTAGTTTTTAACTATGTTGATACTGGTTTTCAGTTTTAAAGATATTGGTTTTTAACTATGTTGATACTGGTTTTCAATTTTAAAGATATTAGTTTGTAGCTTCGGTGTCATTGGTTTTTGGCTGTCGTATATTGGTTTTCAGCTTTATTAATATTAGTTTGTAGCTTTAGTGATATTAGTTTTTTGCTGTATAGATATTGGTTTTCAGCTTTATTAATATTAGTTTGCTGATCCAGTTTGTAGCTTTATTGATATTGGTTTGTACCTTTCGTGACATTGGTTTTGAGCTGTATTAACATTAGTTTTCAGCTTTATTGATATTAGTTTTTAGTTGTGTTGATATTGGTTTTCAGCTGTATAGATATTGGTTCGTACCTTCGGTGACATTAGTTTTTGGCTGTCGTTATATTGGTTCTCAGCTTTATTAATATTGATTTTTAACTTTATTGATACTAGTTTTTAGCTTTATTAATATTGGCTTGCGTGTGTACCCATATTAGTTTTAAGGTTATTGATATTGGTTAGTATGTAAAGTGATAATAGTTTACCTCTTATTCAGATCGAAGCATGGATGAAATAATTGTACTGATAGCTCGAACAAGTTAAGAATGAGATTGAAAAGTAGTAATGATGTTGGTCGGGAAAAAGCAATGGCAAAGCACCAGAAGAAGAAATAGAAGTAACAAAATAGTTGTACTGATGTCTCGAACCAGTAGGCAATACAAGATAAAAATTGCATGGACATAGATTTGAATCAACCACTAAACTATTTATGAACTTGAAATATTGTAACGACCAAAAGATTGTCCAAAAGTTGACATCATGTTATTTATTAACATTCGGGAATATTTTTATTTTATCTTAAATTTAAACTTATGGTATACGAGATGAATGAAATAGGTATCCTTCTATCATGATATTGGTACTTTACAAAAATTAAATTGGTAGCCATATGAGATATCAAAATCGAACAACCAATATCGCCCAAAGAAAAAACAAAAATGTCAACATCTATAAACCAATACAAAAATATCTCAAAACCAATATTTACACAATTCAAAACCGATATCCCTACACCTCAAAACCAATATCCTTAGAGTTCAAAAAAAATATATGTACAGCTCAAAACCAATATCTACACAGCTCAAAACCAATATCTCTTCAGCTCAAAACCAATATCTCTATAGCTCAAAACCAATATCTCTATAGATAAAAATTAGTATCCATTCAGTTGAAAATCAATATCCATACAGCTCAAAACCAATATCTCTATAGATAAAAATTAGTATCCATTCAGTTGAAAATCAATATCCATACATCAGTAAACCATTATCCAGAAGCAATAAAACCAATATGAAACAGAAGATCATTTTAATACCAATAACCAAATTCACATCATATACAAAACCAATATCCCTACAGCTCAAAATCAATATCCCTATAGCTCAAAATCAATATACGTGCATCTCAAAACCAATATCTCTATAGCTCAAAACCAATATCTCTGCAGCTCAAAACCAATACTGCTACAGCTCAAAACCAATATCGCTATAGCTCCGAACCAATATCCATTCAGCCCAAAACCAATATCTCTGTAGCTCAAAACCAATATCTCTACAGATGAAAACCAGTATCCATTCAGTTGAAAACAAATATCTATACGCAATAAAACCAATATGAAACAGAAGATCATTTTAATACCAATAACCAAATTCACGTCATATACAAAACAATGTGACCATCAAAGAACATTAACAACTTTGAAGCTACAAAAACCAATATCTAAACATTTCAAAAATTAATATCTCAACAGAAAAAAAAACTAATATGACAGAAGCTACAAATTTATCTATTACGAAATGCGGTACAGAACGAAGCGTATATAGGGTTGATAACTCAAAACTGTTTCTCTACTCTTTCTCTGTCATTTGAACACTATTTGTGCCCTGCACAATGGTTAAAAAACCAATATTAGTATGCCTAAAAATCAATATTAGTACACCTTAAAACCAAGATCATGACACCTTAAAACCAATATCAATACACCTTAAAACTAATATTATTACACCTAAAAACTAATATCAGTATACCTTAAAATCAATATCAACATATCTAAAAGCTAATAGCAATACATCTTTTGCTGATCCAATTGAACCAATCTAAAAGAAAAGATCAATCTATAACAAATCTGAAACAAAAGCAGGCGAATATTGACAATCTCTTGATATTTGGATCCCTAGCGAAGATAGCCAATCCATTAGGATCCCAACACAAGCAGGCAAATTATAAACATACAAAAGAATAAGCAAGATGCCCCACCTTAACTTTCTCAAGAATAACAAGAGGGCTAGCAACTCCGCAGACAGTTATATACTCTGCACAACAAAACAGAGCGTAAATGAGAACAAAAATTACCAATACTAAACCTCAACCGCCAACCTTAGAGCTAACTTGATCGGCCCACCGCCTCGACTAATCACATTCAAAAAAATGCAGCAACAAACTAACACAATTAGCTTACCCATTCCAATTTCTAAGGTGCCTTCCTCCATGTCGATGCCGTTCTGTGCCACCCCCATTCCTTTATCTCTTCTCTTCACATAATTCCTTCAAAAGGCACCGACTTGTGTTAACAAACTAAATTACTTCCTGATATAACCATTAAAGGGTTAATCCGATGAACAGCCCACAAGATAAAGAACGGAACTTTACAATCTTGCAAGGGAAAAAGTGAGGAATTTGGGATCTGGGATGAAAATTACCACTCGCCCACTTCGTTATTCGGTGGAGAGAGAGAGTTGCGCTTGTGTTTTTTTGTGCAGGGAGGGAGGGAGTAGGGGGGAAACCTTGAGGACAGGGGCGAGTAAATCATCGGCGAAGGTGTCCTTAAAGCCGCAGCGCTTTGATTTGCACAACGGAATACAGTGAGCTCTATTTAATCAAATTACAAAGTGAAACCTGGAAGAGGGAGGAGACGACGGTATGGTCATTGTGGCAGTCGCGGGCTCCACTCGCCGCCGACCTTAACGACGTAGAGCTCCGCTGGCTTGGTCCCCTGCGACGAGGGACTGATTGAAGCACGGTGGTAGCGAGGACAGTCGACGGCGATAGTGAGATATCATTTGGGGTCAAACGTCGGGAAGCGGAAGGCGAGCAGTCACAAATGGAGAGGAGAGGGAGTTGGCGGCCACTTTTTTTTAGAAAATTTGGGAGACAAAAAAACTGGAATGAATATGTATTGAATCCTTAGGTGGTACTCTTCTTGAGTAAAAAGTCAAAAATGTCCCTAATTGGTTAATAACCATTAGATCTAAAAATATTCTTTTACAATTGAATCTGATGGCCCAGAATTTAGTCCCTACTTATGGACAACTTTTCTTTAGTCCTCACTCAATCCATTCTCTTCTCGGACATCATTTTTGGCCTTCTTAACAAGCTCTAGCGCGTAGCCCAGTGTGTTCCGTGACAGCTCTCCTGACTGCTATTGGAAATGCGAATCCATTGCCATAGTAGCCGTTAGGCAACAAAGGGTTAAACTTGGTACGCGCGTTGACTATGCAGACCATGCTCATTTCCTCACTGGGGTCCAGCTAGATCGCGATCGTACGACATTTCCTGAGACAAGCCGTCAATAATTGAAATGTCGTGCATTTTTTGAGGTGCGGAGGCACGTGGCTTCGCAGAGCAGAGATTTTGGTGGGCCCGAAGAGGAACGACCGGTGGGTCATATCGTCGAGTGGGATGATTGTGCCTTTGGTATCCTCAACCTCTTCGTACTCTCGGTGGACGCATGTCACGCGAAACCTTGGAATTGAACTTCAAACAAAAACTACCTGAATAAGCAACAAAGGGCAGTGAAGAACACCGGAAGAGCCAGGCACATCAAACAGCAGCTCCTCGAAGCACGGAAACGGAGGCTGAAGAGCGTCGCCGAATTGCTCGAGCGTAACGTCCGCGTCGGCCTCGACGAACATGACGCCCTCGCCGGTGCACTCCACGACCAGCTTCCTCTCGGGCCCTTCTCTGATTATCACTTTCATTTCTTGATCCGAATTTTGGTATTTGTTTCTACAAGTCACTACTAAAATGTCAACATATCTCTAAACCCATCCGAAAAATACATAATAGTAATTTTTTGTTAAAATCATCTGTTATTTTGACCGAGCCGAACGGACCATGAGTTGGTATCAATATTTTATCTACGTGAATTTTAAAGAGTTGATTTTCTGCGGTTTACCGTGTTAGTTGATTTATGTGATTAATAGAGAACTATACCCTAGAACCATGCTTTACTTTTGTCGAAAAATTTCCTTTATTTTCTGCCTCATTTTTTTTTCCTCCGGCTATATTTTAGAAATATGCTTGGAATATAGGATACTGTATAATCAGGAAAAAAAAACTGGTTATTATAAATTACCACCGTTACAAACACATAAAAACATTCTCGACGATACTTAGACTTAACGTAAATGCTAAAAAAAGTGGATCCAAAAGAAAAGGTACATAACACAATGAAACATTTCACAGCAACAATTACACGGAAGAGATGATAAACTTGGTTTAATTTTCACTTTGTCCCTTCAACATTTTATCCAACTCCTTCACAAACTTGTCCATGGCAGGCGGGGGGAGGCAAATTGGCAACACGATTCCCTTCTCTCCCTTCTTATTAGTAAAGGGTACGTAGAAACTTGAAACTCCTGGAATTGCACCGACCCCACCTTTAGGGGGACCGCCATAAACAGCTTTGCCCCACCCGAAATCAACCTCTCCGAACCCGGCACGTGTCACATCGGAGACAAGGTAAGTCCTCACAACCGTAAAGTGGGGCCTACCTTTGATGACCATGAGGTCAGCCATGGACCTCATGTACTCCTCTGTGACATCGTTTTTGGCCTTCTTAACTAGCTCTATAGCGTAGCCCAACGTGTTCTGTGATAGCTCTCTTGCGGTGGCGACCGCAACGGGAAACGCAAATCCATTACCGTAGTAACCGTTGGGTAACGGAGGGTTGAACTTGGTACGTGCATTGACTATGCATATCATGCGCATTTCCTCGCTGGGGTTCGGCTAGATCGCGATCGTACGACATTTCCAAAGACAAGCCGTCAGTAATTCAAATTTCGTGCATTTTTTGAGGTGCGGAGGTACGTGGCTACGCAGAGCAGAGATTTCGGTGGGTCCGAAGAAAAGCGACCGATGGGTCATGTCGTCTAGTGGGATGATCGTGCCTTTGGTGTCCTCAATCTCTTCGTACTCTCGATGGATGCATGTCACGCGTGGGGGATCCCGCGCGTTGAGGACGTGTCTCTCCCACACGGGCAGGACTGAAGGTGCACTTGCCCCACGCGCGATCTCTCCCACGGCTGACATAAATTGTACCAAGCCTTGGGCATCGCTCACAGTGTGGTTGAGGCGGATTGCAAAGATGAAACCGCCACATTTGAGACGTGTTACCTATATTTTTTACAACATATAACTTTGTGAAAATAAAGTTAACTATTTTTTCTACAAATAAGTATTTTATTCTTCCAAAATTTGAATATCCTAGATCATGATCTTTGTCATCTAATTAACCATTACATCCTTGCTAATATACTATAGGAAGCATGAACCAATTGGTTTTGTCCTTACGATGTCGTAATTGGTCCTCTGATGGAGTAAACCACAACTACCATTGAACAATTTTTCAGTAGCAATCATGGGAATCTTAAATAATTAAGTCGGACAGGACATAAGTGGTACTCTAAAATGGATGGCAATTTGAAACTAAGTTGTAAGAAAACAAATGCTGAATGTTCAGGAACATACACATGTCCACCTCAATTATACATGTTTTGATAAATTTCACCAAGTAGAGAGATATTATTGAAATCTCAAATAAAGTTTAAATTAGTATTAACATAAATTCTATTTGCCATACTTGATCAAAGACAAAATTAATGATTTTAAAAACGGATATATATATATATATATATATATATATATCAATCCGGTGGGGTCTCACCGGTTGGACTATTGGATCAAATTTTTTTTGATAATTGGGTCAGAGATCTTTTATAAAAAAATATCTCATTAAAAATTATATTTTGTATTAAAATATTCTTTAAATTATAAAGTTTACTAGTATCAAATCATAATTTAATCATTTTTAATCTAATAGAACTCAAAAAATAGTTTTTTGTTGTTTTTCTTATCGTCCAGTTCGACCGATGGAACGATGGCCAAACTATCATCTGGGTTTTTGCATAAAAACGATCTGTTATTAGTAACAGTTGGACTGTAGTTTTTTTAAAATATTGGAAAAAATTAACCGATTTCTAAACTTTTAATGTGTATACAAGATTGTTTTTCTCCATTCGTGAAAGTTACACCAGAAAAGGTAATGAAACGTGACTCTAGGTTGAGTAAAGCTTTAGGTTTGTTAAAAATAGAAATGGTTGAAACCTTGGAATTAAACTTCAGACAAAAACTACCTGAATAAGCAACAAAGGGCAGTGAAGAACACCGGAAGAGCCAGGCACATCAAACAGCAGCTCCTCGAAGCAAGGAAACGGAGGCTGAAGAGCGTCGCCGAATTGCTCGAGCGTAACGGCCGCGTCGGCCTCGACCAACATGACGCCCTCACCGGTGCACTCCACGATCAGCTTCCTCTCGGGCCCTTCCCTGAGCCGACCAGCGAAAGGGTAGTAAAAGACCAGCGTCTCCCTTAGTGCTTCCCTGATCACCCCAACTGGGTCCCTCCCTTCGATGGTCGGGTCGCCGGGGTAGAATTGGATCACCGGGATTTGGAACCGGAGGCCCTCTTGGTCGTCGATGTCGGATAAGGGTTTGAACTCATGTGGGGTTGGTTTGGACGGGACTACGAACTCCGGCTCACGCCGGTGGACCTTGAACACTAGGCTGGTCGGTGGTGGCGCCATTGTAATGAAATGGGAAATGGATTTTGGTGAAGAGTTACCGAATGAATTTTGGTTTGAATTATGGTTATGGATTTTTGCTTATAGAAAGTATCACGTTAAGTGGAGTTGTGTGTAATGCATGGTGGAGGATGGGTTATTTATAGTGCATGAGGGAGAATGGACCAACGACTCTCTTCCTTCCATTTGTAAGGAATGTGTAACACACGTTGTACTAGAATGTAATAGTTGAAAAGATGCAGTGACCATTTTTTTTATAAATATAAATTTTTACACCTTGTTAGGGTTTAAACTCTGAATCTCTGTCAAATTATGCAACGACTTGTGCTCTTAGACTAAATACTCTTTGGTCACTATTCTGAACAAAGTTAAAAGTTGTAGTGACCATTCTGTAATTGATCAAGGTATAAATAGTAGATAGAAATAATGCTTGAAACCATTCTGGACAATTGTATCAAATCCTAAAAGAATGTATTGTTCCCTTCTTCTTCTCCTCCTTTCTCTTCTATTTTCTGCCCCTCTTTCTAATTCTTGATTCTAATCCTAGGATTTCCCTAGCAAGATTATTACAGCATGCAATTGTTTTATGAAATACTAATTTTATGGTGGGTGTATCCTGAATATTTGTTATTACATTCACCAGAATAAATTTAAAATTGTGCAGTGTGGATTTCTATAAAATTATACTCAGCTCTATTCACGAGTTTAAACTCAAGACCTAATTTTTAAGGTGTAATTCTCTCAATTTTATTTTTTTCTAAGTGAATCTAAATCCCGTAACTTCATAACTTTCATAGGTAAACTCAAGTTTTAAGTTAAAGATTTATTTTCCGTATTTTTTGTTTATAAAGGTAGTAGTTAGTATTTTGTGGGGACGGTGAGCGGCAGTTAACAACAACCATCCTTTGTTTGTTTGCGTTGACGAGAGTGCAATTGCTTGTGAGCTACTTGGCTGACTGACCAGCTAACTTGAAATACCACTGTATTCCCATTCTTTGTGCTAGTTTTCCTTCTTTATTTCCTTTTTTAACAAGCAAACAAGGGTCTGTTGTTTTCTTTTTTTATTTTTGCTATTTACTTATCTGTTACTTTTTATTGTTGTGTTTCTATGTGTTTATTTGCGTGTACTTTAATCATGCTTTGGGTTTGTTGTTTTTTTAACCCGTTGATGCAAGCTATTGAATTCGCCTTGGTAAGATTTATCCAACCCACCCCTCATTCTTTTTTATAAGTAAAATTTCATTATTCTTCGTCAGGGGCAGAGTCAGAAAATTTGGAGAGTAGAGGCAATATAATTTTTTTTAAAAAGTTTAACGTATGTAATTACAACATTTATAATTGTCCTCTACGATTACTCATGCGTTAAAATCGCTCCATAATAGCTACATTGTCAATACTATCAAATACTTCTTTCTCGATATATGTAATTAAACAATTAGCTAGCAATTGATCTCCCATCTTGTTGCGAAGACGATTCTTCAAAATATTTATGGCAGAAAAGGCTCTCTCAACACTTGCAGCCGCAACCGGCAATATCAAAGCTAATTTCAGGAGCCGAAGTACCATAGGATAAACGAGATCTCTCTGTGTTTGCACCAACTTCTGAGCCAAAATATCGAACATCTTCATATCATAAAATTCATCATTAGATCTCATGTCAGCAATATAATTATCCAACTGACTATCCAGTGTCAAGATATCCAATGACAAAAAGTCACGTGGATAAAACTTAGTCAGACCAATCAATTTTTTCTTATCAAAAGTAGCAAATGATTCATCCGGACTCAAACATGCCACACCAAGAAGCAATTCAGTGTTGGTCTCAGTAAACCGACTATTTTAATTCCTGAAGCTGCGTATCTATAATTGCATAGAAAATATCAACTTGATAATGGTGTAGATTAGTAACCTGAAATTTTTGCGCAGAGATCTTCCACTTGGCTTAAACATATGTTCTATATGTGAAATAATAATCTCACGTTCTGTGCAAAATGCTGAAGCTTCTAATAGCAAAGAAGTCTACCATGTATCTCTTAAATCTTGCAACCTTTGTTTCGACGCTTTTACTAGTTCATGGCTCTAGCAATGTTTGCTTTTTATTTTTCTATTATGTGTTTGCATGCGTGGGCACTGGGCTAGGCTAGGTAGGTAGGTACTATCTCTTAAATCTTGCAATCTTTGTTTCGACGTTTTTACTAGTTTCATGGCTCCAGCAATGTTTGCTTTTTATTTTTCCATTATGTGTTTGCCTGCGTGGGCACTCGGCTGGGTTAGGTAGGTAGGTACTATCTTTTTAATTTTTTATTTGATTATTATTTATGGTAGTATAGTTAGACTAATTAAGATCTTATAATATATATTAAAAGATTAAGGAATGTCTAAATTTTTTTAAGATTTGATTTTAATTTTTAGGTTGATTAATTCTTTACTGGAGTCAATTTCTAATTTTAGTGGAGACATACATTAAAAAATATACCTAGTTATCAAAAAAAAATTAAGAACGTCCCTCCGCCCCTGCTCCTCGCCCCTCATTTGTGTGCATCTTGTATGCATCAAAGTACTCTTTAGCACAAAGCCACATCTACAATGTATCTCCTTACTTATTAGCTGAAGTTTTAGTTACCAGGTCCTTATTAGCTCATCTTGCTAATATTATTACCAAGATAACCAAAATTATCATCCGAAAGCATGGTTCCACCACAACAATAGGAAGCGTGGTTCCACCACAACAATGGCTTGCAGCACAGAGTCTATGTTTATGTTTTTTGTTTCCATGTTTCAGTACTTATGTCTCATATCATGTAATCTTGGTACATAATGAAAACCTATTAAACCACATTTCTCTACACACAAAAAAAAAATAAAAAATCAAGGCTCTCGTGAATGCATGCACATTTTAGAGTATTTAATAACATTTTTACTTCCTTTCCAGAAGAAAAAAACATTTCCAGTTATAAGAAAAACTTTTCTGAACTAGATCACGTGCCAAAGAATCAATGATATATATTCCACTTTTAATTCGTCATCTTAGTTGAGCTGGGTCCTGCAATACAAAATTTTGTTTAACCTCTAGTTGTCTTTATTTGTCAACAAAAGATAATCGGTTTCTCCCTTTCAGTCTTTTTCTGGGTCAGTCAAGCTTTCCCATTCAACAACGAAGCTGCCCAAGAGTTTCGGTCACAATTTCACATTAGAACCATGTCGTCCTCAAATAAGAAAAACATTTAACAACCGAGCCTTGACGTTGGTTGCTTAGGAAAAATGATAAAGAGGGGGAAAAGCGCTTCAGCTAGGACTATGCTAAGGAAAAATGATAAAGAGTAAGAGTTGTTATTGGTTGTGTTGTTGATGGATGCCTTGACGTTGTGGACCACCCTATGAAGGAAAAAGGACAAGTATGTGGACCGGCCCCCTTAGAAAAAAAGGAGGTAGGCGGATCGACCTCCTTAGAAAAAAGGGAGGTAGGCGGATCGCACCCTTAAAAAAAAGGGAGTCGACTGGACCGGCCTTATGGAGAAAAATGGAGGTGACCGGACCGGCCTTCATGTAGAAAAGAGGAAGGTGGCGGACCGCCTACATAGGAAGAAAAGCGGGCATGGAGTGGAGGCGGACGAGCATGACTACAAATGCATTTTCAGCCATCTTCCACCCAAAATCTGAAGACTTCATAACTACAAAATTGTAGATCTATTTCTTGACTTTATATAGCAACTTGAATCATCTCAATTTAAGGTCTGGGTAAAAAGTTATGAGCATTCTACCGAAGTGCATCACCCAGGCGGATCGGACCAAGCAGACTCGCATTGATGTAGATTTTTGACCTTGTTACGCATCGAATATGAAGAAGTCGTAAACTATAAAGTTGTAGTTACTTCTCTTATCGTTCCATGGGCGAATGAATCAACTCAATCTGATGCATGAGTCATAAGTTACGGCTAGTTTATCAAAGATGAAAGTTTGTCATCCACGGACGACAAGTAGAGGTGGATCGGGAACAACACTCCAAGGCGGACCGAGGTCGATACGCTAAAGTGGCCTACCATCGCTTGTCTCGACCAAGAAAGACCATCATTGGTCTTGACCCATTGAAGACCATTATCGACATTGATCGCGGGAAGACCATAGGCGGTTTCTACCTAACTCAAGACTGGAAGTGGTCACTTTGAGACCAGACCGGCCACTTGGAGACAAGACTTAGGATATGTGACCGACAACTGAGGCTTGAGACCGGTCACTGAGGAGATCAGCAAGTGAGGCTTGAGACCGGTCACTAAAGAAATAAACAAGTAAGGCTTGAGACTAGTCACTAAAGCTGAGACCTGCCGGGTGTAATCCAGGTGGGAACTGTTGGGACTCGAAAAAGCCTCGGTTTTGGATTAAGCCAGATTTTTAGTTTCGTTCGTCACTCTCAACTTGAGTGCACTTTGCTTGCCTCGCTTGGTCGGTATGCTCGGTGTCCGCTCGATACCGCTCGCTTGCTTGCTCGGTGCCGCTCGCTCGCTCTCTCGGTACCGCTCGCTCGCTCACTCGGTACCGCTCGCTCGGTGCCGCTCGCTCGGTACCGCTCACTCGCTCGGTGCCTCTTGCTCGGTCGTTCAATGTCGCTCGCTCGGTCGCTCAGTATCGCTCGCTTGCTCCGCTCGGTGTTCGCTCGCTTGCTCGGTGCCGCTCGCTCGCTCAGTCGCTCGGTGCCGCTCGCTCGCTCGCTCGATTGCTCGGTGCCGCTCGCTCGCTCGCTCAATCGCTCGGTGTCGCTCGCTCAGTCGCTCGGTGCCGCTCGCTCGCTAGCTCAGTGCCGCTCGCTCAGTCATTCAGTTTCTCGGTGCCGCTCGCTTGCTCGGAGCTGCTCGCTCGCTCAGTCGCTCGGTGCTGCTCGCTCGCTTGCTCAGTGCCGCTTGCTCGCTTAGTCGCTCGGTGCCGCTCGCTCGCTAGCTCGGTACCGCTCGTTCGCTTGCTCGGTGCCGCTCGCTCGCTCAGTTGCTCGGTGCCGCTCACTTTCTCAGAGCCGCTCGCTCGCTCAGTCATTCGGTTGCTCCGTGGAAGGATCCAGAAGCCACCGAAGGGCCACGAGTACAGCCAGCCTGCTGGCCGAGCGGACGCGTCCCTTCGGGGTAGCTGCCTCCCTGCCTCCTCCAGCCTATAAATAGGCCTGCCCCCTTGCCATAATCCCTCATCCCAGCAGCAAGTGCATCTCCGAGCATTGTTGTCTTCTCCTTTCCCCCGTTCTTCACTTAGAAAAGAGTCCAAAAGTTCTGGGTATATAAGGGTTCGCCCGAAAGTTTCGAGATATGTGTGCAACGTTCTTGGAAATGCCCTAACAGTCGTTGTATCTTGGGGACGATTACCGTAGCCCGTACCGCACTGAAATATACGGGGCAATCTCGTCTTACGGAGAAAGTGTCCAACACTTGCCTCGACTGCCGAAGATCCTAATCAAGTACACCAACCCTCCGAAATAACACTTTTTCACCCATTTCGTTGGACCGACGTTGGGACGATCACTCCGGACCGTCTCAGGAAGTCTTGCGTTCTTGTACCACTTTTTCCACAACAGGAACCAACCGGGTTTATGCTAGAAGGCAACCAACGGGTTCCTCTTAATTCCAATCAAATGGTCGGGTTCATCTAATTAAAACAGCCATTTAAAATTCATAATAGACAATAGATATTTATAAGTCATTAAAATTGGCAGATCTAAATAAAAACTTTTGTGCAATAGGAATGAAATTCAATTATTTAAATTTTCTGAAATCCCATGAAGTATGCTATGCAATGCTAACCCTTATTTGTACTCTGTCTAATCCACTTGGTTACATGAAATTAGCGTACATTAGTGAGTTACCCAACACATAAATTTTTTTAACTCTGTCTTACTTTCACACTAATATCAAATAAACACACAAATAACACCACATTAACATATAACAATCTCAACTCAAAGATTTCTAATATAGTACATAAAAAACACTCTCAACAGTACATTAGACTTAACGTAAATGCTCCAGAAATTGGATCCAAAAGAAAAGGTACAGAACATATAACGAAGCATTTCCTAGCAGCAATTACAATGCAGAGATGATAAACTTCTCACTTTGTCCCTTCAACATTTTACCCAACTCCTTCACAAACTTGTCCATTGCAGGTCCAGGGAGACAAATTGGCAACACAATTCCCTTCTCCCCCTTCTTATTTGTAAAGGGTATGTAGAAACTTGCAACTCCAGGAATGGCACCGACCCCACCTTTGGCGGGCCCACCATAGGCAGCTTGGCCCCACCCGAAATCGACCTCTCTGAACCCGGCACGTGTCACATCGGACACAAGGTAAGTTCTCACAACCGTGAAGTGGGGCCTACCTTTAATGACCATGAGGTCAGAGACGGACCTCATGTACTCCTCTGTGACATCATTTTTGGCCTTCTTAACAAGCTCTAGCGCGTAGCCCAACGTGTTCTGCGACAGCTCTCCCGCGGTGGCGACTGCTACGGGAAATGCGAATCCATTACCGTAGTAGCCATTGGGCAACGGAGGGTTGAACTTGGTACGCGCATTGACTATGCAGACCATGCGCATTTCCTCGCTGGGATCCGGCTGGATCGCGATCGTACGACATTTCCAGAGACAAGCCGTCAATAGTTCAAATGTCGTGCATTTTTTGAGGTGCGGAGGCGCGTGGCTTCGCAGAGCAGAGATTTCTGTGGGCCCGAAGAAGAACGATCGGTGGGTCATGTCGTCGAGTGGGATGATTGTGCCTTTGGTATCCTCAACCTCTTCGTACTCTCGGTGGATACATGTCACGCGCGGGGGATCCCGCGCGTTGAGGACATTTCTCTCCCACACTGGCGGAACAGTGGGTGCACTTGCCCCACGCGCGATCTCACCCACGGCTGACATGAACTGTACCAAGCCAGGGGCGTCACTCATAGTGTGGTTGTGGCGGATTGCAAAGATGAAACCACCACATTTGAGACGTGTTACCTGTAATTTTTACAATGAATCAAAAAGTTTAATAAATTTTTATAAATAAGCATTTCTATTCTTCCAAAAAATGAATATCGTAGATCATAATCTTTGTCATCTAATTAACCGTTAAAATCCTCCAATTATGCTATAGGAAGCAGGGGCCAATTGGATGTCCTTATGATGTCGTACTTGGTCCCAATGATGAAGTAACCACAACTACCATTCCGGGAATAACTTTTCAGTAGTAATGATAGGAATCTTAAATAATTGAGTCGGAAAGAACATAAAGTGATTCCTAAGTGAATATATCAGATTAAAAAAATTTGAATACAATAGACTATTTAATTCAGAAAGCTATGGTACATCTAAGAACTGCATATTCATGTGTAGAAACATATTTCTACCTTGATTATATATGATGATAAACTTTTAATGTTTTTTTAGGGACAAAAACTTTTAAAGTTGGTACAACGTTATTTTCTCCATTAAATTAAGATCAGTTTTGGATTAGTAGTTGTTTGTAAAAATTGCACCGAAAAGGTAAAGAAACGTGACTCTGGATTGAGTAAAGCTTTTGATTTGTTAAAAATAGAAATGGTTGAAACCTTGGAATTGAACTTCAAACGAAAACTACCTGAATAAGCAACAAAGGGCAGTGAAGAACACCGGAAGAGCCAGGCACATCAAACAGCAGCTCCTCGAAGCAAGGAAACGGAGGCTGAAGAGCGTCGCCGAATTGCTCGAGCGTAACGTCCGCGTCGGCCTCGACGAACATGACGCCCTCGCCGGTGCACTCCACGACCAGCTTCCTCTCGGGTCCCTCCCTCAGCCGACCAGCGAAAGGGTAGTAAAAGACCAGCGTCTCCCTCAGTGCTTCCCTGATCACCCCAACTGGGTCCCTCCCTTCCATGGCCGGATCGCCGGGGTAGAATTGGATCACCGGGATTTGGAACCGGAGGCCCTCTTGGTCGTCGATGTCGGATAAGGGTTTGAACTCGTGTGGGGTCGCCTTGGACGGGACTACCAACTCCGGCTCACGCCGGTGGACCTTGAACACTAGGCCGGTCTGTGGTGGCGCCATTGTAGTGAAATGGAGATGGCTTTTGGTTGAGAATATAGAGAGAATTTGCTTAGGAGAGATTACCGAGTAATAATGTTAATGGAGTTGTGTGTTTAATGTAAGGTGGAGGCTGGTGTATTTATAGTGCATGAGGGAGACACAACTACTTTTTAGTCCCATTTGTTTATTTTTGGAGCTACGACTCTGATCCATTTGTAGAGATGTCTTTTTTTATCAAGTCATAATTTTATTGAGTCCTATAATTTGAAATTGTTAGCACTAGAAAATTACTTATTACTTACACGATAATTTTGTTGTTGTTTAACTAGCAAGAAAAAAGAGTTTGTCCCATTATAATTGCAAGTCTGCTCGTACAAAAATTTTAGGAAAAAATTCACATTAGTACTCTGTAAGTATTCTATGATTTAACTTTGTTCGCTTTGTTGATAGAGCTTTTCTAAAAGGACAATTTGGGTGACAGAGGTTTTCTAAAGTAACACTTTTGGCGATAATTTTTCAACCAGGATTAGTTTGTCCCACCTGTCATTTCCACATCAGCACCGCATCATATTTCTCTCTCCTAAGTGGTGCTGACATGGCAAAGGAGAAACCTCAATTTAAACCCTAATCTAAAGATTTTCAAACCCCATACTTTAGTTTTAGATTATGGTTAAATTAAGATTTTTTTACTTTGGAGATTTTTAGATTAGGGTTAAATTGGAGTTTTATTTTGCATGTCATCAAAATCTGTGAGAGAAAAATATGACATGGCGCAGATGTAGTGTTTACGTGGAATGCAAGGAAATACAAACAAACTCTGGTTTAAAAATGTAACTAAAAGTATCACTTTAGGTATTAAAATGAATGTTTTCCACAATTTTATGCACATACCCATTATTACAGAAAGTTGAAACATAATTGTACTATTACCTACTAACATGCATAATTTTTCCGGTGAGTTCAAATTTTTGTGTCTCTCCCTAGGTATTTGATATTATATTCACGAGAATAAATTCAAAATTGAACGTTCTTAATAATATATTCATAAGGTTCAAATTAAAAAACGATCTTAAAGTTTTTTCGTTTTCAATTGTTTTGTGAAGGAGGTGGTTAGTATTTTGTGGGGCGGTTAATTTTTGGATTTTATTGTTTAATTTTTGCGAGTGGCGGTTAACAACAAGCATCCTTTAGTACTTGTGAAAAGAAACAACCATCTTTTTGTTTGTTTGCTTGCTTTGAAGTGGGTGCAATTTGATTGCAATTGCTTGTGAGCTACTTGGCTGCTTCTCTGTTTAATTTACAATTCAAACTCCCGTGGACTTGACCTACGGATCCCAAAGATAATAAGAAAAAGTCCACTTTAGTATTCTGTAATAATGTAAAAAATTACTTTAGTACTGTAAAGTATAAAATCGATCAATCGAGTCAAATTTATTTCAAGTAAAATCAATTAAGTCTACGGGCAGCTGTCCAGACTCTGCCCGTCCTGTCCGGACTTTGTCCGACCATTTGGAACAGCCACATCAGAATTTTCTGATGACGTGACCCACGTGAACATCTCCTCTTCTCTCTCTCTCCTCCTTCCCCTATTCCTGATAACCGCTCGCCGGAGCTCTCTCCCTCATCTTCTTTTCGACACCAACTCACACAACCCCACCCCAAGGGCCCAGCCCAAAATTGTATTATATTCACGAGAATAAATTCAAAATTGAACGTTCTTATTAATATATTCATAAAGTTCAAACTAAAAAACAATCTTAAAATTTTTTCGTTTTCAGTTGTTTTGTGAAAATGGTGATTAGTATTTAGTGGGGCTAGAGTTTTGTTGTTTATTTTTTGCGAGTGACGGTTAACAACAACAATCCTTTAGTACCCTTTAGTACTTATGAAAAGAAACAACCATCCTTTTGTTTGTTTACTTTGAAGTGGGTGCAATTTGATTGCAATTGCTTGTGAGCTACTTGGCTGCTTCTCTGTTTAATTTTCAATTCAAACTCCCGTGGACTTGACCGGTTGACCTACGGATCCCAAGGATAATAGGAAAAAGTTCACTTTAGTACCCTGTGATAATGTGAAAAATTACTTTAGTACTATGGAGTATAAAACTGATCAATCGTCAAATTTATTTCAATTAAAATCAATTAGGTTTACGGGCAGCTGTCCGGACTCTGCCCGTCCTGCCCAGATCTTGTCCGACCATCTGGAACAACCACATCAGAATTTTCTGATGACGTGACGTCACGTGGACATCCCTTCTCTCCTCTCTTCCCCCTCTCTCTCTCTCCTCCTTCCCCTACTCCTGATAACCGCCCGCCGGAGCTCTCTCCCTCGTCTTCTTTTCGACGCCAACTCACACAACCCCACCCCAAGGGCCCAGCCCACCACCGCCATCTATTGGTAGTGAACCCCACAACTCCGCCA
The DNA here is from genome assembly GCA_963995505.1 of Hypericum androsaemum. Classification (NCBI taxonomy): domain Eukaryota; kingdom Viridiplantae; phylum Streptophyta; class Magnoliopsida; order Malpighiales; family Hypericaceae; genus Hypericum; species Hypericum androsaemum. The sequence continues at coordinate 11,998,301 of OZ023194.1, forward strand.
CCGACGAGCACTGTCCTGACCTGCACCAATCCCTAGACCTCCACAAGGACGAGGGCGTAAACAGAGAACCCTATCAAATTTAATAGTCGAAGCTAGCTGTAATGGAGATTGTAAGCACACCGAATCCAGGACAGTCCTGGGTCTTTTACCCAAAGAGGGTTTCTCGGAACAAAGCCCCACGGAGCTCGGCAAAGACCGACAAAGGAGGAGACGAATCTGTAATAGAGACAGCTTCATCAAGGACCGCAGAAACCATGAAACCTATGTGTGTTTTACCCAGTGAAAGAACACTCAACAACCGGACCTTAATTATACTCTCAACAACCTATGGGTGTTTTGCCTCAGGAGAAGATCGGGTGGCAGATCAACCGCCAGGACAAGGGCGAGATCGACCGCTTCTGCGAGAAGGTTGGGATCCGGAGGCGGTCGGGAGCTCAATGTTTGAACACTCAACAACCCATAGGTTGATCGGGAGCTGAATGTTTGGTAGTGACAAATGGAAATAGAGCAGAGCAAAGGGCAGCATATTCCTCTTAGCTTCTCAATCGTTTGCGGTTTTATGGGCTTCTTGGATTCCCATAAAGGAGCAAGTTTGGCTTCAACTAGAGCAAAATACATCACAGAATCCAATTTGAGGTTCTTCTGCTATATGAAGAGGAGCTCCGGCGGACGGTTGTCAGGAGCAGCAGGGGAAGGAGGAGAGAGAGGGAGAAGAGAGAGAGGGAAAAGAGGAAAGAGGGGATGTCCACGTGGCGCCACATCATCAACAAATTCTGATGTGGCTCGTCCAGATGGTCGGGCAAGGTCCGGCCAGAGTACGGGCAGCTGCTCGTGGACCTAATTAATTTTAGTTGGAATATGTTTGACGCGATTGATCGATTTTATAAGACAGGATACTAAAATAATTTTTTACATTATTACATGCTACTAAAATAGACTTATCCCAAGATAGTATATCCTATGACAAAAAAATTTTTATTTCATATTTCACTATTTGAATAATTTTTTGGGGAAAGTACAATTATAGTACCTGTAGTTTCAGGAATTTTGCTGATGTGGGTTGGGTTAGATTGGGTTGAATTAGGTTGGGGTTAAAGGAGGGGTTTTGGAAAAATTATAAAGAAATAAGTGATTGAAATGAATTTTTTCTGAGCCACGTCAGCTAACCAACCGGGCAAACTTGTTCTATGTGGCGTGCCAAATCAGCTTCAAAACGACATCGTTTCTAAGTTCGGAGAGATAATTTGCCCCTGGCTCTTCCCGAGCCTCTGTCGCAAAAAAATGTGTCAACCACAAGATCACTATTTGACTTTACGATGTTCAGGATCATGACGCAAAATTCCTGAAATCACAGGTACTATAATTATACTTTTCCCTAATTTTTTTAAAAACAAAAAAAATATCCCTTATATCATTATGTTAAAAGTTGTAAACAAATCTGAAAAAAAGCATATGGAAAATATTACGAGAATTTTGTTCATTTTTATAAAATCAAAATTTTTTTTAATGATACTTAGGAGTGTTTTTTCCAAAATATTTATTCAAATAGTAATGTGTCAACTAGATTAATCTATATCACTTGGTCGAATATTTTTAAATCACATGGCCGTGATTTGTAAAACGACCAAACCACAAAATAGTAATGTAAACTTTTAACAAAAACAAAACTAAATAACTAAAAGTTCAGTGTTGTAATTAAAAAATAAATAAATTGTCTCCATTAGAAAATTTCTCCATTATAAACAACTATATGGTGATAGATCAAAAACTTTATATGTATGTCTCCATATATTAATTTCATTTTTATTTTGAAAAATTGTATAAGTGTGAGATTGGGTTTGGATTGGTGTTTGCCATTCCACAAAAGATCAAATCAAAATTAAGACCCTAAAGCTTGTCACTTGTTTTTTGAAGCTGAAAAGTTGGAGTCAAAAAGGCCTTATAGCGATTGATTGTCCTCTACTTATCTTTATGGAAATTGTAATCCACTTTCCCCATTGACTGACCTTCTAACAAACTTGAAATCCCATTGTATTCCCATTCTAGGTTTTTGTTTTACATCTTTATTTTTTTTACAAGCGAGAGAGCTCCTCATGTATTCATGCACATTTTAGAGTATTTAATAAAAAAGTTACTTACTTTTCGAAAGAAAAAAACATTTCTAGTTATAGAAAAACTTTTTTGAACAGGATCATGTGCCAAAAAATAAATGATATATATTTCACTTTTAATTCGTCAAATTTTAGTTGAACTGGATCATGCAAGACAAAATTTAGTTTAACTGGATAATATCAGATCCTATTTTAGCGATGATTATCCAAATAATATTTTTGTACGGACTTAAATTCAAGATTCTCTTAATTGGATGCAAGATTTTTATCATTTAGACAAACTTCTGCTCTAGTTGTCTTTAAAAAAAATCATTTTATTTTCCCTTTAAGTCTTTTTCTGGGTCAGTCAAGCTTTCCCGTTCAAAAACGAAGCTGCCCAAGAGTTTCGGTCACAATTTCACATTAGAATCATGTCGTCCTCGATTTAAAAAAAAACCCTTGGATATCTTATTGATAAAACAGTTAACAACCAAGCCGTGTCTGGTAGAGGCTTCGGCTTTGATACGGAAAAAACTAATATCCGGAGAAGATTGATTACCTGCTATAACACGTTGACTGGAAAACGACCTCACGCCGTGTTATAAAAATGTGGTCTGAGTAGTAAGACCGTGGCCCAGTTCAGAGTTCGAATCATTTTTGTAACAAAATTTACAATGACGATTAGAATAATGGTCAACACTATTGATTGTCGAACTATTAGGTTTAGACGAATTGATCAGCTAATTCGGATCAAATTAATTAAAATTTATTTGTTAGAAAATGATTTTTAGAGTTTTTTTAATACTAAAAGCTATTAAATTAGGATTTTGGTATTTATGAATGATAAATTCTACGATAAAAATAGAAAATATATAGAATTATTTGATATTTTATTGCTAACTAAAATTAATTTAGAATAGTTTAGAAAAACTTTTGGTTCAGAAAATGAACAAAAATCTGGGTCGTATTCCGAGTCTGCTTTTTAAAAAACATTGCTTCACGCGGTAGCTTACTACGACTGGGAGATATAGGAAGAATCAATATCTGGGTAATCAAGGCGAAACTTAAAAGAAGGAAACCAATCAGGAATTCGTCTAGCAGTTGTTAAGCGTTTGTTGAGAGATTGCTGGAAAACTTTTTTTTTATAAGTTGCTGGAAAACTTTCAAGGACACAAAAGCTAGAAAAGACCAAAATCTATTTCTTAATACTTCCCCTTGAACAAGACATTAAAAAAAATACTTATTAAAAAATAAGACATCAAGAAATAATATCCCAAGTAAACGACAAATTATTGTTCAGTACGTGAGAAATTTCCAAGTCCATGGTTGGAAGTTTCAAGGGGTAATTGTACAAGGACTAGTTTCAATGGTTGGAAGACCCATGAGGTTCAAGTCTTGTATGTGATAGTGGAGTTTGTCTCGGCCATGGATTTCGAGTTTTTTCTTGACTGTTGGCGTTTTTCTATACGTAATAAATTTATTACTTATCAAAATGTTACGCCATATGTAAACAAGCGTACTACAGTAATAATATCGTTAAGCACTAAATATCTCATAAAAATGATCAAAAATTTGACTATCTAAATTTCATACGCTACTACACCAATAATATCTTGACCATTGGCATTACTGCTGATCAGGGCAGCTTGGTTGTGTTGCATCTTGTGCTTGATTTTTTTTTTCTAAGCTTTGATATTCTGTTGAGTCCTATTTAGAAATGACACTTCCAATATTTTTTTTGTATTAATGAGGTTTAAATCTTATTGTGGAGAAAAGAGGTACAAGAACGTTAAGACTTTTCGAGACATATCCGGAGTGGTCATCCCAATTTCGGCCTAACGAAAAAGGAAAAAAAGTGCTATGCTAAGGCTAAGCTATGGAAAATAAAAAGTGCTACATGAGAAAGTAAAGTAAGATTGGTGGTTGATGTTGATGGATCTCTTGCTACTCTGCCCAAATTCTCTTTATATAAAGCACATTGACCTAACCCCGGCCTCCAACATAGGAAAGACTCCAGTCAAGTCGCGCCCCATTTAAGAGAATTTTATTTAGGTCGTTTCCAATGTAAGAAAATTTACCCCGGCTTAGTATAGAAAAACTTAAGCCGACTTCCAAAATAAAGAGACTCGGTACCAGAACAAGAACTACTAGGTCGTGCTGAGCAAGCAATCCCGGTCAAATAGGGACATTCCCAAATTATGACCTGAATCGGGAAGATTCGATCAAACTTAGGAAAGACCCAAGCCGTGAACCAACTTAGAAAAACTCGGCTCGAAGTGCACCTTCCTTGAACTTGACACAGGGTGCACCTACCTCGAACCAGGCGCAGGGTGCGCCTACCTTGCTTAGGTTACAAGGTACGCCTACATTGCTCATGTTGAAAGGTGCGCATACTAAGTTCTGTTGTGCTCCGAATTTGAAGAAGTCGTAAACTATAAAGTTATAGATCTATATGTTGACTTTGCAAAGAAATATGAATCATCTCAATCTGATCTTTCAGTTAAAATCCTTCCATGATCAAAGGAATTATCTCAATCCAAAGTTTGAGTCAATAGTTTCGCTTATTCTACCAACTAGACGCAGGACACACTCTCCTCCATGCATTAGGTGCAGGGTGCACCTCCCTCTAGGCCCAGGGTTTGTGCATGCCTCCTCCCAGGATGTAAAGTGTAATGTCCCAAGTAGAAACATCCCAAGTCGAGACCCATGGCGAGACCACAATCAAGACCCATGGCACGACCCCGATCTAGACCCAAGGTGAGACCCTGGTCGAGACTCAAAGCGAGATGACCCAGGGAGGTGAGACGACCCATGGAGGTGAGACGACCAAGGTGAGATGCCCAGGGAGGTGAGATTTGAGATGTCACAGGGAGGTGAGACGACAAAAGTGAGATGTCCTAGGGAGGTAAGACGACTAAGGTGAGATGTCCCAGGACTCAAGAACGAGGTGCAAGGATGCGCCTATGCCCTCTAGAGCGCGGAGTGCACCTAGCTCACCTGGGACCAACTCACACTAAGACATGTTGCTACTCAGCCTAGGCTCCTTCACCTCAAGAAGAGTTCATGCCTTTGGGACGCCGGCTGAGGGACTCTTGCTAAGGTCAGTTGACGCTCAAATATTTGCACCTCAATGATTTCCTTGGTCGATCCCGATCTTCGAGACTTTATATTTTTGCACTCTAACAATGCCCCCTGCACATTAACACTTTGGTACGACCAGGCGAGAAGCGTTGATATAGTACTTAAAGATCTTTCTGATTTGGTGAGCTCATAGAACTTCTACTCAAAGGGTCCCTCATCCCAACCTTGGCATCGTGTAACTTGCTTGAGGTAAGGCGACAATTAATACTCTTGGGTTTAGGCCATCGATCGCAGAGACATACTCGGCCAACTCATATGGTGATAAGGCGTAGACCTCCAACCACCTTATCAGCTTGCCTATTTCCCTACTCTTCATGAGTAAGATATAGTAATTGCTCCCCGGGTGTGGTACTATTTGATCGTTGGGCCGAAAGGACCCCAAGCTAGACCGAGCTTGTATACCGAGAAAACTGACCATCTACACTACTCCATGCCACTTTTGTTGGCACTATGGACCTGTCGTATGAGATCGCTTCAATATAGTATATGGCAGAGATAAATAGACGTGTGTTGGTCATCACGATCTCTACCTTCCAATCTGACCTCCATCAAATTAAACATTGGCAAATGGAAGATGGGATTAACTGAATGGAGAGGATCAAAACTCACCCTTTCCTGACAAAGTTGGTCATGATTGTGCCGGTCGAACTGACATCATTTTTCTTCTTATTATGCTCCCTGAGGTGTGATTGAAGAAAGATGTTCACCGTTGGACCATTGTCTAGGAATATTCTTTCAATCGTCTCCCTGAGGATATGAGTCGTGATGCAAATGGGCTTCTCAAGGTTGCTCCTCTACCGGATCGACCTCGCAATTTCGACGCTGCCATCAAAGTCCTCCATTATAGTTACGGCTGAGAACTTTTCTTCCACCTAAGGTTGTGTAAAGTCTTCATCAATCACGTCCCCCTTGAGGTGGCTTTGTTGGATCGATCTTGACCCAAAGTTAGTCGGTAAGGAGAATTCCATGTCAGTCACCATCCTTCTTGGGAAGTCCCCAAACTTGGCGTACCTGGAGCCAAGATCGATCAAGACCTCTTCTTCTTTCTGGTCGGCCTTGTCTTTCTGAGGGTGATCTCATTTTGGGCGGATCTCGCTTCTCACCTTAAGTACCCACTTTCATATCAACTTTCTGCGTAGGTCAGTGGGTGCCTTTGGTTAAACCTCATTTACGTGCTTGAAGTTCTTTCCTTTCTTCAACTTAGAGGCTTCGACCTCCTTGGCCCAACCTTGAGTTAGGGCCGATTGATGTTTAAAGCGTGGGCGAGCTAGGAGGGCATTTTATTCCTCCAACTTGGCCCTTTGCTCTGTGAGTTTCCCTTTGAGGTACTCAATGACTTGCTTCTATCTTTGGACTTTCCTTTCAAGGCGATGTCTGTAGGTCTTAATTGAGACGTCTTGTATTGGTGGCTCAGGGGTGACCTTGTTGCCTCCAAGCCTATTGAAGACATTTTGGCATGGGTTAGACCTATCTTGGAGGTTCACTTTGATACGAGGGTGATTAATCCTCCATGTCTCATCAACTCTCTTTGGACACTAGAATTTCTGAGTCCTTGAGATGCCGCTATCAGACGACCTTTCTTACGCCCCCGAGTCTTATTCTTCGGGTCTTAGGGTCAGCCTTTCCTTGCTTTGGTCTCTCTTACTTTTGGCTTAGTCAGAGGCTAACCACAATAATAGAAGCATTAACGTGGGAGCCGATTGATGGTTGCCCCCGGGGGGTTGATATGAAGCCAAAACCTTGGAATGAGAGCGTTGGGGTTGTCTTTCTGTCCTCAACTGCTGGGTAGAACTGATCATCATCCGATGATGGACGCCATCTTCATCGAGCTCCCCTTGTCTCAACATCACGAACTAAGGGGTTAGCATAGGAGTGGGAAATCTTAGGTCATAGGGAGGTGAGATGTCCCAGGACTCAGGGACGAAGTGCAAGGATGCGCCTACACCATCCGGAGCGCGAGATGCACCTAGATCACCTGGGACCATCTCACACCAAGACATGTTGCTATTCATCCTAAGCTCCTTAACCTCAAGAAGAGTTCATGCCTTCGGGATGCCAGCCGAGGGATTCTTGCTAAGGTGAGCTGATGCTCAAACATTCGCATCTCAATGATTACCTTGGTCAATCCCGATCTTCGAGACTTGATATTTTTACACTCCAACGAATTCACAATCTCATTATGTGAATCATAACTTCTTACCATTGGATCAACTACTATTGATGTTGTGCTTGTTCTTTTGGTTGTTGGGTTTATGTTCATTGTCGGATATTCTAAAGTATATTATATTATATCACGATATATATGGCACATTATTACCATTGGGTTTGTAATCAAAGTTGCCTTGACAATCTTCATCGACCATGTTATGTCAGATGCCTTTTTACGATCTGATTTGTATAGTAAAACCTCTCTAACGTTATACTATTAGGATAATGGTTGCAATGATTTTATCGGTTTCAAGGAGCCAAAAGTCTATCTATCCAACAAATAACTTCTTCTCGAGTAAGGAAGTTAACGAGTGAAACTGCTAGTTTATCAAAAAACAATAAACATTATTTGAGGAAAGTTTATTCAGGAACTCACCCGATCAAAATGAATCTTACCGAGGTGGACCTCTTCACGCAAGATAAACAATTTGATGGCAATGCATTGGCAGCCCCTAGCATGATGGACGGTTTTTCTTTGCGTGATCTTATTGCTCGTTGGAATGGAGATATGCCTGATCTCCTAAAAGCTATCGAGGCAGCAGCTATTGGTCTTGTGATTTTCCTGGTTGTTCTAGATTGTTAGGTAGGTCGTGGTTCTCCGTATTCAGGGTGTTATGGCTACTTGGTGATTGTTACAGGCGTTAAAATTCCAGGTGCTTCTAGGTGTTTTATCTTAGGCAAAACCACTTTCGGATATGTACTCGGGGAGTCATGTACCTTCGGTAGTCAAGTTGCAACCTTCTTTTTGGAATACTATAATTTATACCTTTACAAAAAAAAGTGATATCTTTGGGACAGAATGAAAATATTACTTTAGAGAAGTTACTACATAAGAGAGATTTATATTTTTTTCTTCCAAAAAATTAAAATTGAGTTTTTAAGCAATAAATACTTAAATAACAAAAATCTTTTCATATATTCAAGTGACCTAAAATTTTGTCTTATAGCGTTATTCAAAAGCTACACTCGATAGAGATATTTTCTTACAATAAGACATCGATCACAATGGTCATTTGAAGATAATTGAGAATACAAATGATGATGTAAAATTTATCAAACAAACAAGTCTAGTACAAAATATTATCTTAAAATATTTTTCAAATCCGTAAAGTATATAAAAATATATATTTATTTAAAATATGACTTTATGCAAAAATTGAGACCGGAATTTAGCACTAAATCTTTTGAAAAAGTATTAGTTATTATGATAGAGAGGTTATTAAATTTGGATAACTTCAAGGGGTGAACCTACACTGTTGTACCCGCTCCATATTGACTAACCATTGATGCTTCTCCATGCAATTAGAACTCATTGGTGTCCACTTTTGTTTCATTTAATAAAATTCACATTTATGAAAAAAAAGTTCAACACTTTTGGCTGATACCGAATGTTCGAAAAATGAAGAACATGGTCAAGCAGTTGGGGCTTTCGATTCTCAACTTTTGAAGCACATGAAAAATTCGCACAATTTTGGATCAAATGGAAGATATCGATGTCTACTGTATTGGAAATGATAAGAATTTTGACTCGTGCAGTAAAAATGGTAAATAAAATTATATCGATAGTTAAAATAATTGCATAAAGCTGAATAAACAGCGAGAAATAGCGGACTAACAAGTTTGTGTTTCTCTCTCTCTCTCATGTCACTCTCTAGTTGAAGACTTCCCCTTTATTTTTCCCTTGTACAATTCTGAATTTGTGGCACAAATTATAGGAAAATTTTTACGTTAAATTTGAACCATGGACTGTATCCAAGGCATATCCAAGTGGAGATTGTGTGATTGTAGTTGCATTCACATGAACCGCGAATTGGCAATAATGCAATTGCATAATAGAGCCCACAAATAAGTACCGGTGCCATAAGGACGTGGCCACTAGTAAAGTAAGCGTTCCCAGAGTTAGAGATGACTCATTTTTTATCCATTTAAGGAAAGAATCTTAAAAGTTTGAAATATTAGAATTTCAATATCTAACATAATATCTTAAAATAATAAATTATGAATTTTTAATACTTATAAACAAACCTACTATTATTGCACTAAGTAATTTGAGATTTTTAACACGCCTACTATTATCCAAGTGGAGATTGTGTGATTGTAGTTGCATTCACATGAACCGCGAATTGGCAATAATGCATTTGCATAATAGAGCCCACAAATAACTACCGGTGCCATAAGGACGTGGCCACTAGTAAAGTAAGCGTTCCCAGAGTTAGAGATGACTCATTTTTTATCCATTTAAAGAAAAAATCTTAAAAGTTCGAAATATTAGAATTTCAATATCCAACATAATATCTTAAAATAATGAATTATGGATTTTTAATACTTATAAACAAGCCTACTATTATTGCACTAAGCAATGTGAGATTTCTAACACACCCCCTTAAATGAGACCCATTGGGCCGAAGATTGTAGAACTTTGACTTCACTAACGTGCGAGGAATGAGGGTTGTGTGAGCACAATAATAACTACGTGATCAACCCGCTATGATAATATGTTAGAATCATCATATCTATTCTAATATCTTAAGGAAATGAATTGATAGATTTTCAACACTTATAAATAAACCTACCACTTTTTGGTAAGAAATGTGAAATTCTTAACATCAAATTTTCCATAAGATCATGAAATCCTTTTTATTAGTGGATATTTGCTATCACCACTCAAATATAACATATTGTAAAAATTAGGCAAGTGATTACCCCAATTAGGCAAGTGATTACCCCGATTATATTAAGTATTTAATCGGAATACAATCAAATGGGTCTTATCTACCCTTCCTTGAAAGATTCTAGGTATAGAACTACAATGGAACAATAAAGTTACTCTCTGATATAGAATAAGATCGTAAGCCTTTCAGAAGATCAAAAGAAAATTAGAATTGTCCACGAAAGATAGAAAAAAACCTTCCGGAAGAGAAATGGACTTTGCTGGGCCCGAGAATGGATTGAGTGGGGACTTTACTAGGGTTCCCACGCTTTGACCTCCATTCTATCTGTTTGATCAAGAAATTCTTTTAAAAAATGCCCCTCCAAGTCGCCTCTCCTCTCAAGGTTATTAGGATCTAGAGTTAACTCCTGCGATTTTAGAATTTTACGATTTACCATGGGCAAAACGAATCAGAATCTGTGCAAGATCTGGAGTCGAGCGGGATCTGCAAAATCTGAGTGATAACTTCTAAGATCCTGAGATCTACGAGTTAACTCTTAAGATCTTGAGATCCGAGTTGGAGCGATGGATGTTTCTCAACGCTTCTAGGGGAGAGAGAAGGATAAGGGGTTATCCTTCATTTAATATTTTAATAATATATATTATTCGGATAACTATATTTCTTTTACTGTATAGGCCAAAACACAAAAATCTACTATACTTTGTTTAATATTTTTTAATAATATTTATTATTCTGATAATTATTAATCGACTAAGATGCTTAAAACGACACGGTTGTTGTTGAGCCCATAAATTAATAATCAAATTTATATTAATTAATATCTCTGAGATTAATAGTTTTAGAGTTATTTAAATCCATATTTCCATCCTACCAATTTTTTGCCACTTATTTCTTTTACATCAATTTTCATATTTATTTTATTTTATTTATTGCTCGTCAATCACATTATGTAATCTATAGATACGTAGTGGATTATCATTAAAATATGTATTGAACTGAGAATTTTGTGTGTAAATTTATGAAGAAAAATTGGTCATTAGTAAAAAGTTTATAGAAAGATTATCAATCTTAGTTATTTCTATAATTTTGTCTATTTGGTAATCCGTGTTACGATTCTACGATCTACGCTTTCTCTATGCCCGAACGATCTTCAGCGAGAATTTCGATTTTGACAACCTTGTGACT